>VXAZ01001219.1:554894-742785 GCA_013399875.1 Gymnorhina tibicen
TTTTTTTCTCTTTTTTTTTTTTTTTTTTAAAGGAGGGAAGAGAACACTGACCGATTGCAGCAGGGACATTAACACAAAACAGGGTTAATCACCAGGCTACCACTCAGGAACAAACCAAAGCTTAGTAACAATATTGACTATCAGGACAAGAAAACAGAAGAAAAATTGTGCTTTGCATATTACTGAAGAAAATGTCAGTAATTTCAGTTTTTCATCAATGAAAGCTGTCTTATTAAAAAAGAGAAAAAAAAGAAATCAAGTATATAGAGATTCCCAGCACGTCCCACGTGTAAAAAGACTCAGTAATGCACTACATAATTTTCATTTAGGTCTAAAGTATCAGAACAGATGGGGTCCCAGTAGTCAAAAGTAAGCACGTTATGATTATTGGCAGCTATTAAACTTCTGCTAATAAATGACATTATGAAGTAATATGTTGTGCCTAACATTGTAAAAGTTCATTATGATAGTTTACAAGGAAAATATATTGAAAAATCATAATACGAGGAACAGCAAAAAGGAACAGAATGATGTAACATTTAGGCAAAAGAAATTCCGAGTCTTTCTTAAAATTACAGTTATCATTTATTCTTGCTTTAAAAAATACTCTGCACAAGCCAAAGGGCACTTTCTTTAATATCTTAGCCATTTATACTGGAGCGCACCAAGTGCCTTGATACCTTAAAAACAAACCAGTTATCAATCAGACAAACCCAGGCAGTAACTTGACTTTCTGTCTTCATCTACTTCCCCCGTTATTTGATGTCTCCTTTATTGAATAGGAACTGCAGGTGTGTGACTCACAAATAGGTTCAAGCTGACTGTGCCAGGTGATTCAGCTCTGTTCATTTGGCCTTGGCCCTCACACTCAGGCCCAGAGCTGGTTGGAGATAAGCAATTTGTTGAACCTGATTCATGCTTTATCAAACATTAGATTTTTCTTCCTTTCCTATAGCAATTTTCTCAGATAAATATTTGTGCTTTTTTCTGAATAGCTGGGGGTCAGTGCTTGCGACTTAAGTGTTCATAGAATATTTTTATTACTATTTTGTTATTATTTTGGTTCTTAATCATTTAAGGTGAAAGCTGGTTGGTTTTCACTGTGAGTTTTGTAGATGTTTTGTGCTGTTCAGAAGAGCCTACAGTGGCATGAACAAAATCAGCCAAAGACCACACAGAGCATGGAAAACACATCACCTTTCCTGGTGCCAGCCCAGTTCTCTGTGCCCCTCTGTTTCCTCATGCCCAGGGGTGCCAGGGGCTGGCCATGCACTGTGTTATCCTCCAGGATCTTCCCAGGTCTGTTGGCCAGGCCGAGCTCTGCCAGAACTCCCGGGACAGGGACACGATGGGGTGTTTCCCATATTACACAACCAAATCCTGTGGGCTGCCTCAGAAGATGCAGCTGGGTTTTGATTTGAGGAGGAACCAGCCCCTTCCCCAGGTTCCGGCTGCTCTTGGCCAAGTACAAATGGAACTGGAAGCGGCAGAGCACAATTCCTGCGGGGGGTTTTGGGAACGCAGAGGCACCAATTCGTGCTTGTGCAAGGTCCCCAAAATGCTCGGGCCAGGCCCACAATCAGCTGAGCATATTCCTGCAGTAAAATACTGCTCGGCAGAGTTTAGCAAAGCTGTTGTTGCTGCCAGTGCTCGTCAGCATGGGACTCATTTAATGACTGCTGGAGTCAATAGAAATACAGGCCAAGGGCAAGGGACCTTGACTTCATTAAGACTCCCAGTCAATCTTAAAAGATACTCCAAAGGTTCTTCTGCAGCCTCTCGGAGCCTCTGTTCAAACAGGTATTTAGTCACTAAATCAGGCTGTCAGCTGGAGACCCTTTGGAACAAGCCCTGCTTTCCCAAACGAATGATGCAGCAATTTCTTAAAGGCAGTTCACTGCTGCTTCTAGCTCCTGCCACAAGAAGACAAGACATGAGCAAAATTAGTTAATTGAAATAATGGAAGGTTAATGTAATTTTGCAATATTTCTCTCTCTATGGAAAACACCTTGTAAAAAATTATATCCCATATCTTCCTTTTCCTTCCCACTTACCGATGAGAATAATAAATAATCTGGAAATATAATAACTCCAAACAGCTGGGATGAGTGATCCCAGACCCATTTCAGAGGCTCGTGCAATCTAAACCATGCTGCATCAAATAGGATCTTCTAGAAAGTATGGAATAAGTCCCAGAAACTCTAGATAATAGTTGAAATTCTATTTGCAGTGGCACGAGATTATCTTACTCTATGTCATGAAGTAAACAAGAACACACACCAAAAAATACAAGCAACAAATCTAATTTAAGGAACAACTGGGTTTTTTTATTCTTGGTTACACAAAGGAAAGCAACACAATAAAGAAAGACGTTTGTCCTTAAATTAAGCATTTTACTGCTGTGCTATCCATAATCCTGGAGAATGTCACTGTCAGACACACAAGACACTTCAAGCAGCAGAGAAGGAAGGTGGCTGATGAGGTTTAATGATCAATATATTGAAAATGAAGTAAATCCTTCCCATGAAGACAAATGGAAAGCAAGGGAACAAATGGAAATATTGTGGTCTAAGACTTGAAATCCAAAAGTGAGCCCAAGTGGTGTCAGACAATCTTATAGGAATAAGGAATTAATTCCCAAACCATCCACAGACTGAATCAGGACCTGATGTACATCTATGCCAAACCCACGGCTTTCTCTAGCATGGTACAGGATTAACTTCAGACCTCATTTTTCCTGGTAAGATATTTCTCGGCATTGTATGAGCACAGATAATACTCTTTATATGTCCTTAATATATGAAATACCCTTCTCCTCAGTCGACATGCCCACTTATAAATTTGATCTCTTTTATGTTCCTCACGAAAGGCTGCCTCTTCCCGGGGCAGCCCAGCTGAGCTCCAGCTTACAAGTGTATTTATTGAAAGGAGAACAGCAATAACAACTGTTCTTTTGTCTCTGTGAGAAAAGGCTGCCTAGAGCCAATTACTGTTTATCACTCCAGATACACATTTTATGATCTTTGTGCTAAACCAGAAAATAGTGTAAGAAGAAGGAGCCAATTTAATATCTTCAAGTTCAATCACATCAGAAAGGATCCCTTACTTGCATTGTATGTTGTTCAGTGTAATTGTCAGATTTTATTAATTTTGCATGCTAAGCTGGAAACATTAGGCACAGGTTTCTTCTTGGGAGAGCAGCAAAGCTAAAAACAGCACAAGCACCAGAGGAAACTGTGTTTATAATTGCTCTGTTTCCTAGTTGGACTTTGTCAGCTCGACTTGGGTGGCAGCGTGACATGGAGAGAAAAAGCTCGCTTTGATTTGGAAAAGGTTGTTTGCAGGTGTCAAAACAAAGTCTACCAGGAAACCAAGGGAAAAATTAAATGCTGTGAGCCATTATTGCAGGTGTGCTCCAGTGAAAATTATCATCCTCTTGTTTTTGCCTCAGTAAATACATTGTGCAGTCGAGGCCAAACGTAGCTTGGAAGGAATTTAAAATACTTTAAACTTATGATGAAGCTCAAATTCAAATTTCTTGGTCCAAACACACAGATTAGAAATTATTCATCCTACTCACTGAAGACAGGAATACAGTGCAGGCTGATAATGAGCAGGCACTGAGGGCTAAACATGCAAGAAGAGGCATTTCTGACACTGCACGGGTGTAACCCACGGCGTTCAGTGTGTGTGCCCTGGCAGGCCCTGTCCCCAGGAGGGGACAGCCCTGGTGCCACGCTGGGAGGGTACAGCCAGGGCTGCACCTGCCCCATGGCAGCAGCCACCAGGCTCAGCCCCTGCCCAGCACCCCGGACCCACGGAGCAGCCCCCAGCTCCACGGAGAGCTCTCTCCCCTGCCAGTGAACGTCTGGCCTTGGGTCTGGGGCAGAACAACTCTGGCACTGCTTTGGCTCAGGACCCACGTGGACTGGAACATGGAAAACAGCTGCTTCCAGGGGTTTTCAGGGCATTGCCTGGAAAAGGAATTGCTCCTGTCATCCGACAGCCAGGCTTTGGATTAGGACAGAGACTGCCTGTCCATGAGAGTACACTCTTGTATTTACACATTTGACAGCAGCACAGATTTTATCTGGGGAGAAATAAAGATCTTCAGAAGCTCTTCCAGGTGTGTAATCCAGCCTGAAGCAGCATGCCCTGCAACGTCCTGGAAGGATTAACAACTGGGATTTGGAGTGTTTCGTGCAATCACATTCATATTGGTACCAAAATTACTGAATGGTGAATGATGAAATGCCTTCCCTTCTCCCTCAGAGCCTGACTTTTTGCTAAATATCCCCATCTGGTAGAGCTTTGGAGTGACCAGAGGAGGCAGGTGAAGTCCTAACAACCGAGGTGACAAGGTGAGAAGTTCTTAAAGAAAATAAGATAACACCAGCAGTCAACTGGATACTGGGTTAAGCAGTCTGGGGTAAATAAAAGCAATCCAGCAACCACTGGAATTATCTTTAGAGAAGAATATAACCAGAAGTGAGGAGAAACAGTGAAAAAGGGCCAAGGGACATGGCATGAGCATCCTTGGTTGGACCAAGTGTGGGTGTCAATGTTCCCACAGCAGAGACATCCTGGAGATGGGGCTCTCAACAGAACAGAGATTCATTCCTCCCGTGCTGCTGGAAGCTATTAATTCCCAAGGAAAATCTGGAAGCATCCATGATTTTAGTGAAAAGTGCCCAGGTCCTTTACAATGTCTTGGCTCTAAGAGGTGCCTGTGGAATCTGAAGGAAAAGGTGAACTCTACCAAACAAGGCTGAATGAGAAAAAAGTCCAATTAAAGGACTTAAATTGGCCACACAAGGCCAATTAAAGATCCAAAAACCTGAGCCTGTTTAGTCTGCACTGCTGTGAAGGGAAGGGAACAGGCTGGAAGGAGCTGAACGTGCCAAGGAAATATTGTGAAATATTCCAGTTTCCAGTGTGTGTCTGTAACCCCGAGTCAATCAGGGCAATATGTGTGCTCTCACAAACAGAAGTGTTGCTTCCTCTGCAGCGTTATGCTTTGTTTTTACACATTTATAAGAAGTGGTCCAAATGTCATAATATTAAAAACTGTTAATTTAATTCTTTCTCTGGTGGAAGGTTGGCTGTGCCACAGTTAGAACATGTTTTGCCTCAGCAAAGCTCAGGAATCACAAGGATTTTGTGCTGAGTTGGCTTCCATGACATCTGACTGCGGAGTAGAATTAAAACACACACACAGGCTTCTGTGCACGAAAACCAGGAGCAGGATATACTGAGCACACTGTGCAGTCCTTCCCAACAAATATGAAACACAAATACACTTGGGTGAAACGAAGCGGGAGACCCGAGCGCACAGGTTCAGAGCTGAATTAAGTTTTAAGTTAGGGCTGTCTTTCCGTGTTTGCTTAGCTCAAGGTATTTAATTCAGCACAGCACACAGTGACTCTCCAGAGGTATCCATAACAGCAAATTACTTGAGTTGTCTATAATGCTGGAACTGGAGGAGCTGATATGTCACAGGTGTCCCCAAACACCGTTCCATAAAGCACACAGGGACTGGAAACCAGCTGCCACGCTCCTGGTCCGTGCCACAGCCACGGGCCCAGCTCCATCCAGCCTAAACAGCTCTCATTCAAAGAACATTTTGTAACCTTACTTATAATAATAAAATGGAAATGGAAATGGAAATGGAAATGGAAATGGAAATGGAAATGGAAATGGAAATGGAAATGGAAATGGAAATGAAAACTTTATTTTTGCAACGCATCCTTTTCTCTAACCAGAAGGAAAATCAGAGCAATCAAAGCATATTAAACAGGGTCATGCTTTTCTGACCCAGAAAACCCAGGCGTGTACATTACCTAAACCAATGCAAAACCCTACAACAGCATTATAAAGGCACAGGGTAATTTCTGCATATTTTGACTAAAAATTTTACCTGCTTTTGATAGAGCAAATGTCCAGGTAATCTCCATTATAGCCGAGGATATTTACTTCAAAACAACTACACATTTTTAAATACATTATTTCCTTATATTAGCTGGCAGTTTTACACCTTATTTCCTACATATCCAGTAGTTATTAGGAAAGCTACTAAAGGTTCCCTGTTTTCCTAACAGAGTAATCATTTATCTGTTGGTGAGTGATGTTTAATTCCCACCTTAGAAAACCCCTAAAACTGTTAATATTGTACCTGGAAACTCCTGTGGTGCCACCTCCATGTGGCATTAGGGTGGCCAACATCACCACCACCGTTTATTATTTATGTTATCATGTCAGCAATCTCAGAAAACATAACATTTCTCAGATTACACTGATATTCCCTCACTTCACTATTAAAACTTTTTTTTTTTTTTGTGGCATCTGGACCAGAAACATTCACTGTGCCCTGCTATGGAGAGACCCAGAGGTGCCATTTGCCCAGAAAGGCTTTCCTGCCCTGGGAACAGCTTTTTGTCATGCAGCACAGTGGAGAAAATGATCTATGACCATCAAACCCCAGCTACGACAAGTGGACAACCTGTGGCATATTAAAAAGTGTAGTTGAAATAGCTTTAAAATTTATAGCTTAATTATAAAAACACAATTTAAAGCTCACGTGAGGGAAGCAGAGGCAGGCCCTTGGAAGGTGCTTTCAGTTCAGCAAAATTTACTGCAATTAAGATTGCAGGAATAAGCTATAAAGAAAGTCCAGTAGTACTTTGAGGTCTACATTTATGTCCACTACCTTTATATGTATTTTTATGCCTGGCAAGTGCCATGAAGCTGTAACAGGTGTCTCCAGCTCCCCAGCACGGGGCAGTCCCTGCTGTGCAGACAGGGAGGAACATGGCTTTAACTGGGGTTCACTGGGCGCCCTGTCACACTCTGGAGTCATGCCGTGACCCACATTTAGTTAAGACTCAGACTTCAAAAAACTTAACCCTTATGCTTTAGGGTTTTTTGCCAAATCCTCCGTTAAAAATTACCAAAAAAAAAAAAAAAATCAGCGTTTATGGAGCATTCATGCAACTGCACGGTGTGAGCACGAGAGCAGCCAACGTCACCCTGCAGGACCTCCCTCCCAGCAGAGCCTTGGCTGCCACCAGAAAACAGTTCTGAAAATAGACCAGGCCTTGAGTTTTGGGCCCTGCCAGCACGTTCCCACCTTCCCACACTGCTCAGGCACACGGACAACTGCATAAAACAATGGATTTCAAACGGCCTCACCAACAGAAAGCATTAGAAGTGAAATATCAATAACATTTTCTAAAAAGCAGTTGAGTGCCTTGTTTTATGGAGTACAACCTGGTCATTAGTTAGATAATCCTCTCTTCACTGAGCGTGGGACTTTATGGAAGTTTAGGTGACATCCAAGATAATCTCTGTTGTTTTGGTCCTGAGGCTTCCCAGTTGCTACCACCAGCAGCATTTCAGGACAGCAGCATTTTGGTGGAACTGCTTAGAACCCCTTGAAAGGGGCCGAGCAGTAAATACGATGGGGAGATGCAGCAACTAAGGCAGGTGAGTTTGCAGTCAAGGGCTGTACAGAGAGCTAAACATTGATTGCAGGGAAGAAGAAAAGGGTAAAAAGTTCCTTATTGTGTTATCTGGTTGTTTCTTTTTTGTTAAGCTTTTATTTGGTTGCAGTTTCAAAAATATAATTAAGAGTCCCCAGGCAAAACTGAAGAGGTGGAATACTAATGGAAATTTTAATCTTCAGCATAAGAAATCAAAAACATTTGAATAGCCTACATACACACACATCCATTATTTAACACTTGAGACCAATTCAAATGGAATATTTTCTTACCACCCAGGTCTCCGTTGCTTTCCACCTTTAAATCTTTTTAGCAATTCCATTTCTGTGCCCACCTGTCCCTGCGAGAGACATTATATTGGTAAGTGTCATGTTCGGAGAGGTAAGAATAGTAATCTAAAAACTCTGGGGTTGGTCTGTGATAAGTATTGGGCAAGTGGAATACTTCTGTCCTCAATTTATTTATTTAGGTTATGGCCCTTACAAGCAAAGTAAAATAAACCTGGAATCCTCACACAGAAGCTCCTGCTGCCTCAGAGAGCTATTCCACCTGCCCTCGTTATTTCTTTCTTTCCAAGGACTGCACCAAGATTACTAAAACACCTCCATGTTTTCAGGCTGTGTTTTGTCTTGACTAGGACAGACACTTTGCAAAACCAGTGTTCAGTATTCTGTGGTTTGATGATTCTCTCCCTGAACCAGTGAGTCAGGGAGAAGGATTAATTCATGGTGTTGTCCCTCACTGGACTCCAGTCACAGGTTTGGTTTTGGAAGGTACCCTGATATTACATAACAGTTCATGTATAACGGAGCTCTCCTGTTTGAATTCCACAGCTCGTGGTGTGATTTGGTCTAAGCTATGCACGTGAATATATACACGTACAATTGTATGTATACTTCATCTACAAGCCAGAGACATTGAAACTGATTGTCCAACAGAAAAGCCATCAATTCCAGCTCCTTGGAGAGCTGAGAAGGTGCCACTGACCATTTATCCTTTAATTCAGGTTTAAGAGAAGTGTCAGGGCTGATGCTGACACCCATCACAGCAGTGAGGGAAGGAGAGGCAGAGAAGATTGAAAAAAAAAAAAAAGGAAAAATGAAACAGGAAAAATGAAGAAGGATAAAAATAGAATAAAGAAAAGAAATGGGAAGTATAACAACTTCACTGCAGGTGTGAATTGCTGTTCCTTGGTGTTACATCTCAGTAAACAGAATAAATGCTTGGTGGTGTGTGACTGCTTTCCAATCAGCGAGAGCAACGTGCTGTGACTGGTAATGGATCATCCCTCAGCCTTCCTTTCCACGGGGGAAAAAACAATGACAGCGATTATGGCAGCGCTGGACTGAGAACACGATGGCTGGTCCACGACTGAGTCAGGAAACTCTCTCCTCTCATGAGTTAAAATCATCATTACAGTGTAAGCTGGGTTTCACAGGCGGGTTGATGTGTTTGTAAAGAATACTCCAGCCATTAATTAACCTTTCCCACCCCCTTCCAAGGGAGAAGCTCTGCCCTCAGCACTCCCCACAGCCTCACTCGGGCTGGCGTTTCTGCCTTAATAAAATCTTTTAGCAGAAGCAATGTGTTCCTGACAAAGACATGCTAGAGAACCACAGTTAATGGTGTCTGCAGGTGCTCTGTACTCTCAGTACATGATTCTGAAAAAAAACAGATGAAACTTGCGCAAGCACTGACATGCTCAAAAAAGCATAATATGCACTAACAGTATAAACCACCAGCTGCAATAACAAAGATATTGCAGAGGGCTGGATTGCACAGTCCCTGTCCACCACAGATGGGTTTTGCTGCCAGCATTTTTTATTTCTGGTAGTGGCAAATTTACATTTCCTAGTGGAAGGCCACTTCTTTTACCATGGAGAGCTGCATCATTGCCCGCAATGGTTAATGCCAGCTCAGGCTGCCAACAGGTGACAGGAATTTACAAGAAAGAAAATCAGTTTGTGTATTTGATTCCTGCAGGATTCAGACGCTCAAACAGGCATCAAAGGAGGCAGATGTAAGTTTTGCCTGAATATTAAACAGTTTATGAGCTGTGCCATCCCTTGCCATCTCTGCCCTGCTCACAAAGTCCTCACCCCATTTTTAAACTACTGAAGGCAGCAGTTTAATTTCTTCTCTTACAGAAGGAAATTCCAGTTACTGCAGAGCTGAGTGATATTGAATCAATGTCAAGTGCTCAAGTTCTTTCTCATACATCAGCGTGACAATTGAAAGAAATGGAAATTTCCTTCTTGTGATCTCACCAAATCCTGATCTTGTTCAAGGGCTGCAAGAGACAATTTTGTGATTTTACTGTTGACTTTTAAGTCTTTCCTAGAGACAACATAGCAGAGCCATTGTAATCCTACAGAAACCTTGGCAATCAGTGATCCACGGGGGCATCAGGGTACTCTCACCTGGTGACCAGCATTGTCCTGCTCTCCTTTCGTGTCTGCCTGTTTTGTTTCTCTGCAAGTCAGACACAGAATATCTGGGAGAGCAAATGCTATTTTTCCATCATGGCAAGTTACTGCCTCAGGTTGCCACCTTAGAGAGCGAAATTGGATGTAAATAATGTCACTTAATGTACCAAATAACATTTATATGCAGTAAAATCCTCCCTTCAGATACTAACTGCCTACTCTCTTTTATAGGCCAGCACTCTGCAATTAAGGCACTGAACATCTGGGCTTCCAATCGCTCAGTAATCATTTAAACCAAAGAGAAGAGCCCCTGAATGCCTCTGTGGGTCAGAGTGGGGGAGAGAAGCCCAAAGCAAAATATCTGTGGCACATACAGAAGGGCACACTCTGGAAACAGCTGATGCCTCTTATTCAAAATTTACTAAAGCAGGGGAGGAGGCTGAGCATCCTGATGATTTATGTGGATAAATAACTTGGTGTGATGCAAAGCTTTGCACATCTTTATTACAATAAAACAGCACCTGGTGCCCTTTTGTTGTCATCTGCATGCTCAGAATAATTTGGTCAGCGTTATTGGCTTGGAAGATAGCCAGGGAGTCAAATTATTCACTGGATGGGGGAGTGAAGGCAGGAATTACAGCAGGGTTTTGAAGTCCGCTAACAACAAAACTTTCCACATGTTGCCCCAGCTGACAGCTCACTGGGAATGGAAGGGAATGGAAGGGAATGGAAGGGAATGGAAGGCTCCATTTACCTGTGGAGCTTCCTTAAAACTGCTCCTTGAGGTGCCTCTCCTACCCAGGCTTCCCACAGAAGAAAGAGGATGCTGCAGTCATCACTTGTCCCTTACAACTCCATCCTCTGCTGGTAACACATCTGCCCCAAAAAGTTCTGCATGTCCACACTTCAGATTCCGAGTCATTGCAAGAAGAAATAAATAAAATATACTAATTAAAGCCATATTTTTTTGGAAGTTTTGCTGCACTTCTGTTCACAGACCTTTACCAGGAAGAGCTGTTTGCAAGGAGGATAAAGAAATAGCAGCAGACTGAGGGGAGGACGAGCACTACACCAAATGCCAGTGGGAAGTTCTCACTTTTATGCTGGGAGCAAGCTGGGTGGGACTGAAGGAATCAAATTTCACACCAAGGAGCTGCTCATACCAAACAATTTTCCTTCAGAAATTTTGAAAGAAAAGCTTCCCTTTCATAAATGCATTTCAGTCACTTGTTTTTTCAGGCATTGGTGGTAATCTAATATGGAGGCTCTTTAGCACCTGGAATTCCACCAGTATGGACAGGAAGGATGGAATTCGGGCATTTCTGTTCCTCTCCAGCTGTCAGAAGCTGTGGGCATTCAGAGACACCACCCCAGAAAGCACCACCCATGGGTGGTGGGACCATTCTGCCCCTCTCCCTTGTGATTCCTGTTCCATGGAATGCATCTTTCAGCAGTTTACAGGATTTTAATCAAGGGCTAAATGGTGGGAAGAGTCCATGAAATGTTGCTAAAACCAAAATGTTTCATTGGATTTACAAGTATTTCATCCCTTAGATGGAGGAAAAATCAGGAAATGCACAGAGGTGACGTGTCCAGCCTGGGATCTGGCAGCTGAGGTTGTGTTCCCCTTTTCTCCCTACAAATAAATTAAGCAGCTATGGAGCAACTCTGATCCTTTCCCAATCCAGTTTATAGACATTAGAGGATCTGTAAAATTGACTTACCTTTTCTTTCCTAAACACTATTTTTCATGAATTACTGCTCCATCTGCTTCAAAATGCATTGACCTGAAACATGGAATACAAGCTAGGAGCCCAGAAGCAATGTTTCATGTTCATATAAAAAACAGTGGAGTGAGGCTATTTTGGAATATAGAACACCAAAAATCATAATTTGGGTTTCCTTCCAGTTCTCTCCTAGCAATCACTTCATAATAAGAGGTGCATTTTTATATTCCAAGTCTAGTTCTGTAGTTCAAAACTTAGTGCTGCCTTATCCCCCGAAGTACTTGAACATAAAAGAGATCTAATATGAATATTAGCCTCTGTGAATAAAATATAAACAGCATTAGATTTTTAAATTGCTGAAAATCCTATTGAATAGAAAAGAATGTTTAAGCATCTGTCTCTTATAATGCAATGTAATTCTAGAAATTTGGGGGAATCAGAAATAAGCTTCTAGTGAATGTTTCCCATAACTGTGAGCCTTCCTTTATTAATGCAAAAGGTTATTTACAGCAAATGTAAATAGAAACAGAAGAAGACATAACAACGGAATTCTTGGATATCCTGGGGATAGTTTGCTTACACTGAATTATTTTAATGCTCCAACAGGAAGCAAGAAAGGAAGGAAGAAAAAGAGAAATGCTTCTTTATTATGAAAGCATGGCTCCACTGCCCAGATGGAGGATGTAACTGAGCAAAGCCACAGTCAGCATCAGTGTGAGCGGGCTTATTTATTCCAGCTGAGGACTGGGACAATAAATAATGCATGGAAAAGGCTTGGGTACCGGTGGACTATTCAAATTTCATTGAATTTTTTTCTTTAGATTTCTAAAAAATACAGAGCGGAAACAAAAGGAGCGCAGTCTTTGTTGCCATCGTGTTCTGCACAGGAAACTTGTCTCTCTTCCAGCAGCTCCACAGGAATTACAAGGAAAGATGCTCAAATCTCTGGTCTTCCTTGTTTGTTTCCATGAGCACAGACAATGTTGGGGAAATTTGCCAAAGATGGAGTTAAATTTCCTCTTCTTTTTGTTATTTTGTTTTCCCCTCTGAAACGAGGGGCAGTCCCAGGCAGTGCTCCCCCTCCAGCCCAGGTAAATCCCACTGCCAACCCCAGTCCGTGCATGTTTCCAGCACTGCACTCATCCTGCCCTGCACAGAGCCACAGGTGCCTGGAAATTAAATCCCTGAGCCAGATTAAGGTAAATTTACAAACTGGGATTCCTGCAACACCAAAGCACATGGTTTAGACAACCCCAGTCTCTAAACAATCACAAACTCTAAGGTGAAATAAATGCACCAAGGGAGGATTCTCGAAGGGAAGCAGGTTCAGAGTTGCTCAGGAAACACTGCCAGATGCACCAGGCACGTTCAGTGGCTGTACCCTGGCCCTTCAGGTGCAGAACACAGCCCAGGTGGGTTCACCTGGGGTCAAGTGGAAAGTCTGGACTCAAGCTTTAGATTAGTGAAAAAATATGTCAGATCTACATTGAAACTGGAAAGGATGAATTTATAAATCTGTCTCAAAATCCCCCCCAATCATTTGTCACATAGCAGCTTTTGTGTCATAGATATCCTTCAAGGTGGTTTCTTTGCTGGCCATGTACTGTGTTTCTCAAAATAACCTTTGGAAAATCAAAGTGGTTTTATGTTTTCATATGAACCACAGTGAAATTTGCTGCTATTTTTTTTCCTGTGGTCGCTGACACCTGAAGGTTAACGTCACCAAATTTTGTCACTCAGCTTATTGACAGGTCTGGCATGACAGAATTAAAAGCTTGGCTGATCCACTGATGTTTAACATTATCAGAAGCAGCCCTATGTAATAGGAGGGAGCACTTTTTATTCCCATAACCATGACCATGACAACTGCCTGCAGGGTGAAGCTGAAGGGAGAATATGAACGAAGATTTTCAAATATATTTTCATACAGAAAAGTGTTTGTGTCTTGAAAGCATAAAGTATGTCAATTACACAGGAAGGGGTGTCTAAAGATTTTTAGCTTTTTATATATTTTTCATATATTTGTAACTTTGGAGGTTGTTAATACATGGCTGTAACTTCTAGTACTTTTCCTGCCCTCTCCCACACTTTAACAAACCCTTACTGACACATTCTTGAAATTCTGTTTAGNTTGAAAGCATAAAGTATGTCAAATTACACAGGAAGGGGTGTCTAAAGATTTTTAGCTTTTTATATGTTTTTCATATATTTGTAACTTTGGAGGCTGTTAATACATGGCTGTAACTTCTAGTACTTTTCCTGCCCTCTCCCACACTTTAACAAACCCTTACTGACACATTCTTGAAATTCTGTTTAGCCTTGCCTTCAGTCTAGCCAGGACACTTTGTTTTGCACCACACACGGTGGGCACAATAAAGTGTAGGGCTAAAAGACCGGGGGGAGGGCTCCAGTGGGGCAGAACCCGGGGGGAAATTGCCCAACCAACCGCTCTTCTAACTGGACCGCGTCTGATAGATGAACTCATCAACTAACCTCCCAAACACTGCAGAAATACCGTATCACGTGTGTGCATATTGCCATATTGTGCACCAAGAAGGCTTTCAGTTAAAGGCTTGCTTTTGTATTGTCATTTTAACACTCTTTGGAAAGGGTTTGTGTTTTATTTCGGGCAACAGAAGCACTTCTCAAACCTCACTGTACCTAATGCTGGCTTCCACCTGGCTCCAAAAACCAAACTGGCATTTTCAGACCAAATTGCACCAATATTCTGAGCACAGCTATCAGTGGGGTCTCTGGCTTCCACGGGAATTGTTTAGGGGGTTTTGATAGAACAGGCCCGGGAATCATCAGAGAGCGATTTACTCCAGAAACAAACATTGATGCAATGCTCAGCAGCACAGCTTTACCTGCGTGAGTGGGAGATGCAGACGTGTTCACAGGACCCAAATCCATCAGCAGCCACCACCCACTCCCAAACAGCAGCACCACCGTGGGGTTTGCCACTTGCAGCTGATAACACAGTCAATAACACGTGACTTACATCAGAGAACAATGAATCTCTGGTGTCGTGCTAATTAAAAAGCCAGTATTACATTACTTCCTCAAGGGCTCATTTTATAATTTTTAGGATTATAGCACATTGATTAATTTATACAAGTTTTTAATCCCCTAGTATTTAATGAAGTCTAGGAACTTGGGAACATGTACATAATTCGGATTTGTATAATTTTATTACATGGGAGAAAAGTTAAACTGGTCATGTGCTACTTCGTGTAGAAAAGTGTCTGAGCTCACCAGTTCAACCATCATCCTATTAACCATTTGCAACAAAAACATTTGAGCCTAAATTAATTGTGGGGTTATTAGATTATTTTTCAGCTTGCTAAGGACTCCAACAAGCATCACTTGTCTTATGTGCTTGTCAGCTGCGTTTTAATTAGCTGCTGTGGAACAACTGAGCACAGTGGGAAACTAATATCTGCACAAGTTATCTTCCATAGCATTTAGAGTGCCTCGGAAACGACGTTGTCATTATCCTGTACAGCCTCAGAGTTCCCCATTCTGGGAGTTAAAGATGCCTGGCTGCAAGGAGAGGTTCAAAAATGCATGGCAAATAAACACTACAGCAAAATAAACTGTTGAGGAGAAAATATCCCACAAAGATAAAATGCTGAATTGTATTTTAGGGGTGTCTGGTTCATTCTTACAGCCTCAAAAATGCAGCTCAGTCACTTATTAGACCCGCCCACAAATCATTGGCTTAAAAACAAAAGAATTTTCTTTTAAGGGTCCTTCACACAATGTAAATATCTCAAAAGCTACAGTTTCAGGAAATATAATCCTGAGTCTAAACCCCAGCCTTCTTATACTTCACAGGGGGAAACAGAACAAACAAACAAATAAACCCAAAAGGAAACACAGGCACTGAATTTTGAAGTTGTGTGTAACCAGACCTTATTGTAGGCCAGGGACAGACCCAACTGTGGGCATTAATCAAAAGAAACAGAACATTTCTGGATGCTCAGAGCTTGTTTCCTGGTCAAGTGATGGCTAAAGAGAAACATCCCTGAACCAGCAGCTCTCTGCACAGTGTAGATTCAAAGGAAGGAGATGGATTATTCAGAGCACTGAAGATTATTACAGAAGTGGGGGCACAGTTCTACTTAACAGCACTGCCAGAGTCTGTAGTCTTTTCACTTGGGGTGCTCCAAGTTCTGAGACCAAAAAAAACCCCAGGAAAAAAAAGAGTAAAGATGCAAGTTTAGTAAAAAAAGAGAAAGTACAAGCTGAGCCTGACCAGTGAATCTGCTTAAAGACAAGATTTATGAACAATCCCTTAATGTCATACTGCACAAAATATTTCCCTTTTTTTTTTTGTCATCTGTTGGTTTTACAGATCAGGCTTTTCAATTTTCTCTTTTCTCTTTAATTTGGATTTACTAGATTAAGGCGATAATAAGGAATTTAGAAAATGACATGTGCACGTTGGTTAAGCAACAATTAGAATTGACAAGCACGTTGGTCTGTACTCTGAGAGTTTGGGATTTTTCCGTTTTTCTCTGGCAGCACTCAACCCTCCCTTCACAGGGCTGAAACCACCCGAACACGGCGTTGCCCAGGGTGGTGTTGGCAGAGACATTTGCTGGTGCATTTCTGTTTTCCAGCAAGGGAGGCAGCAGGATGGAAACCTCTCCTTCCCCCTTGCACAGACCCAGCTCCGCAGCGCTGCTACTCAGGGGAGCACCTGCAGTGAGACAGGAACAGCTCCTGCCTTGCTAAAGGCACTAAGGTGTCACTACTGGGTGATAAAAACTGTTCCAAAAACCTAATAACTAATTTGAGTTAACAGAATATTTAAAGACGATTCTTGTTTTTCTTCCTATTTTAGAAAGACCTGACACTGACAGCAATACTAAAAATTAGACTTGGGTGCTAAAAAGGACTCAGCCATAAAATATTTATCACCTCTTCCAGAGGAAACACCTTGAGGTGATGAAATATCTGGGATTATTCCCATGCACAGTGCAGTGCTGGGCAGGGAGGTGATCACCCAGCAGGGAGAAGCGTCTCTGGGAAGGCAGTGGGAAGAAAAGGCCCTTTTTTATTTCAGCTTCCCACAATTATATTCATTTTCTAAATGTTTTTGAAACTTGCACTGGCCTGTCACGTTTCCACCTCAGACAGCAGAAGATGGTTAGGGGTATGGGCAAGAGCCATGTTTTTGGTTGACAGTGAGTCATGTTTTTTATTTGCCCAGTGTAGAGACAATGATAATTTTGGGCTCGGTGTCTTGAGGAGCTTAGACACAGCACATGGAACAAGGCTTCCCTGGAACACCTTTTAATTGCTTTTTGGTCCTTTAAACTTGCAACATCCATAGGGGAAAAATTAAATCCTCCCTATATTTTCTCTTATTCTGCATTTTCAAATGCAAAGGTAAATGAAAACAATTATTTTTCAAAATAATTCTTTGAAAGACAGAATAAGCAGAAATGATACCTAAGCAATGCCATAAAAACTTTCATCAGCCACTCACAGGAAGAAATCTCCTGACAGGAGGGGGCAGCCGGGGGGGTCGGGCTCTGCTCCCAGGGAACAGGGACAGGAGGAGAGGGAACGGCCTCAGGCTGGCCCAGGGGAGGCTCAGGTTGGACAGCAGCAGGAATTTCCCCATGGAAAGGGTGCTCAGGGCTTGGCAGGGGCTGCCCAGGGAGGTTTGGAGTGCCCATCCCTGGAGGTGTCCCAGGAAGGGCTGGAGGTGGCACTGAGGGCTCTGGGCTGGGGACAAGGTGGGGATGGGGCACGGGTTGGAACCCATGGGCTGGGAGGGCTTTTCCAGCCTCAGTCATTCTGTGATTCTATTTCTGGGCTGCAATTCAGCAAATCAAATAATTGTATCTCCTTGTAGACAGCACAAGCTCTCTCTATTTAAAAGATTATTCAGTATCACTCTTTAAGTTCCCATTTAAAAAATCCCAGAGATGCTTTTGTAGTGCTGCTTCTGTGGCACCTGGAGCATCCCCAGAACTCCCTAATTAGTTCTCACTAATTATCCACCCTTTGGCTGCTCCTTGTTGTCCAGCCACTCCCAGGTCACCCCAGATGCTCAGCACAGGCTCTGCTTCCCTCGGAGCAGTGCGAGGGTCCCTCACTGCGGGATCCTGTGGGGAGTGGAGATGTTCCAAGTCCATCCTGCAGCAACGCAATCCCTCATCCCACATGGATCAGCTGGGCCCAGGTAACCCCTCCCCTGAGCACGGGGGATGTTACAGCAGCTGACAGGGTCTTGGCTGTAGTGTTCCCTGCATTAAAACTCCATTTCAAGGGCAGTGACACCGGCTCTGACGTGCAGCCAGCGCTGCCCAGACGCTCCCTCTCACAAGACTCTGCCTCAGTTGCTTATAGGTTTCTCCACTTTAATTGCTCTGACTGACATTTTCCATTCCAGGCTGGTGTCTGCCTCAGGCTTCTCTTAAATTTCAGCAGAAATTATTCAGCTTTTTTTAGAGAGTAGTTTACATGGAAAATGCACTGTTCTTACCATGGTAAATTTTGCCATTTTACTGAGATTCTGGTACCCTCTGCTTTACAGCAGTGGCCTGGTGTTTTACATAAGTTAATTTGTGGAGAAGCTGGAAATGTTATCCAAATGTAGAGAACTTTGGAGTTTGTGGAGAATCACAGATAAGATGCTTCAAGGAGAGGGAATTGCTAATGCTGCAAATTGAAGCATTCAGAAGTCAGGAGTGGCAGAACTAAGGATAAGCAGCAGCTTTCCCCTGCACATAGACGTTGTGATTACACATCATCCAGCCTTGTATTTCATAATTCAGAAGCCCAGGTGTCTGAATTAAGGTTGCATATCTTGCATCTCCCAAGTTCCCAGGCTTTTGTGTTCGTTGCTTTTTGGCAAACTACCTCACTCTTTTAAACACTGGTTGATTTTGTTTTGTAGTTTAAAATAAAAATAGAGCTGAATGCCACATTTATTTACTTCAAAACACAAATCTAGGATTCTCTACCTAAACTCTGTTGAAAACACATAAAGGTTTCATCCTAAAAAAAAACCCCTAAAGCAGACGCTTGATCAAACAAGGTATTGTTGGGGTGGATTGCCTGGGAGGGCTTGTAGAGCTGAGTTTAGTAACATCAGGGATCCTGTCTGAGAGCCGTGTTCAGCAGGAGGATCTCTAAATGATTTATGAACAGCTGAATCAATAAGCAAGCACTGGTGTTGAAAATGTCTTTTGAAGTGAGGTATCCCAGTCTGCTTTTACAGTGTCTGCCTGGAGTCCAAAATAAGGAAACAGGTTGAAGATTAACATCTCAAAAGGCTCTGGAGGAGGAGGATTTCCTAAGGAAACCTTTCCTAGTCATTTAACCACTATTGCCCCTCAGACAAAGGTTCTGTTGCAAGAAAATTGAAGTGTCATGATAAAGCCATGGGATTTCAGCAGCTCTGGAATGCAGGAGTTTCCAGTGTACACCTAAGAAAAGCTGATTATGCTGGCACAGACACAATCATGGAATCTCAGCATGGTTTGGGTTGGGAGGGACCCTAAACCTCATCCCATTCCACCCCTGCCATGGGCAGGGACACCTCCCACTGTCCCAGGCTGCTCCAAGCCCCAGTGTCCAGCCTGGCCTTGGGCACTGCCAGGGATCCAGGGGCAGCCACAGCTGCTCTGGGCACCCTGTGCCAGGGCCTGCCCACCCTCCCAGGGAACAATTCCTTCCCAATATCTAACCTGAACTTCCCTTCGTTCAGTTGGGACCCAGATGCAAACAGGGTTATTGTCAAGAGGAAACGCCAGCATTTTGAAATGCTGAGATTTTACACCATGCACCGTTTTTTGCTTCGATTCTGGATAAAGAATGTCCAGCAAAAACCCCACTAAATATATTAGAATGCCAAGAAAACTTCCTTTGGTGTTTCCCAGCTAGAAATGCCACAGATGCTGGCAAGGAATTTCAGAGGCTCTTTGGCGGTCCTTGAGGTACAGGAGCAAGCTGAGAATGTTGTCCCCAGAGCCAAGGGCTCCCCACACACACAGTGGTGCAACAAGCTCTGAGCAAATTGGTGGAAATCCAAGGCTTTGGGGCTTGTTGGTGAAGAGAAGAAATGTGATGTTTCTAACTTCAGTTAGGGTTGAAGAGCTGCTGGGTTCACTGTCACAAACATGAAGAAAAGGCTCTTCAGCTTGCAAGACTGTTAATGTAAAACTTGAGTCAGACTCCCAGCCTTCTGGGCTGCCAACCTGAGGACTAAGAGCCTCTGGCAACCATTACCACGATTTTATCCCTTAGCTGTAAGTTCTGAGAAAGGGAGCAGCAAGATCTACCAATGCACACCTCTATCCAGAGCAACCAGAGTCACAAACCCGGAGTCTTGATGTTCTGCTGAGAACACACATAAAACTTGCTACCAGAAGTTGTATCACTCCACCATCGAGAGTGACAGAATAGCAGCCTCACAGAACTAGCAGATCTGTCATATATTCATGGGTTTAACCAATACACTGTGACAGACATCCTCCTAACCATTTTATGAGGAAAAAACCTCGCCGAGTGAGAATCCCTGACCCCACCACGATAATTCTGCTCAAAGGCACAAGAAGTGCCAGGTATGGGAACGGACTGAACCTCGCTGACTATCAGCTTCACAGATTAAAGATTTCCTCTGATTTTTTTTTTAAGGGGGAGATAACACCAGACATCTGGCTGAATTTTAACATTTCTTAGGAGAGACTTGACAAGACAACAGATTCACAGTTAATGAATTCAAAGCTCCATGAATATAGAACAGCTCCAGCTCTGCGAGGATGAGTGTTACCTCCAGAGAGCTCAGCTACAGAGCAGGGATGCTTTATTTTGTCAGGAAGGCTACCCAGCTATGTCACCAGAAAGAATCAGCTGATTTCCTCTGGGATCACCACTGGTTCAGAAAAGCTCTGTCTAGTTAGGATAAAACACACCAAAAATATAAGCAAGTAACATAAGGCTGATTATCTTCCCTTTCAATGAAGTTTCCAATTCCTCATGACATGTCAGTGATGGATGCAGAGTTTTTAAAAGACCCTGTGGCAAGAATGAAAGCACTCAGAGGATAAGAGAAAAGGAAAAACTCATTATAGCTTGCAGAGGGAAAAAAGCTGGCACACAAAGGAGGGTCTGTGACTCGATGTCTGATCAAACAATTCCAAATGGCAGATGGATCACTGAAAACACGAGTTCTGTGCTGCCAGCAAATGCTTTTGCATTAGGACCTGGAAACAACAGGAAATAAACCAGGAGAGCTCAAAATGTCATGGATAATGCAGACACATGTTGTAATTAGGCTGCATGAGCACCGCAAAACGTTACCATAAATATTCCCTCTGGTGCTTAAAGCCGTTTGCTGTGGCCACGCTGACCCACCTTGCCATGAGCATTCCACAGACCGGCACAAATATTTGTAGGAAGCAATTTAGAGCCATGGAAACCCAGCTCCATCTGCCTGGGTGTGTTCCCTGCACTGTCCACGGAGCAGTGCCACCATGCCCAGGGTGACACAGACATCCCCTCCTGGGCCTCTGCCATGGGCACAGAGGGCACAGCCCAACCACTGCTGGTGTTCAAGCAAGTGCCAGAGCCTACTGGGGCACTGCTATCCCAAAATATCCCTGGAAAACCCATTTGGAACAAGTGCAGCAAATGAACTGATGCGGCAAACAGGGATTTGGTGATTTCTTGACAAAAATGACAAAACTGTTTGTAGCTTGGCAGAGTTCAGGGCACCAGATAGAGCAGCATTCTCCATCCCTCCTTTCAGAACAGGGAAAATGGGAAGGGGAGCACCTGGAATACCACTAAATGTGTTCCCTTCAGCTGTGAAAGCAGGGAATTCCACCCCATCCTGTCTATTCTGGACAGCAATGGGTTACACAGGGAGCAAAGGGAGAACCAGAGAGAGATGTCCTGTCCCCAAAGGCTTAAGATACTCTGTGTGCACACATCCCTTCACAATGAAAAAAATAAAGCAGGAGCTGTCAACAAGATTATTTTAGAGGAAATCAGATAGCAAAGCGTGAGTAATTACTTCACTAAATCAAGTAATCTCTTTAATCTTGAAAGGAAATTTCAAACCTGCCTTTCAGCAAGCTTTACTTCCGATTCCATACTCAATTTAGGTGTAAAAAGTGTTGGGTTTTATTTTTAAGAAATGCATAGAAGGCCTGAACTCTGAAGACCGTGTCTTCTTGGGTGTGAAGAAATTATTTAAGACAAATTATAGTGCTGTCACACTCATACCTCATAGTTTAAAATAAATCTTGTCATCTAATTATACAAGAGCTTGAGTTTGTTTAACAAATTTCTCAGAGGTATTTGTGTGGCACTCCATCTCCCTTCGCCTCTGATTACAGCCTATCATTTCAGTCTTTGCCTTCTGCAGCTCCCCGTGTCTCACGGTGGTGTTTAACAGGTTGCATTTATCACATCTCCTCAGCTGGGTGAAGGCAGATAAAACCGTGGAGTCTCAGCACAGTTCTTGGCAAATCACAATCAAAGAATTATTTAAAAACAAAGGCACCCCAAAGTGGGATTTCTGCTCCCACACTAACAACTTTCACAGCGGGAAGCTGGGGCTCTGAAAACAGTTTTGATGTCCCGCCCACAGGTCTACTGAGAAAATTACGGGAAAAGGAGAATTCCCCTTGTGTTTTAATTCCCATGCGATATTATCAACATGTCAGGGCACACTTGACTAGATCATGGTAATTATTTCAAAAAAATATAGTCTGCAAAAGACTCTGTCTCTTCCCTTCTCGCTTGCCAGTGAAGTCAGATAAATTGTGAATTGTTCAGAAGAGTCCTCGCTGAGGCAAAAGAGGGGCAAGGAACTGTCACCAGACAAAAATTAAGTTAAGCACAGCTCCCTAGGAAGTGCTTCACCAAATTATTGTTATAATATTGGAGGAACCTCATTGACCTAAACATTCAAGACGAAATTAAAAAATACAACCCCCAGCCTGCAGAGGGAAGGTGAAGCCCTTCAGGAGGCTGGCAAGCTCCGAGTGACTAGGCCTGACTTTGACAGATGACTCCTCACAGATCTTTTTTTACTGTAAGCCAAGAACAACATTTGAGGCTTCATCACCTGATGACCGTAATCTGGTTCCTTGGTGCCTCGTGAGTGCACGTGTGAGCACCTGAGCGCACACCCAGAGCTGGGAGGCTGCACGGGCTGCTGAGAACAGGTCCAGTGCTGTTCTCCAGTCCAGCTACTGATAACTGAGGTCATTCCCAGTTCTCTGAGCAATCTCGTGAGATCCAGCTCTTCCCACCGGTGGCCCAGGAGATGCTGTGCCACAGCTTGGCTCGTGTGCTCACTAACTGGTCACCTTGCCTTTGTGTTAAGCTGTGGCTGACATTAACAAGCCGCTAAATTCAATTTTGATGCAGTTTTGAGGCCCTCCCCTCAAAACTCAAATGCAAATGTGCCTGTTTCATTAAGCAATTAGGAGCATTTTAGCTCATATGGAGGGGAACAGCAATTTTTAAAACTCAATTATATTTGCTTAATTTTTTCCTCAGTATTTCTGACTGCTCCTTTTCCCTTCAGTGGAAGAACTGCAGCTGCTTCATCACTTCTTTCAGACAGCTGTGACACATTCCTATTACTGGGCGTGTCCTGCAGGTATCTCACTCATGATACCTTGCCTGACTGCATACAAGAACATCACTGCTGAATTCCGTAGCTCACTTCATCAGGAATAAACTGAGCTCTAGTTTTAGTTCTGTGCTATGGGGTTTCCAATACTGAAATTTAAATCAAAGCTTGAAAAAGAAGGGGGGCTATCACAGCCCCACCTTTTTAGTTTACAATTTATTATTTCCATCAAAAATATTCAGATTTTGATGCATACATTCATCCTTTCTATTATACAGGATCTAATGCAAGATCTTTTAAAGCACCGCACTTATTCCAACACTACCCCAGAATCAGAAGTAACTGTGAACTTTACTTATGATAGTAATTATTAGAATCAGTTCTTAGCATCAAATAAGAGTAACTAAAATTCACAAGCAGCAAGCCTTACCCTATTATTTCAGGAATTTTGAGCAAAAATAATAATTAAAAAAAAAAAAAACCTGAAAAGAATGTGTGTTTTTTCAATGACCAATCATTCCTCAGTAAATTTCATTTGTTTTTGAAGAAGAATTTCTGCCAAGTCCATCTCCATCTTCGGAAGGAGTGAAAGCCCTTTCAGAACAAGAAAGATTTGCCTTTCCCCTTTCTGTTCCCTGCCCCTCCAAGAGACACCCTTGCTGTTGGCAGAGATGAAAGAACCTATTTGCTTATGACAAGAACAAGAAAATCTTACTGATGAAAAGAGAGGCAGCTTTTCTGTTTGTTTCTCGATTAAATCAATAATACCCAAAATATGCCAGTCTCTCTTTCCATTTTGGAATGCATTGGACAGCCCCAGGGCAGAGTGCTATTCCTTTGTTATTCTCTCTACTAGTCTTCAAATAATGCTATTTGGGATCAATGACCACCTCAGACATGCTAATATAAGCCCAATTTGTTTCCATAATAATTGGCATGCTGCTATTTAGTGCATTATAAATGGCTGTATAAATTAATCACAGATTCTCACAGTGGCTATGTGCACTGCAATTTGTCTTTACAGAGTTACTACTGACAGATCAAGTTTTTATCTAGTCTTAATTTTAAGCATTTAATTACATTAGTATTCACACTATAAAACATACAAAGAGGTCTCAATTATCATTGCCCTTCATGAAATGAATTAATTTAAGTCATAAACCCACTCTCCTGTAGAAAAGAACATTCAAGGAATCACTGTTTAGCTCATGGACTATCTGGTGTTTTCTTGCTGTCTAAATGAAATATCCTCACTGTACTCTTACTGCAGTGCACAAAATGTCCATTTATCATTGTGCTTTTCATCAGCTTTTGAGTCAGAGGAGTGACCCTTCATCTACTGCTTCATTTCAACATCACTGGAGCTTTTTGGGGGATTCTGCCCCATTGGTAATGGTACATATCCTGAAAATCAAACCTGTAAAAACAACTCTGGCCTTCAGTTTTGCTGAATTACCTTTTAAAAGGAACCTTTTCTCAAATTATTGCCCTCTGTGTTTCAGCACATTTCACTTCCAGAAGCTGTACCCATAATGGAAAAAAAAAGGATGCTTGTTCTGCATCAGCCCAGGCCGAGGAGATGCAGAATTTTCGAAGGGGGCTGATGAATTATGTCTAAGTTGAGGAAGGAATAAAAATAAACTTCCTTGCCTTGTGCGAGAAAGAAGGGATGTGTGGATGCTGAGAGCTGGGTTGCAGAAAGGTTTTCCAGCTTTCTGCCAGTGTCCGTGTGAAAGTTCTTGCTTTCACACGGATGCTGGCTGAAAGCAGTTAGAAGTTCTTGTAAACCAGTTTCTTTACCTTGCAGGTGCAAAATTGTTACGCAGTTTTATTTGGCTGCTGACTAGAGAAATACTTTGAAATTAGTGTTGTGGTGTTTAACCAACCATGCTAAGAGGTGGATGGTCAAGGAACAATGACCTTATGCCATTCAAGCGAGCTAACACATAAAAACTGTCTGCAATTAAATAAAGAATTCCCATTTTCCTCCTGAATTGAGCGTATTGTTTCACTCCGCCGCCGGTACAACAGCGACAGGGATGAGTTTCTAATGGCAAGAAGGAAAGTGGTGCAAGACCAAACAGAACCGGTGGAATGTGTGCAGGAAGGGATCAGCAAAGAGAGGCCAGAACCTGGAGCTGGCAAGATGGCAGCAGAGCCTCACACCCTGGCAGGGAAGCCAAGAAACAATATTGGCAGAGAGGGGATGAAAAAGGAAAGAGGATAGAAAAGGATTAATAATTCAAAGCTGGCTTACAGTGGCTTAGTCCCCATGCTCAACACACAGATAGAAACTGAACACGGGTGGCTCCAACGAGATCCCTGTGCCAGGCACAGGCAGCACTTGTCAGGTGCCACAGGATGGGGCAATTCACTCCGCCTTGGGCAGCTCAGAGAGAGGATTACCCAGGGAATGGAAAGGTTTGGTCACCAACAGACCCTGCTGCAGACACCCAGCTCACCCTCCTCCAAGGAGAGCAAAACCATCGCCACCCAGCTCAGAACCCACTTTGGATGGCGTTCCACGAGTGAGAGGGCTCTGAGCCAGGGCAGCCTCACGTGAGGAGTGTGGCAGCTTTTCTCCTTGGCAGATGTAAGAAAATAATGTTCAGCAAACTCTCTGCTCACCATACCTGAGATGTTTTCTCTTAGCAGCATGTGGTTAATCCAGGTGTCTCCACATGAAATGTATCCAAGAGAAGCTTCCACTGCTGTCCACACAGAGAACACCCTGTTTTGAAACACACACGTCCCATTTCTTATAAAACCCCTGGAGGCAGCTGTTTTGCCTTTACCTGACTGAGTTTGCCTGACACTGAGCTGAAGTTACACGTATCTTCTGTGGTCCATAAAGAGAGAATGATGTGAACCTGATTCATATTCTCTAAGCCAAATTCATATTCTGCTGGCAAAAGGATTCACTCACTCTCTGGTGATGACCGGAGATGCATAAGAAAACAAGACTCCTGCAGGTGTCCCAAGTGATAACAATCTCCAACCTCAGTGCCAAAATCACTTGAAAATTTCAGAGGTAGTTGGTGAATTGCTACAGAAGTCATTATAATCACAGCTTTGCTGTTAGCCTTCCAGAATTCTCAACCTAAGCAAAGAAGAAATTCAAGGAAAAATAGCAAAACAAGCTCACAAATAAAGCAGCTGAGAAGCATGTCCCAAATTATCTAATATTTTTAACTGTGCTAAGTCATTTCCTCATTTCCCATTGTTCACATGCCCTAGCCAGCCATAAGAATGATATAAAAAGAAAGTATCTTCTAGCTATAAACTCCTTCCACAGTTAAGTTCTGAAAAGAAAATATGTATACTAATTATCTATCTCTCTCATAAGTTACTAATTCTATTGAAAAAAACTGCAACACATTGATTTGCTTTTTTTTTCCTTTGCCTTTGGGGAAAAAGTTTGTATATAATTATCAGTTTCTCTAACTCTTTACTTGCCCTTTTGTTTTCATAATGAAAGAAGGTCTTTCATCTGTCTGCAAAATTGTATCGCAATGAGACAGGCTGGAGGAAATCTGAAACCCAGCGATGGTTCAGGGCTCTGGAGAAAACAAGCAATATCCATCCCTAACCTCCTCCTGACCTATCCCTGGCCTTAGACAAACAAGTTAAACATTCAATTAGTAGGAAAGAAATGAACGTGGTGTTTATTAATTTGGAGGAGGAAGTGCAATGCTGTGCATATTAATTGACCTAATGTGCCACGCAGCATCTGAACTCCTCCTGGAGAAATCCCATCCTGTCCCAGACACTCAGTCCTGAGAGGCAACTTGATGGCAAAATGTCTTGCACAGAGGTCTGTGCACATCTGCATTGCATGGAGGAAATGTGGAATTAGTGATTCCTCCATTTCAGTATGTCCTGAACCCTGTTTATTTATCATAGATTGAACTCCCCAACTCCTTGGTATCCATTCGCTGTAACTTGTTTTCCATGCTCTCTTTCCATTCTCCCTCACTCCCTGCTCTTTGCTTTGATCTTTAATTTCCATCTCTCTTCTGATTTACACCTGTGTTTACAACCTCTCCATTCCAATCTCATTCCAGCACAGCCTCTTGGGCCCCCTGCCCATGGAGCTCCCGTGGCTCTGCGCTGCCCTCGGTGCTCCAGCAGGGCACGGCTGCTTGGGATAAACTCCACCCGAGCTGCTCCTGTCCCAGCTCTCCATCCCTTGGGACGGGCTGGTGTCCCTGAGGGGTGACACAGATGGGAGGGAGCAGTGGAACTCGGTGGCTGGGACACCTGGGATCAGAGCAGTGAGGTTTGAGGCACAGCCGGCACCACATCAGCCCTGGAATTCCTGTCTGTTCCTGATTCCCGGGTCTGATCCTGTTTAGCATCCTCACCCAGAGCGTGGGGCAGAGCACATCCAGCACCAGTTTGTGATGGAGCCAGCCTGGGGCAGAGGGCAGTGGGAGACAGGGCTGCTGGGCAAAGGGACCCCAGCAAAGGGGCTGACAAGGGAAGTTCAAAGTTCACCCCCTCCTCCTCTCCACTGCAAGACTGGAAATATAATCTCAGTGCATTCTGTAAAAAAACAACCCAAACAAAACCCTACACACAAATTTTCACTCCAAAGAACAGAACAAACTGAAACTTTGGTAACTGTCATGTAAGTCCCTTGGCATTCTAGCAGCAGTGTTTCGGGACTGCTCAATAAAATACGGATATTCCTGATTTGTTATTCTATTGTCTGACCTTGAGAATATGTGATCACCACCCATCCCCACAGTCTGCACAGAAATCCTCTTCCAATCTGTTGTGCACTGTTGAAGTTAAGAAGTTGAAGCTTGGACTGGTTAATTAGATGGATGAAAGAATGGGACATGGAAATCTAAACTCGGTAGAATTCATTTCTGGAGACAAAGAGGTCAAGTGTGCATTATACTCGAGAGCTTACAGAGCTTTTCTGGGTATTTATTCAGTACTGAGGCTTCAGTGGGTAGGCAGCAACATCCCATGTCAGTGATATCCTAGGAAATGCAGGTACTTCTGGAATTACACCGCAATTTACATCAGACAAAAGACAGTTTTAACACAAATAGCTCTGTCACACTGTTGGAATTCCAAGTATCTCTCACATGAAAGAGAAGCTGAATGAACAATACACATTCCCTCCTTTGGCCTCCAATCAGAATTAAGAAATTAATCTTGTCCATTTGATAACTGGCATTTGAACCATCCCACTTGTTTTCACACAGACAAGATGTACTAGAGGTAGACTGGGCTTGGAGCCCCATTTCACACCACCTTCTCAGACTCAAAAAGAGCTCAGGAGCTCTATCTAAAAAAGTGAGAATTCCATTAGGTTTTGGATGAACCCCACTGGCCCATTCCTTCAGGAAAGCGAGGAAGAACACAAGCCTGACTTTAAGTTAAATGCATTCATGTATTGACATGAACAGCTTTCACAGCAATTAGGGAATCTTCTTGCCATGACAGACAAATAATAAAATCCTGTTTGCTCTTTCCTGTTGTCTGCAGGTGTTCTCTGTACGTGTGGTCAGGCCAGGTTTCACTGCACCATCCTGCTAGGAATACTGGGCTCTTCTGACAGAGATGCTTCTGCTCCTCTGAGCCAGAAATTGTTGTGACACCCAAGCTTTTTTCAGATGTTTCAGCTGCAGAACAGCATCATCCCAGACTCCCAGCTGCATGTTTCCCTGCAATGCTGTGATGTGCAGCCATTGATTTCACTGCTTTGTCTCTAATTCACATTTCCCTTGGGAGGAAGGCCTGAGGACTTTTTTTTTGTAAGAGCAGATTGTATTAGCTAAATTTGTGTTTTTCCCCAGAAGACAAAAAAAGCACTGTGTGTGGTTTTGTGTAACTGGTTCATGTTAAGACCATTTTTCTTATGAAGTTCTGCTGTTGTAGCAAAGTTGAGTGGTCTTGCCTCAAGTTTAGAGACAATGATGGTTCACCCAGAACTGTAATAGCACACACGGGTTGGTGGGGAGCTTCACGGAGTGTTAGGAACAAAGAGCAGGAACATGGACCTTCAGGAGATCCAAATCTGGAACACTGCAGCTTGACATTTCATTTGTTTGTATAAATCACTGTGGAGGATGGTTGAGCACTCAAGGTAAAGCAACGCTTCGATTATCACATTCTGAAATCCTGAGTAAGAGTAATCAAATTGTCTAAATAATGTGAAGCAGTCTTATTTGCTGCTCTCCTACAGCAATTACAGTGCCTGGTTGGTAATTTTCTCAATGCAGAAACCTCATGAGCAACAGAAATCTTTTGTGGTTTTTCATAATAAAAGCAGACATGGAAAGATAACAACAGGTATTTTAAAACAAAACTTATTTGCAGGAATATTTATATGCTGTCTTTATCAACACCTCTTATTTTTCGGAATATTACAGAGCCAAGTAGTAAAACATAAGGATGTGATTATTGTCAGAGCATTTTATTGCTACCTCTTCTCTTGAACAAAGTTACAGTTTGGGAAAATAAGATGGGAGGAGGCAGGAAAGATGGAACAACTTTTGCCTCATGGCAAAATTGACTTTAGTGGAAACGCATTTTTGTCTATGTGATACCAAAAAATAAGGAATAAATAGAAAGTTGAGGTTTTCACAGCTTGGCTATAGATGATACACATCTTGTACAGCCACGAAACTACACAGGAGTAAGTGCCAGTGGGAAAATTAATAACAGGAACAAGTGATAGCATGAGCACTGGAATCAGTGAACCCTGGGTTTTATGGATTTAAATTGTGTGCTTGGATTCTCTGGTGTTTAATAAAGCAGAAGCTTGGCTTGCTGGTCTGGATCCCTGCCTGCTTCAGCATTTCCCTCCATGGCACCATCAAACAGCCTCAGCTACTCCCAGTTTGCATCCGGGACATCTCTGCAACCCGGTATTTCTTAGAATCTTATTATTTTCTTAAATCTAGCTTGAGTTAGCCAAGTGGATACCCAACCTTCCTCACCCCTGCCCCCCACTCAGGGGGAGACACTGACTCTTAAGAAGCAAGACTGAAAATTGCCTGCAAGGCTCATCCCACAGCTGAGAGGAGCTTCCATAACCATTTGCCCCGGGAATGCCCCTCAAAATCTGCTTCAGCATTTTCCTGGCTGTGCTGCTGACAAAGCCCTGACAATGATCAGCTTGCTGGGGTCCTGAGCCCACAGCTTATCTCACAGACCCAAAATGCCTCATTGCCTCTTCAGTTTACACTTTGTCTGTCTGTCTGTCCATCCATTGCCTCACCCTGGCTGGATTTGGACTGCAAACCCTTTGACAGAGAGATCACCCTTTTGCTTCGTTTGTTTCTTCAGCAAGAACAAAATCCTCCATGTCTATGACCAAGATACCGAACACTGCATTTGTTCAATTAACAGATAGTAATTATATTAATGAAAAGACAGCTGAGCAGGATACTTGTTAGACTTGTACAGTGCTCACCCCGACCTGCTGTCATCGATAAGGGACTGTCAGTTGTTCCAACACAATAAATGAGGTATTATTCATGTGACAAACAAATCTTTACCAGCCTGCCCAAATTCTCAGAGTGTTTATCCAAAGCAAACCACTGCTTAAAGTTGGCAGACATTATTTTTCATGCTAATATGTGTACCAACTCGAGGGTTCCCAGCAAACCATTGCAGGCCTCCCCCTGCAGATGGATTGGGGACTGCACTGTGATTTATGGCTCATCACCAGCACATTATTCAAAGGGCCTCCATAACTCATTTATATCGGTCAGCGAGTGCATTTGACTTGACAGAATCATTATCCACATTATCACCAGAACTCACACATGGTCCTCTGCCTTTGGAATGGATATTGGATTTGAAATCCCTGGACACCACTCAGTCCATCCCCGTGCACTGCAGTCACACAGCGTCCAGTGCCTACCACGTTCCCTTTCACACATCCAATCCTGGAACACTGATTTTTGATGGCTGTTCTACACCATCTGATACTTGAGATGTTACATCTGTTTGAAATGTCCAATGGTACAAGAAAAAGCCTTGAAATTATGAAGCTTAGCCATACTATTATTTGTAGTGAATTTAACATTCTATTCCACCCAAGTTTTATTTCTGCCTTATTTTATGCATACCACTGCATAAAAAATAAACAGGGGCAAAGTTAATGCTGCTTCTGTAACTGATTTTTCACCACCTGAACAAAGTGCTTGTGTGTTTTCATACCTCCAGTTCTAACACTGGTGGATCAGGCTCACTGATCCCCCATTCCCATGAGCACAAGTTATTGGAATGCTGGTTCTTTAGCAGGCGAGTTCTGGCTATGGCTATTCATAGAGATGCCTTTGTATTACAAGAGCAGAATATGGTGCTGGAATATCAGACCTAGCTCTGCTGCTGAGTCAAACCCTCCAAAACCAGAATAAAAACATCATTTCTGAAAACCACGTTTCCTACAAACCAGAAGAACTCAAGCTCTACTCTAGCCTGTGAGACTTCAGGTTCCACTCTCATAAACACTTCACACAGTTAAATATTGAAATGGAGAGGCAGCAGAAGAGAATGAAGGTTGTCCCTCTTCTGCTGTTCAACAGGTTCCCTTTTTGCTTTAGACCACAGGAAAGGACCAGGCATGATAAGTAAGGGCTCATAAGGATATAAATGTCACGCTAACACGTTTTTTCAGACAGCCTAGTAAAGGTAATGTTATCTTTGAGCAGCAAGAAATAACTAGACAGATAACTAGACTTAATTCCCCTTAAGGCATTACTCACATTCTGTTATCAAATTATTCAGTGCTTAAAAAGAAATACAAACAGTCAGTAAAGATTTGAGAGATCATGTGAGAAATTACCTTCAGCTGAACTAATTCTGGTTCTAACAAATTTGCACAGCCTGAATGGTCACTTTTCTGCTGCTTTAGACCTTCCTCCTGCTGACTCTTTCAGTGATACAAAAAAAGAGAGATGAAAAAGAGCCAAGTTCATTATTCGTAGCTCTGAATGTCACAAGATCGTTTCCAAAATGCAGATTATCACATCATCACTTCAGCTTCTAGAAACTCATTTATTTCTGACCTGTTTTGCATTTCTGACCTCCTCTGCTATTTATGTAAAAAAATGAATACTGTTGGCTTTAGCTGCCACCACTCCTGTGTATCTGTGCCTAATACATATTCCAGTTTCAATTTATTATCATGAACCCTCAGATTATAAAGATTTTGTTTCACATGACAAGTTTTGCGCCTGTGTTTTTTTATTTATTGTGCAGGTTAAACTATACAGGGACTTAACTAACTGTACACATATTTTCTTGCAATAACCATGGCAACTGAACATACCCCACACTGCACAAACCCATCTCTTGAATACCATCTCCCACTAGATCTTCCTTAGCTAATTCACATGTCACCAGGACACTTTTAGGGTGCAAATAAACCATGCATCATGCTAGGACATACTCTGATATTGTACCACTGACTCCCAGGAGAGTCCACCTAAAGCCATCAAATTCAAAGATATCTCCAGCACAGGGCACTCGAGCAGCACCTCAATGAACCATGCAAAAGAAGACCTCTGCTCATTTTTGGAAAATTGTAATAATGGGAACTAATTGTTCTTTTTCTGTTAATGTCTATGTGAACAATCCTGACTATGACTGACTAGAGCAACTCTTTCTGCTTTTAATTTTTTGTGACATTCAAGAGAGGCTCAAGAGAAAAACCCCTCCTGATAACAACAAAAATTGCAACGCTGCCTTCATGTGAATCTGTTTTTTACAAGACTGAAAAGGCTTTTCTCCTGCTCAAGGTTATGCCCTTACATCTGGCAAAGCCAAAGAGAATTGCTGAGCAGGTTGAGCCATTAGGATGAAAATCCCATCTTTTGAACAATGCTGATACCTCGTCTTTATCACTCTATTGATCGAGCAGGCTTGTGTGATTTACCCGTGTTGGGTTTAGCTTCGTGACAGACAAAAGAGAAGAGGGAGAAGTCCATGCCAATCAAACAGCATTTCTTATGAAAAATACCCATTTTGAAATTAAAAACTAGACTGCAATATTTTGGTTGTCTAGAGAGAGGCAGAAAGCCAGAGAAGTTGGGTTTAGGAACTCGCAGGAAATGAAATGCCAGGCCAGAGGCTTTGCTAGCGCCCAGCTCAGCGGCCACAGCCTGAGGACAAGGAGCCCCAGTGCCCGTGCCAGGGTGGGCGCTGCGGGGCCGGGATGGGTGACAACAGGGGAGTGCAAATTTGTGCACTCCTGTCTCAGCCCGCAGCCTCCCCACAGCTTAACCCTGTGTCAGCCCGGCCAGGGAGCCAGCTCGGCTGCCTCGGTAATTAGCTGAAAAGACAAAGGTCGATGAGCCCAGGAGGCAAAGGCTAATTGCACACTTGTGTTTGGGAGCCCAGCTGGGAGAGGCTACAGCCAGTGGCCGGTCAGAAGAGCTCTGCCAAAGTTGGGCAGGGGATTTAGCACGAGGAGGGGGAAGAAAGGAGTGGGAGTTATTGCTGGGTTTCTTTTTTCCTACTTGTGGAGTTCAGTTACACTGGGAGGTGAAAAAAGCATGACTCATCTGGAAGGGTTATTTTAAAATGAGATAGATTCACAACTCAAACCTATCTAATGACAATTCCTCTCTCTGCCTGGGGAGGCTGAATGCTGAATGCCTGAGGAGAGCTTCCACCTTCACAAAAGTGTTCTAATCATCATTTTTGCTACTTTAAGGGAATGTAATCTTTCCATTTTTTCTTAGGCAATCAAACATTTACTGGAGGAAACACTATAACTTGAGTATTCCACTCTTATTAGGTACCTGCAAGCTTTATTCTCGGCATCCAGTCTAACCCAAGTGGTCTGTGCAAAGTAGACCAGGTTGGACTTGAAGAACAATTAGCAAAAACCTCGTGGGGGTGGAAACAGGTCCCAGAACTCTGATTGTTCATTTAGAGTGAAATTGATACAGTGAAACCATTTCAACAGAAGGGTTTCAGAGCACTGAAACCAATATCCTGTGAGTCTGGTGGGTTAAGCAATAAATGCTGGAGTGCCCTAAATGCTGACTTGTTGGATTTTTCCCTTGATCTTGACCTCAACCTCTTTTCCCAGATGAATTTATTTGGCAGGCTCAAGCAGTCTCAAGCTGAACAATACTTCATTTTTCCAGGAATTTGCTATCCAATGCAGTCAAACATACTTTGCCCCACTGTACTCTATAGACTTCTCTTCTGGAGTTTGTAAATGTTTAACTTGCCTGGCAGGTCCCAGAGGTCAGCAGAAGGATGGAATTGTTTCCACAGCAGCAGGCTCTTCTGCTGGCGATAACACTGTTGGGATACTTGGGCAAAGGGGCATTTTCATTTTCTGCTGGATTTTCTGGTTGATTTGTTCTGTGGTGTTTTTTGGGTAAGGCTTTCATGGTTTTGCATCAAAATTGGGTCTCTGTTGGCATCATCAACACCATTACTTTTCCTGTTAAAGAAGTAGAGGTTATTTTAACTGGGAATCCTGATCATGTGCTATGTAAAGAACAGATCATACATTGGAGTTCAGAATCAAGGAGCTTCCATGTCTTCAATTTTGCCTGCCAAGAGTTTTGATCAGTTCAGCGTTAAGCATAGAACGGCCGAGGCTGGAAGGGACCTCTGGAGTTAACAGCAAGGAAGAAATGTTCTGTAAGGCCTGCCAGGTTTCCCCTCGCCTTGTTTTCCTGTATGATTAGCAAAGTTCAGTGCCTCCAGACCGGCATGAAGGTGTTTAATGTCAGAGCTTAATAATACAGCATACATTAAAAGTATAAATACAACATTTTTGCAGCTTAGAGAAAATATTTGCCCAAGACAAGTTAAAACTATGTAGCCATATCATCTCCTGTTTTGCTGGATATAAAATGACCCTGTAAAGCCTTCTGACATTCTCCTTGCAGCTGAGGATTGAGGCTATGACCTTTGCAAAGCCTTCCAAAGAGCTTCACAGGCAGCCAACACTCACAGGGAAAGTTTCATTAGATGCCAAAGACTTTTTTGATAAACGTGGTGGCACAGTTGCCCCCTCTCACGAAAAATGGGCAAAACCAGTTCTTGTGATTTGAAAGAAAACCAGCTGTTGGAGCTGAATGACTTCAGAAGACTTGTTTTATAATTTGAATCCAATCTCCAACACAGGAAGTTTTCATTAACTGGAAGGAGGGGAAATTACCATAAGGGACCCAGAGAAGCTGTGGAGTGTCCATCCCTGGAGTTACTAAAACATGACTTGGGAGAAGCCTCAAGCAATTTTTTCTGGCTGGATCCACTTCTAGTAAGTCTGGGTGACCTCTAGAGTCCCCAGCCAAACTAAATGATGCCACCAGCTGAAGCTGTCACCCTTCTTCCTCTGCATTTGCAGTGCCAGGAAGGGAAAATCTACCTGTAGCTGTTGAGTTGCCAAGGATGGCTGAACTGCAGAAAGGGAATCTGTCAAAAGTGGGACAGGACAGGACGGGACAGATCTGAAATCTGAAACTTGACACTACAGATGGCATCTGTCAAAAAGGGAGGGGTTCCCACCCAGCTGGAAGGAGCTGTAGTGCAGACACTGGAGAAAGGTTATCAGCCTCCAGAGCAGCTGTGACTTCGTGCTGTCACTGCCAAGGTACAATCCTGTTTTGCCAGTACTTACACGCTTTTTCTTAATTGATCTTTGCATAAAACCAGTAATCAGCTTTACCACACTGGAAGCAAAAGGGAGCACAGGAAGGAAACGGAGTCCAAATCTCTGCGTGATGGGTTTGTGGCAGAGGGATTTGCATCTGCTGCTCAGGTGCGTCCCAAAGGCACAAACTCATCTCTTCCAAACACACACCACCACATCTCTGGTGGGGCTGCATCTTGTGGTTACTGAAGGAGGAAAGGATGTTACCACATGCAGCCAGTTAAACAAATAAAGGTCATTCTGCTGCATATTGGGACTTCAACCTCCCCACTGTGTTTGTCATTAGGTTTGGATAAAGCATTGCCTGAAAGCAGAGCCCTGCAATGAGCAGAAAGGGAATCAGACCATTCTAAACAAACACTGCTGAAGGCCTCAAGCACTGAGTCTGCAAAGTAACTTGAATGCTTGAGAAGGCATTCCTGTGGGCTGCTTGCTTAAATAGCAAAAGAAACCAATTCTCAAGAAGAAATGAAACAATCTATCTGGTAAAAGACAGCATTCAGTAAATAAACTTATGCAATAGCGCAGCAAATAATCAGGAAGATCACAATGTAAATATCAGTTGTCTTTCTGTTTATTTTTTTCTCACTTTCTGAGATCTCTTTTCCTCTCCTGAAGCCTTTTTTCCATTCTTTAGTATGCACCAGACAAAGCCTTAGATCCCTAGGCTTTGGCAGAGAAGCCACAGTCTCATTTTTCTGTTAAGAGTATCATTTTTGGTTCTGTCAGCCCCGCGGTCCCGAACATGCCGGCCCAGAGCCATTCATTTCTGCAGAGTCATTTTGGGTTTCTGAGGTGCTTTGCGGTGGCCCTGAGCAGCCCCCAGGCAGTGTTTCCATGCTGATGGCAAGGCCCCTGTGGAATTCCTTGCTCCCTGCTCCCTGGTCAGTCCATTCCATCCATCCCATGCTGGGCACTGAGTGCCAGCCTGCCTGGCTCGTAGGAACCTGGCCAGCAGCCACCTCAGGGACACTGCTGCTCCTCACACCCTGGAGAGGCTTCTCCTCCTGCCCTCACTGGTGGGCTGCTAACTCTGGTTCCTTCTCATCATGCACGATATGGAACTAAAGGCTTTTCCCTCATCGCTTTTTAAGAAAAACGTGCTTTTATCAAGAAGACGCTGTCATTAGCAGTACTATCCATCTGTATCCAAGTGCCATTTCCCCAGGTGGGAACCATTTTGCAGCTGGGGGTTGCTGGAATGTGGTTCATTAGAGCTGCTGCTTGCACACCCAGAGGTCTCTGTGCTGGTGGTGGAAAGAGATTACAGCGGTGCTGCTCCCACTGACAGTCACAGCACAGAGCAGGGTAACACACATCCACTGCTTTTATTGGCATTGCTAATTGGGAAAGGGAGATGATTAAGGGGCAGTTTTGCTCCTTCTGTTAGTTCAACCCCAGTAAATCCAGTGAGAGTGGCAGAGCAAGCACCAATTCACACACATTGGAATAACTGCACAACCACTGCCTTCTAGAAAGAGAATCACGGCTGCTCAGGGGAGAAACAGTCGTGGCCATTTTTGTTCAGTGAAATGCTTGTGGAAAATTCAGCTGCAAATGGTATTTTCCCTCATTGTGAGTGCCCACAGTGGTGTTCAGGACAGCCCTGCCCATCACCAGGGCAGGCAGGGCACTGAGCCCTCAGCTCTGCTCACAACGAGCTCTAAAGGCTGACCAGAAACACCCCTGTCAGGTGGACATCTGCAAGGTCTAGGCAAAGAAAATAATTGAAAAAGAAACCTAGTATGAAAACATTTCTGTGAGGGAAGAGTTTAAACACAGAGGGCTTCTGTGTATATTACTAGGCCTTCTTTTACCTTCCTGTTTAAATAAATCTCCTTCACATGTCTCAAAAATATTCTTTCAAAAAAGATTATAAAATGGGGCTGCTCTCACAGAGCAAATTCCCAGGCCTAGTGGGGTAAACTCTGGAGAGGAGGCAGAAGGGGTTCCATCAGAGGGCAAACCTGGTGCTCAGGAGCACTGTGAGATCTGAGTGCAAAAGTGCACGACTGCCCTCAAGCACAGCCAGTGCCTCCTGTGACTCAGAGAAGCTAAAAAAAGGGTAGATTCCACTTCTGAGAAGGTTGTTTGATGCACTTAATCCCAGCTCCCAGGTTCAGCATCCGTGGGGACTACCAGGGCTGACCCAGGTGGTGTCAGGGAGGCGACCAGACTGGGGTATTTCACGGCATTTCAGTCCTTGCTGGAAAACCAACTGCGAGATGACAGAAATAATTTATGGCTTCTTTTCTCACTTAAGCACAGAACCTATCAGCATTCCAGCTTTCTCCACATTGCTTTGTCATCTGTTAAGAACAGGGAGGTTCCCAGGAGTTTTGTAGCAATGGATGGAATGCTCTCACACCAGTGCAAAGGCAGGACCAGGAAGTTTGAAACATTCCCTGAGGTCTTTAGGACAGGTCTGATCCTGGCAGGCCCAGCCTTGGGATCTGCTCAACTCTCCTGCTTTGTCCATTTCATCCCTGGAACCAGATTTAACTGGAGAGGGAAAAAATGAAGAGGAATTTTTCAAAAAGTTTGGAACTGTCCAGGGTTCGTTCTTTTTTTTTTTTTTGTGCCTCAGAGTTCAGTAGCACAAGAAGGAATTTCTGTAAACCAGAGAGATGTGGCAGATTCAGTCAAAAAAATTTTTTTTTCTTTTTGACCTTATGAAAGTTATATAAAAATGGACAGCGGTGCTTAACTCTCTGAGCTACTGTCTGGCACTGAAATCCAGGCCATGGATCCTGAAACCCCAGACTCTCAGAGTACCACGGGAAGCAGAAATGCCCTCATGTGGAGACCGGCCAGAGGGACACAACTTCCCTGCACCTGAGTTTCCAGCACGCCAAAGCAGCTCCTTTCCAGATGCACACACACCTCTGTCGTGCACTTTAAACATACCCTAAAGACAAACTCGATGTTTGATTTACCTTTCCCTCCGTAACTGAGTCACAGTCATCCTTACACAGCACATCCACTCACTCACTCACACAAACAAATGAAGGCATGAAAACCTGTGAATTAATCAAGATATTTCCCTGAAGACTGTGAAAGAAGAAAGCAAGAGAAATTGTAAAGGATATTTCTGTTTGGGGGGCAGCTGGATATTATCATGATGAGGCCATGCAAACATATAAATATCTGAGATGAGAGGGAAGAAGATGAAATGAAAAGGATGGAAACATTTGTGCTGTCAGTAAGACGAAAGAATAAAGTTGTGGGTGCAACAGAAATGATTCTTTAAATTAAACCCATATCCTCAGCCTCATATTTAATAACCTCTCCACTAACCTGCCCAGGCCTTGCACTTCTTTTCTCATGTGACAGCACTGCCCACTTGAACAGGTATTACTTGATATAGCTAGTTACTGCCTAATAAAATGCTTCTATACATTTTAATTATAAGCCTGTGGCTTCAAGTTGTAGTTATGAAAAAGGCATTAATTTCTATTCTATATATGACCAATTTAATCCCAGAAAGAACTTCAGGCAGTTGCTGCATTTAAGCACAATAGGATTCTGATTCTTTAACTCAGACCTGTCTCATTTTATCAATATTCTCTAAATGGTTATTTCCAGCCCCTCTATACTTTCAAACTACAGGTACACAATAATTGTTTAAAATAACCAAACGGGAGACTGCAATTATTTTTCTAGTAAAGCATTTCCTGAAGAACAGTAATAATTACAAACTATTCCCAAGAAGTTAAACTATGAAAAAAAAAGTTCCCTTGGAATTTTTTACCAGACTGCAAAATTCATAAACTATCTATTAAAAAAAATTCCCTAAAAACTCTAGGTCCTTTGTAAGCAACAGTGATGGCAAATATATAATTTATGGCATATGGCATATGCTTTGGAGCTGGAAAAAACCCTTTTTTGACCAAGGCAATTACAGACTTTTCTAGCAACAGAAACAGCCACTTCCTCAGAAAGGCAGCTTTCCCTCTGTAGGTAGGTACAAGACATACTTTCAGAACTGGCACCCAGATGGGGTCTAAATTCAAGTGAGCTTCTAAAGGAGCCAGTATTGTGAGTCCACAGCCCCCAGCCCAGTGTCTGAGCAGAAATACATTTGCAAGTGTTGTGCTCAATATCTGCCTGCAGAAGGAAAAGAAGGATTTGGAACTTACCACAATTTACAACTGAACCCCCAAATATTTAGTCTAAAATGGTATTAGCTGTTTGTCCTCAAACAAACAAGAGCTGAATTGCACTAATGGTTCCATTAATTTTGTCCTGGTTCCACTGGGCTGCAGAAGAGACCAAAGGTCAGAGCGCTGTGCATCTGAGGGTTTGGAAATTTGATTATGGAAAGAAGACAAAATGTTAACAATCATGAGGTAACTGCAAGGAAGATAAGGCTCACTTATCTCTTTATTGTGCATTCCTGCTTTTATCTCCTCGCAGTCCTTTCCCTCTCTGATCTGCAGAGGTGATCTCTTCACCCTGCTAAATCATCCTTATCAAGCCTCCTGAATGCAATAACCTCTTTGGCACATTACCTATCTTTTAGGATTTGTATTTAATATATTGTGTTCTTCTTTCTTTCTTCCCTTCCTAGGAGGTTACTCCAGAGCTCAGGATTGTGGGATTACTGATTGATTTCACAATTACTTTGTGCTGCGGGTTGTTTTCATCTGTGTGGCCAACTGTTGCAAAAAGTAAAAAGAGAGAAAATATCCCTTTTGCTTTCCTCCCTGTCTCTCACACACATACAGACAGAGTTTATTTAATTATGCACACACCATTTCAGGTTGGAAAAACCTCAGCTTTCCTGATATATTTATAAAAAAAAGAGAATTCTGAACATAAAGATTCACCATCAGACAAATGACCTTAATCCCCTGTCCATGTTGTTGCAGTGTTGTAGGATGAGTTTGTCTGCTACTTGTGCAATCAAGATTGTCTCCCAAGCACTGGCACTCAGGTGTACTTTTAAGAAGCACAAAAATTATGCTAAAACCTGTAGTGGTGGTAGAGGCCCCCCTGAAAAGGGAACTCTTCCATGCTGTGGTTTGTAAGTAAAGGAAAGTATGTCCAAAAGTAATGCTCAATCCACTTCAAAAGTGTTTTTTCCTCTTGATTTAGGGCAGGTTTGTACAAAACTCACATCAGTGTGGGACTGGGCAGCAGCACTCCAGGGATTGGGATGTGCCCAGTGCCCCACGACTCTGTCTCTGCAGTTCATTATCAACAGGGCCAAGCAGGGATGCTGAGGATTGGAGAGGGAAGGTCAGGGTGACTTCCCCTGCTGGAGACAAGGATCAATACCTGGCTGGGCGAGACAAAAATCTGGTTCTCTGCAGAGAAACCAAGATTTCACACTGCAACTAGTTACTGAAAATTGATATTGAATGTTCCCAGCAGGAATATTTTCTTGTTAAACACTTAATTGGGAGCTGTAACATCAAAAACAACAAAGTGGGTTTTATTTGGATTCTTACACAGGGCAAAAATAACTACTGATTTTTAATAAAAAAATCCTTTTCACCAGAAACTTGATTGTATTTTCAAACTACTAGCTAAAACAAGCAATGCAGAAACAGCTGAGCAATACATCTGGCTACACTTTCTTATATATTTATCTTTCTCTACTGAGCCACTCACGGGCAGTTGTGCCTAAAGGCACCTCTGTCCCTCAGACTCCTGTGGCCATGCTCAGTTTGAGGGCAGTGGGGGCTCTGCGTGTGCTGTGTGAAATGTCCAGGCACAGGTGAGCACAGCATCAGGGAAGGGAGGTGGCTCCTCTGCAGCCCCGGCCACCGCCAGAGTGCCACGGGAAGCAGAAATGCCCTCATGTGGAGACCGGCCAGAGGGACACAATTTCCCTGCACCTGAGTTTCCAGCACGCCAAAGCAGCTCCTTTCCAGATGCACACACACCTCTGTCGTGCACTTTAAACATACCCTAAAGACAAACTCGATGTTTGATTTACCTTTCCCTCCGTAACTGAGTCACAGTCATCCTTACACAGCACATCCACTCACTCACTCACACAAACAAATGAAGGCATGAAAACCTGTGAATTAATCAAGATATTTCCCTGAAGACTGTGAAAGAAGAAAGCAAGAAAAGGGCTTCCTTTCCTCTTCCTCCCGTCAGTTCTGTGACCCTCCTTGCTGAGCCCAGGCTCAGCGCAGCCCCTGGCAGCCCCTCATTTCTGCAGCAGCATCACTGCCAGCCCTGAGCTGTGTGACTTCGCTGCTGCTCTGGGTAATCCTCACCTGTTATCTGCTGAGCCACCATCTCTGCCCTCCCCTGCTTCACAGGCCTCATTGTGCACTATAATATCATTTTAAAGATGTGATTGTCAGCCGAGCAGCTGTCTGTGCAAGAGCACTATATCCCAGCAGAGTAATTTGTTTCCATTTAAAAAAAGACACTTAATAATAATGCACTGCACACAGTCCCCCAGTGCAGAGTGCCGGGCGGAGGCTTTTAGTGAGGGAATCAAAGCTGTTCTTCACAGAGCAGGGACTCCCCACAGCTCCCAGGTACGGACCCTCCCCGGGAGGGAGCCAGCTCTGTGCTCGGGGCACTCAATTCACACCTTTAGACCATTATTATTCCACTTGTTAATGACTCCTCCAAAGAGGCACGCAGTGCATTTAGCTGTAGAGAATTTAAGGATCCTTTTAACACCAAGACTGCTCCATTGTAGATGGGACAATTAAAGAGTTAACTGAAAAATTAGGTGCCAGAAAAGCATTTTTGTTGCTATCTCCAGTGCCCACATTTAAGACAGATTGAAAACAAAACAAAACCAAATAAATAAAACCAGCATAAAACCTGTGGAATGTTTATTAACAAACAGAATTTCTAAAAAAAAACCTCAAATATTTGGGTGGAAAAAGAAGAGAGAATTAGTCCTTCCACACACTGGAGGGATTTTGCCCCTAATCATAACAGCACCAGAATAAATGTGACGCCTGAGATCTGGGGCCCATCTGCCCCCAGGGGTGGAACACAAAATCAGGAGAAGCCAAAATTCACAGCCTTGCACCATCTGAACAGACACCAACAAACACACTGCTCTGAACAGAAATACCAAGAATTGCCTCAACAGGGGGAATTTCCATGCAATAAATTAGGATCTCCTGTACTTTAAAGACAAAAAAGCACTTTGGATTTCCTTGGTATTTATGATAATATAAACAAAGGCTCAACAGCTCACCAGAAGAAATGAATTCTATATCTTCACCTCCACAATGCTGTAACTGGTGCTTTTTTTATTCATAGACAGCCTTCCTATGTGATTCATTAATAGCATTGAGAAATAGAATTTTGGTATTTTTACCATTTTTGCGTCATGTTCCACAGTGAACTGTAGAGTGGTAACACAAGAATAATTTAGAGTGATATTAGCATAATAATTAGAAGCCTAGAAGTCTTTATAGTGTTTTTAATATTTATGCTTGATAAATATTGCTCTATTTGTCAGTTTATGCAGTATAAAGTGAACCTTAATGTAAGAAGGTTATTAGCATAAAATTAACATAATGAATAAAAAGCAAAACACAAAGGTAATCAAAAATAACAGAGGTTGTTTTCTCTTGCCTCTCTCAAAGGGCGTACTTTACACCCAAAAATCTGTGTTATGGAAAACAAATTCCATTTAAATTAATTATGAGGTTCTATTATAGTTGTGAAAAATGGATATCTTTTAACAGTTCTTCCAGAAACTGCTTTTTTTGTCTCTCTCAAACTTTCACACAGCCCAGCCTCTTGAAGAATGAGATCATTGTGGTCACGTGGCTTAGGAGAAATGAATTTTAGAAAAGGACATTTGTCCAGTGTAGCAAGACCCTTTAGCTCTGAGCTGAGGAGGAGAGGAAAATGTCATGAAACCAAAAGGACAGAGCACAGGTTCATGCCTGCAGACACCACTGAAAAACAGCAAACAGCGACAGGAAATGATAGGATTATCTGCACTGAGATTTCTGTCAGCCAAAGGGTTGCTTTTGAATGTCTGAAGTTTTAGGGGAATACAACATTTGAAGCCTGAATTCCGTACTCCAAAGCTCTTGGAGCCCAAGTCTGACACCAGAAAGCTGACACTCATCTTTGCTGCCTTGTACAGCTCCTGGGGATGCTCAAATCTCTCTTTTCCACCTCCTTCAGCTCCAGTTCCCAGAAGTTTGTCCTGCACCACTGAAACTTGGCTCTATAGCCCCTCTTTGGGATGTGGGGAATTGCCCCAGCAGGGCTGGAAGCTGCGAGGGGGGGGGAACAGAAAGGCTCCAAACCACTCCTTAAGCTCCTCAGAGATGGCCCACATCAGGTTTTTGAGGGAAACACTGTGAAACTGGTTAAACCTGGCTGAGAGGGGCTTCAAGACTCTTCAGCCATTTTTCCTTGGGAATAAATGTAAGAGGTAGTTAAGGTTCCTTCTGCTGGCAGAAGCTGAAACAGCAGCAGACATCTGTGCAGGACACACATCAACACTGAGAATTACAGCCTGAGAACAGGAGAGCAGCCCTTGGATGGGCTTTGGAAGGAGCTGTGAGAGGCAAACGGGGAGAGGCTGTGCACACAGACAGCTCCAGCCCTCACATTTCCTTCTCTGAGAGATAAGGATTGCCTGGACTCAGACCAGTGTCATCCCTACACCTCCTTTTCCTCAGCCCTGCCTGCCCAGGGGGAGCCCAGGGAGCAGCCCTTGGGAATCACTCCAGCAGCTCTACAGGCTCCAGGGAATTCCCAAAGCGTTCCAGCCATGTCCCCACGTTCTCAATGCCTTGTGGAAGAGTGGATACGAACGTGTTTGTGTAAAGCCCACTCTGGGGATGTGCCCAGAGGCTCCCCATGGGCACAGGGGAAAGTTCAGGAAATGCAATCCCAGGAAGCCACATGTGGACACTCAGCCACTTCACCCCACGTCACCCTCCAAAACTCAACTCTCCCTGTTGCTCAAAAAGGGCTCCTGGCTCAAGCTCCCACCCTCAGCTGCCTTCTCTGACCCCTCCTCAATCTCCAGGATGAAAACACAGGTGGAACAAGCTATATCGAAATTTTTTTCTAGCCGAAAAAAATTATCATGTTCTTGACATTTCTGCTGTAGTAGGTGCAAGGAGTCCGGGTCCTAAAGTCACTCACAAAGCTGGATCTCCTTGGCAACACATACAGTAAAACACAGCTCGGAATTACTGCTTTTTTCTAATATTATTATTATTATTTTTATGGTACCCCCTATAGTATGAGTCATCAGAAGGAAATTGTTGGTTCACGCTGAAAATTTCTGATCCTTTTCATAGCAGCAGTATTTGTAAGATATCCTAATTACCAATGTAAGGATTTGTGGAAAGGATCTGGAAATAACAGAAATAAGCCTTTTAACAGGAACAGTAATTATGCAGACACAACAGATGCTAATAACAACTTCATTTCTGTGGGAAAATGATTAAGCTTTAAAAGTACAATAACAGGCGTAAGAAGAGTACAAGGAGGTGTAGATGACACAGACAATGTATGTGTGATCACAATTATTAATTTAAAAAGAACTTTCACACTAAAATAATCCCAAAACCATCTTCTCAACAGCAATCTGTTTGCCTTTCATGCTGTTTTCCTGCAGCCTGTTGCCCTGCTTTAGCTATTTACCACTTCTGTTTCCTGTCACAGGCAAATAACAGAGCAGGTGTTGAACCAGAGTCTTTAATATCTGCTTGCTAATAATCCTCCCAGAACTATGCTGAATACTTTAAATATTTGTTTCCAGCCTCCTGGTAAACTTGACTCATTGCATATCAGACTTTTTTAGCATCTTCCTCAGGGTCAGGAGTTGTTTTTCACAGGGTCCTGGAGCTCTCTGTGGGTGTGGGAAGTTCCAGAGCAGAAGTGGTTCTGTGTCAGCAATGCCTCAGTGGACTCTGCAAAACACACACAGAGCAAGAGATAAGGCTTTAAATTACCCCTGAGCTCAGGGCTTAATGGAATGAGTGGTGGAATTAAAGTTCATGGCTCCACTTGTGTTAGTGCTAGACTTTCTGTTAAGTTCAAAAATTGTTCATTAAGATAATTAAAGTTCTGGGCCATCTCACCCATCAATCAGTCTTCCTTCTGAGCACTTAACAGTTATTGCTGAATAGACTCTGAAATAACCCATTAACTCAGCACAGGTTTGCCAGAAATTATAGGTGCTTTGAGATGGCTGGGAATGAAAGGTGGCACATAAATCAAAGGCATTGTCATCATCTGATGCTCCTAAAGCCTGCTCTGGAGTTACCTCAGTCATTAAGGGCTGGTAGCACAGCCATTTGCATTGGAAGATGGGACTTCGATTCATTTCCAAGATCAAAAAGGGAGGTGATGAATCTGACAGTCCAGCAGAGATCCTGGCGAGAGATGCCAGAGTCAGAAGTATTTATGGAGCTGTCCTTCAGAGCAGGGCAGGGAGTCATAAACCTGTTAAAGACATTTTCAAATCAAACCATTTCCTCCCCCAATGTCCACACAAAAAAACAGCTCAGCAAATTCCAGAGCACTGTGGAAGAAAGATTCAGCCCTGTGCACACAATATTTTTGGGAATACTGCACGCCTCCTCCTCATGCTATCAGCCATGGAAGCAACTGAGAGGAAAATTACTCAGTGCACTCTGTATTGAAGTGTTCTAGGGGTTCTCTCAGTTATTTAATGACACAGAGGGTTGCAGGCATCCAGCACACCAGAGTCAGCTTTAAAACAGGCACTGCCAGCACTGTGTCTGTGGTACTTTTGAATTTAGCATGAACTCGCCTCTTGATAATTTTTTTCAGTTTCTTCACTGAAATTGGCCACTAAAGGGGATTCTTGGCATGCCAGCTGCCCTGGTAGCATGGACAAGGTTCTCCAGCACAAAGCTGATTTAGATAAAGATGTACAAGCAGTGCCACAATCCAGATGCCACCTCACAGGGAAATTTCACGACGATTTAAGGAGTGCTGTGTTCACTCCTCCCTGCTGTGGGTTAACCCTGGGAGGGCAGATCAGGTCCATGAGTCCTCTCAGATTGCAACTTTCCCACCATCTAGTGGCTGAAGCAAAACTCTTCACAGTCCTGTACCTCATGGAGGGGTTTTCAATTATTTTTTATCTTTTAATAAGGCTCCTTGTTTTATGAGGAAAGCACAAAGCAAAGCTATTTTACAGCTGCCATTTTCTGCTTCAGCCTCTATGTTTTCATGTTAAAAAAGGTTTCTTACTCCTAATTCACAGGAGACAGGAGCCCTGAATAAACCCTTGAGTGGTATTGGCCAGCAGAAGAAAACAAGCTTATTCCCAGCGGGGTATCAGCCTCACCAACTTGTGACACCCCAAATTAGGGAATTGGTGCCCAAGTCACTGCTGACTGCTACACTCAGCAAAGAGAGGATGAACACCACCATGGTAGAAATATCCTATTTGAGAAGACTTTGGGAGCTGTTAGGGCAGGTCTGGGAGGGTGTCCCCGTCTGCTGGGCCTCCCCTGGTCTCACACAAGCTCTGGGACAGCACTTGGACATGCAGGGTAACCTGGGAGCTGTGGGTTTCTGCCCTGCTTAATTTGAACATATCCAGACATATTCATGGAATTCAAAGTTCAATCACTGCTCAGTACTTTGAGAAATGTGCTCCAGAGATGTCAAAAAGGACGCTTTTAACTTATGGCAAATGCTGGCTTTATATATATCCTTCAAATGAGTGTCCTAAATCTGTTCTGTGAGCACACACAAAGAGTAGATATTAGCATTTCTGGTATTTCCTGAGATTAATTCCGGGAGTGTTTACAGAAAGTTATGAAAAATAAGACACAGATCTGGCTCTCTGTTGTTCCCTGGCAAACTTAGCAAGAGAAGCACATGAAACGCTCAGTCATGATCTATTCCATGACAGATTTTTGCAGGAGTTAAAAAGTACAAAACAATAATGCTGTTTTTCCAAGATGTCTCAGTAGTTTGTGGTGAAAGCGACAGCCAGTGTGAGCAAACAGCCACTTCCTTTCGTGTTTCCAAGTAAACAGTGGCACCCAGTAGCTCTCAGCTGCATCCTTGCGGTGGAAGAAGCAGTGTGAGGAGAAGGCTTTCCATGGGCCATTCCACCTGGGCAGGCTGGTAGTGCCCAAGAGCTCACCCTAGGCAGATACTGAATGGCACTGCAGCGCTGCAGTGGACAGCAAATAACATGTTAGGAAAAAAAAACCCTTTAAATTGGTTTTAAAGTTCTCTAATTCAATGCTTCATATGGAATAAAAACATTTAACCACCTTAAATTTAAAAAGGAAAAGCTTTGCTAACGCTACAGGATGCACCTGCATCTCCCCATCAAGTCAAACTGCACAGTGCAAACACATCCCACCAGTTTGGGGGAAAAGTTTGGGTAACTCCATTTTAAGTAGACTCCTCTGCAATATTTATGAACTCTGGCCATCATTTTCTACTTCAAAAGTGACACAAGATCCCCCTTTTCTACCTGAATATAGAAGAATATTTAAGGGTACAGCCAAAAGCAATTCTTGGGAGTTGAGCTGCTGTAGACTCCCTCAACAGAAGTCACAAGACTGTTTCCTGTGGTCAAAAGTAACGTTGAAAATTTACAATTAAATATCCATATGTCCCTTTCTGCAGCAGATTTTTCCCAGTCTGTAACAAAACTTGTCTGCTTTGCCAATGGAACCACTCGTACTCTCAATTTTCTACTTCAGAATTCTCAAAACATCAGCATCTACCCTTACACCGAACTGAACATACACAGATTTCCAGCTCCTCCTGTCCTTCTTGCCATCTATGGCACTTCCATCTACTTTAATCTGTATTTTATTCATTGCAATGCTCTATGCTAGCAATTTTTTTGGCAGTGGTTTACTGCAAATTCCCACTCTAAAAGTGGGACCTGGGCAAGGAAACACATTCCTGCTTCTTGCAGAGACAAGGGAAGGAAAGAGCAGCCAAAAGGATCCTTGATTTAGGATGATGAGGGCCATGTTTAGCATTATTTTGATTTATTTGCAATAAAAGATTTTATGCATTCTCCTCTGATAGCTCTGGGCATGTGAGGAAAAGGAATATCAGAACTCATTGCAAATTAAATATTGTGGATAACAGACATAAGGCAATCTCCTACCAACAGATCCTGGTACCTTACACGTTGTGTGTCATCCTGTGAACTCCTCCTATGGCAAAAATAACTCAGGATATCAAACCCTTCTGTACAGGTGACACAGAGATACAGCTGAAACACTTGCACGAAGCTATTAAATAGTCACTGAAAGAACAGACCAGCTTTGAGGGAATACTTGAGAACCAGCCTATGGGAATATTGTATTTTTTGACCACTTGGTGATGTGTATTTTTCTTTTCAGAGTTTTGGCATTAACTGGCAATCCTCAACAGGGCACTGGGAACCTTGGAGATTTGCTGGTAATGATTCTGGGTGAGGAATGCAGCAGCTGGAACGTGCAGACAGGACCTGAGCACTGCAACTTCCCAGCAGCTGCCAAACCTGCACCGGGACTGGGGCCGCACCTCCAACATCCCCACTCCGCCTGTCCCACAGCTGCCAGGAGGGAGTTCCTCTCCACAAGCCAAAAATCCGCGAAGGAAGGGATCATCTTTCAGGAAACACATGAAAATGGTCCCAAAGCTTTAAGCTTCGGTCTGCTTGCTTTGCCTTGCCCATCCCGAGGCAGAGCCAGACCCGACGGCGTGTTCCGAGACGGCCCCGGTGTGTTCTCCCTCCCAGGGCTGGTGCTTTTGGCACTGAGAAAAAAGAGAATCTGATTTAGAACCAAATGCCAACAGTTCCCAGACAGCAGCCAGGTGAGTGTTCCCAACAAGGAAACCTGTCATCCGGGAAGCTGCCAGAGCCTCGGCACCCCCTCCCCGCTCCCTCGCCAGGACTTTGAAACAGCAAATTCTGGTTATGAACAGGTTTTGGAACCCGTGTTCTTGTCAGCAGATGAGGAATTAATCAGCAGTATTTCCTGATTTAAATAATGAATAAAGAACCCGGCACACTGTTACAGAGCGCTCACCAACAAAAAAAGTGGCAGAGCTCATTTAATAAATTATTCACTCGGAATTCTTTTGCTAAATCTAATATACAGTCCCTGTACGTAGGGAGGAGAGGGGGAACATTAGCAGGTTTTAGACGTATTTTAGAAACGTTCATGTCAATTGTATATAATTTTCAAGGTTAATGGCTTTTTGATACATAATAATGGAACTCCCATTTATTGTACATATCCTAGTTGCAAAACCTGCTTCATTTGCATAATCATAAATTGCAGTCAAGCAATCCTCAGCATGTGGTTATTCATTTGATGAAAATGTAAATTTCAATTTTATTTTTGTTCAATTGCACACACACTGCATTTACTGAATATGAGAAAAAGCATTTTAATTTAACCAATGAATTCAGCTCATTACAACCTCTTAAGAACATTGAGTAGCCCAGAATTTTGGGACAAAATGCATTTTTAAGCAATGATTTACTATTAACTTATCTTTTTATTTTATGTTTTAACACCTAGAAAAAGTTACTCTTTTTATGCAAATAAATTCCTTTTAAGATGTGAAATTGCTCTGCTATTTTGCATACAAAATTAGTGTAGTAGCATTAAAAAGAAAGGCACTCAATTTAAAAAAAAAAAATAAAGGCAGACATTTAAAGCTAACATTGAGTGAAATCCATGGGAAAAAAAATAGTTTTTTGTGCTTGGGACCTAAAAGAGACTCTGATGTAAAAATGAATACTCACATCAACTGATCTGCTTACACAATTAGAATTTTGGCTTACCTAGCTCTGTTGGAAGAGTAGCTAAAAAAGAGTAGCTAAAAAGCTGAAATCTTTTTTACTTGCAAACAGAATATATTCCAGAGCCATCCCTGAGAGACAACAGTCCGACTCTCTGGGCGAAGTCTTGCATACAAACCTGCTTCCAGAGATTTAAACCCCTCTTTTAAGTCAAGAAACCTTGGAAAGGCAGGGAAAGGTGTTGGAAATTAACCTTGTGTGCTGTCCTTCGGTGGGGTCGCAGTCCCAGCTCCGATGCCGGGCTCCTCCTGCCATGGATCCATGGAAATCTCATTCCCAGTTAATGAGAGCTCGCTCAGTGCCAGAGCTGGGATTTCCCAGCTACAGGTGGGGACTGGCATCCTCCAAGGGCCCCTTTAGTTGACTGAAATTAATTTGCTCTGACATTATAACTACTTCTTCTAATTAAGCCGAGTTCATGATCTTTATGGAAGAGAAGTAAAGCTTAGGAAGACGAACAAGCCCAAACATTTTGAGATAATATAAGTAAAAATTTCTAATGACACAACTTTGGATTTAATTAAAAATGTGTCTGATAATCACAGTAATGGGTCTTATTTTAATAAATAATTTTTATTGCATATCTTGTGAAGATTAACCTGGATTCTGTTTCTCTTCAGAGGTACCACAAGTATAAGTAATTAAACTTTACAAATTGATAAAATCTAGCATTAGAATTCCATGCTTGCTTTGCTTCCTCCAGCCATTCCCTCTCCCCTCCAACAAACAACATTTTCCTCAGCCCTGTTTAGCTGCAGTCATTCCTTCTCCTGGCTTTAGGATAGATTATCTCTAAGACTAACACCACCACAGCCGTAGATGGGTGGGCATACTGCTCCTTTCCATCCAGAAATCCTGACTGGATGGGAAAAGAGGATTTGGGACATTTGTCCATAATGTTTTGACGTCGCACACCTCAGCCAGACAAATAACTGGAACATCCATAATTACCAGGAACATTTAGCACCCTCTCACAGATCTCTTGATGGAGGTAAAGGTCAGTCCAGAAAACCCAATCTACTCCTCACACACAGCCCGTGTCCAGAGCTTTCTGGGATCTGCTGCGTGTGCTCCATCGGGGACCCACAGGTGTGTCCAGCACCACAGGGAAATGTGGGATTTCCTCTGCGTGGTTTGCAAACCAAAGGTCACCCCAAAACTACAACCCCACGAGGCAAGTGCAGCCTTTGTGGTGTCTGCTCTGGTAACATCTGACAGGAGGGAGCCAAGGCATTTGGATCACGGCGTGGGTGACAAGCCAGCACTGGCAATGGGGGCCCGTGTCCCTGCCTTGGACAAAGAAAAATACTCAAAACAGGAGAGGAAAATATGGGCCTTGTTATGCCTCTGCTCCAGAGCTGAGGGGACTCGCACATGTAAAACCTGGTGGTGGTTTGTGTTTCCTTTGGGCAACTCATTGCTGAATTTCATTTCCCTGACAGATCTCATTAAATTCTGAGGTATATTTTTGGCAACACCCATGGATTTTGATGATTGCTGTACAACACAAATATTGATTACATATATTTCCTTGGTAGAAAAAGCATTTTCTTTTTTCTTATAACTGGTAGTGCTAAGCAGAATGCAATGAACTTAGGAAGTCAAACGCTTTCTGAACATCACTAAACTTGTCTGAAGTATCTTTTTATATTTTAAATATTTAACTGCAGAATTCAAAATTCCAATCTACTGTGCAGTATGGTGAGTTCCCTTATTTTCCCACCACCTACAGTCAACTGGGAAGAGGTTTACGTACATACTGGGAAATTCCTAGAAAGAAGGATCCCTCCTAGAACAGAGAGAGGAGCAGCTCGGTCAGCTGGCATTTCTCTGGAATGCTCTGGCACAGCAACACTCCCAGATCATTTCCAGGGCCCGGCTGAGGCTTTTGCTGGGCATTTTCCATGCTGGGCTGAGCCTCCCAGTGCCCTGCAGGGCTCCCCTCCATGCCAGTGCCCGGCCCCAAAGCCAGGGTGCACTTTGGGACACAGCCTCCCTTCAGGACCAGAGCCACACTTTGGCAAGGATTCAACGCCTCCAGACCATTTGGCAGGAGCTCCACGGGAATCAGGTGAACTGAGTGACACCTAAAAACAGAGTGATTTTCCACGTGCTTCACACTGCATTATCCTGTGGAGAGCTGGATTGCTGAATTTCACAGAAAACAGTCTGGGGAAACAAAAATAATAGTTCATAAAACCTACCAACTTATTCACTTGGGAGCACAGCTTCATTTTGCAGACCACATTAAGAGCTCCAAGTTCAGCTCCTTGTTTTAACTCTAAGCATCTCCTTGTTCAATTAAGACAACTCAATTAATTTGGGGTTTTTTCCCAGTTTCTCTTCAGTATGAAATGACTCTATTATTATTCTGGGCAACATGGCACAACATAAAAATGTGGATTAGAGAGAAAATGAGAACTAGAGAAAAATAATGTCACATATTTGATATCAATGCCAAAACTGAAACAAACAAAAATATTCTCTTGGTGTTTGCATTAGCAGCTTCAACCCTCATCAGGTGATTAAACAACATAGTGGAGGAGTAATTCAAGCTGTGGCTCAATAACTTAATTGAGCAAACATGGTTAATGCTCAAGTTTGTCCATCCCATAAAATAAACAGGGATGTCCATGGCAGCAAAGCCTCCCTCATGCCCCACGGAGAGGTGATGTGTGTCACGGGTTGGAGCCACCCCGTTTGCCTGCACGGCACTGCTGCCACCAAATCTGGGTTTGGATGTACAGGATAATGACATACAAAAAATCCCAAACAAAGCAACCCCCTGACCATTAATTGCTGAATTCCTGACAATTCCTGAGCAGGAATTTCAATAGCTGCAAACTGAGAGCTGCCTGATGAAACAAAATGTAATTTCTGGAGAGAAAATGGAAGCAGCATTCTCGTGTAAGACCACCATGAAGTGCTTCAGCATTTATGTACATAATACACCCACGGTGAAGTTTTGTCTTTGTACTTTCAAATAACCAGGGATTCCATTTAATTATGTACATAAATAATGGATAGCACTCCTTTCCTTGTACTCCATTATTGCTATTTCTTTGTTTATTTATAAATTATTTGCCAGGTTCATTCTGGAAAGAGAAAGGATGTTGTCTCCTCCAGGAAGTTTAGAAATTAGGCAAAACAGGAATAGAAAAGGGGGGGAAACTCTGTGCCAGTTTTACTATTTTGTGTCCAAGCAGAAAAAAGAGGACCAGGGTATAAAACTTGTTCCAAATTGAAAGGCAGAACCCCAGCTGGTACAAAATGCAGCTATGCCAACTGACCAGATCCAAGTGATGATATAGCCCTGGATTTTCATCCATCCTATCAAATGCTGTCAGCAAACTCATTTCATTAAAAGAAAATAACCAACAACAAACCAAAAACAAACTAGCAACAAAACCAAAACAAAACAAGGAAACAGAAGTAGTAAATTATCAATGAAATAAAATAGAGTACTAAATCCCCTATCATCTATATATTTTTGTTTTGAGTCAGTCCCCAGTTCTGCCATTAACACAGTTCTGACTCATTCCCTGCGAAGCTCTGGAAATGTTCTAGGCTGGAGAGCCCTTGGTAACTGGCTTGGACTGTCAGAGATACAAATTTCACTGTTTCTTTCTGCTACTCTCAGGAATAAATTGAAAAGCTTGTTTAAAATAAGATATTAAATTGGCAAAACAAGCCTGTTTTTAAAATGGAATAAGGAGTGTTCCATTGGTTATCAACTCAAAGGATTTTCATGCCCCAGGACTACGATGGTGGCATGATCAGAGTTCAGCTTTAGGTACAGGGCAAGCAGGGCAATTATTCAAATGTAACGTACAGTTTTTCAATTTTGGATTCTGCCTGTATTGAAACAGGAATGAAATTTTTATAAAATTTAAAGGAATGCACTTGTTAGGACAATGGAGACAAACACATTCCCTACAGCAGCTCATGTTGCTTGCTGTAACAGCACATAAAATACAGCCAACCTTTATCAGCAAAACTAAGATATTTGGAGAACTTGGGCTTCCTTTAATATCCCATTATCCTTCATCCCTGAAGCAGGATAATACACTGGATATGGTTATGTAGCCCAGAAGCTTCAAAAAGAGAAAAAAGAAAAAGGAAAAGGTAACAGAAGACGCAACTGGGAGAATATTAATGAAGTTGTTTCACCTTTACCCTGATGCAAAAATGTGAGGCTCTTGAATAACCATCTGGATTTACATCCTGTGAGCTGGAATATGATTGTGTGACCTGTGCACAGCTTCAGCATCTCATCAATTGCAGCACTCTCGTGAATCACACACTTCAAACCTCCTCATCTCAACTGCAAAGCAGCTTCACCGGGCAGCACAGACAATGCAGGGTACAAGGTAAATTCATGTTTGTGTTGGGCCTGCAGGAGGATCTCTCACAATCTGACTCAGTCCAAAATCTTCATGATTAAGGCACTTCAATTCAGTCAGCATTTTAACAATGGAACAGAAGTGGCATTTGTATTCCTTAGAGCCTTCCCCCACAAAAGGACTCCAAGGCACCATCCCATAAAAACTCCACATTTGTTACTCATGTGTTATAAGAAAGGGAACATTTTAAGAGACTTGGACCTTCTCAGGATGAAGTATAAGAAGCAACAACTTCCATATCTGAGAAATGCAAAATCTAAAGAGTTGTATGCAAGAGGATCTGGGGTTTCTCAGCTATTGGGAACAGTAACAACTCAAGACATTCTGAGTTAAACCAGAATCAGATACTGACAGTCTCTGAGAATAAAAGGCCAAATCAAAGCGTTTATAACAGCTTTTTGTGCGGGCTCATCTCAGAGATCTGATTTCAGAATTATTGTGCCCCAAAACCAGAGGAAAGGCAAAGCTTCCAGCCAAAGAAATGTGACTGGAAAGAACTTTATGCAAGGATCATTTTTCAGGCATTAAAATAACTTTATTGACAGATTGATAATACTTGCCACAGGCAGCAAAGTTAGAGATTTCCAGAGCTCACAAGCAGGCTCCTGGCCCCAGCTTCTATTCCCTTGATTGAGAAGAGACAAGAACAGAGACTCCCAGGCTTTTGCAGGTATTTTTGTCTCTAAATTCAGAACCTGTGAAAGGGATCTGACTCGTGATGGAGACTCGTTCTCTGGCTGCTCATACTTGGCCACGAGATGCACATTTTTGTCACATTTTTATGAAAGTTGTGAGTAAAACTAAAATTATCTATTAAGCTACAGAATCTCCTGGGGTTTTGGTAGATATTTGAAAGTCTCTGAAATATTCCCTTGGCTTCTGCCACTTAAATTGCATGGATGGGTGGCAGTCCTTGGCTCAACATGACACAGCCTCTGCCTGACATCCAGCTCTTGAGCCCCCCAAAGACCGATGTGCAATGCCAGCACGGACATGCATAGACCATAAATCTCTACAAGAAGCTCTGAAACTTTAAGTATTCCTAATTCCATCTGAGCCAGTCCATATTCAAACAAAGCTACCCCTGAAGTCAAGGACAGCCAGGAGTGCCCGAGTAACAGTGAGGATTTGAATGTTGCTGGCATGTTGTTAGAGAGAAGGAAAGACACAGAGCAGACTAAGGAAAACTCAAGTTTCTAATTAGAGAGTCTGCGAGGCCGCTGCGAGAAAACAGCCGAATGCAGGGTCTGTAAAATAACACCGTGTTCTTTCCAGCACTTTATATTCTCAATGGGCCTGATCCAATCCTTATTCAGAAAACATTTCACAGACTTCAGGCACGTTGCTATGCAGTGATCTGCGATCTGTTTCATTAATCCAGAAAAATTCTAACTAGGAACACAACAGCCTTTGATAATCCCCAAGCACCGCAACAAAGAGGAAGGTTTACTACTATCTAGTGAGCCATACATAATATAGCTCATCATCAAACTTCCTTCCTGCACAGCACTAACACAAATCTGCAATACCCCTTGCACCTTCCACAAATATCGGAGTTCTAAGAATAAAAAGAACAGAGCCAAATAAGACGCTGTGCCACTAAAATAACTGTACCCAGCAAGGATTACAGAGTGAGGCAACCAGAGAGCTCGTGTGTAATTTTACACTGAGAAATAACAATTTTGAGTCCAAGGAAGTGCTCCTTGCCTGCTGCAAGAAGGTGGCCCTGGCTCCTCTCACAGGAGAACTGGAGGAGTAAAACAAACATCACCATGTCTGCAGAGAACAGAGTGTCAGTGCTGTGCTCCCCTGGCACAAACCCAACCTGTATCGCACCCCCAGGGTACAAAACACCTGTCGGGAACAGGGAATCCTTCCCAGGGCACACAGGTGAGGATTCTAATGGGTATGGTCTACTTTCCTACAGAACTTTAATCATTATTTTAATATAGACTCTTTCTGCTCTTTAGCATCGAGCAAAACATTCAAAGTACAGACTAATTATGACTGGCAGTGTCATATATGAAATTCAAATAATTGGTTTTTGCATGACGTTCTGTGACCCAGTTAATTATGATCCAGTTAATTGGTTAATTGTTAAATATAGTTGATTGTTAAATAAGTTGTTAAAAAAAAAAAAATCCTAATATCCCCAATTTTCAACCCAAAAATCCTAATATTTGAGTTTTAAGCTATTTATTTATATTCTCGTATTTATTTGCCCGTCTGTAATTGACTTTCGAGTAGGGGCACCTTTTTCACCTATCCCAGAAATATAATTTGACTGTTTAGGTAATTTTGATTTTACTTTTGAGTTCTACACTAGTAGAGCACAATTTGTTTGTAATACAATTAAGTTGGACCTCCTTTCCCTCTTCCCCTGTTAATGTTGAAGCCATTTTGTGTATTTTAATGGGTTTTGGAATGTTTTAAATTAATTGTAAGGTTGTTTTATATTTTTGAAGGTTGTGCTAGACTCTAGTTGGTTCAAGATTAAGCTCAGTTTTAAAGGAGACTTTGCCCCTCTGGAGCAGCCAGATGCTATTTTTAGGAACTAGACCATTGGACTGCAACTGGGCTCCATGGCAACCTGGAATATTAATGAGGTTTTTCCCGCCATAAAAACCAGTATGACATCACCTAAGGACTGTCTCCACCCTAGCCACGAGCCATTGGCAGATGGAAATTACCTCATCTTGGAAGAGACCAATCGCAGGAAGCCATGGGGCCGGACAGTGGGCGGTCTAGGGAGGAGTTAGGGGGGTATAAAGGAGAGATCCCGAGAGGAATTTCTGCTTTTCAGCCATAGGAGCAGCCTTGGTTGGATGTCTGGTGCTGGTGCTGGCCTCTATCTCTATTACAGAGACGTGGGTAAATTCTCAGTACCTCAGACCAGCTGAGATACACCCAGCGCCGACAGAGCTCCACTTCTGGGCTGACGCCGGGCAGGCAAAAGCGTCTCCGATCCCGTGTTCCCGGGGTTTTTGGTTAATTTTTTTTGTGCTTGTACTTTCCCTAATAAACCCAATTTTTTTTAAACTTGAGAGTTGTCCACCCTTATTTTTGACAGGCAGGTTGATTTAAATAGTTAATTATAACAAAAATAGAATGTTGCATTTTGTATATTTAGCACTGCACCAATTCTCTTTACAGTTGTACCATTAGAGTGCTTTTGCTGAACTGTCTCTGAAAAGAACTCCGATGTTAAATTCTTTTATACCATCTTGCCTCAGACTTCATTGTATTTTAGGAGCTGAAAAAACCTGTCTTACTGACTGCAGCAAACCTTTCCCTATAGCGCAACCCGTTCCCTTCTCATTGTGTTCATCTGCTTAAAGGTAACTTCCAAATCTGTCTGGATTAAAATGAAGGTACACAGGCAGCACAGACAAAGGCAGGTGTGGAGCCAGAGCAGTGGAGGGCAGCTCTCAAAACAACCCATGCTGCTGGTGTCCAGCATGGGGTGTGCCATGCACCTCAGGCAGTGAGGGAACCAAGCACTGGAATGGTTCTCTGCAAATCAACAGACAGAGTGTGAATTTGTGACCTGTGAACTCTGCAAACACTGCAGGTACAGACAGAGCTGAGCCCATGAATTCTAACATCAGCTCAAGGCAGTAAAAGGAGAGGATGACTCCAGGTTTGTTATGTTTGAGAAACACACGTCAGCTGAGGCTCCTGCCTTTCACTGCTCTTAGCCCAAACAGCAAATTATGGAGGAAAAAAGGGGAAGAGAATCTGGTGATATTTCTTTGAAGCCTGAATTGCATTTAGGCAGTCTGTGCTCACCTCTCTTGCATTTACATCTCATGAATGCTCTAAGAAACAAATCTGCCAACTAAATGTCTGCAGAAACTGCAAATTTTGATTAAATACTGGAGCACTTGCAAAAAAAATGAATTCATAATTCAGAAACATCAGATATTAATGATGGAAGTCAACCTAGAAGTTTTATAGTCTTGGAACACCAACCATACGACTTTACAAGTTCAATCAAAAGACCCAGTGCAATTCAATTTAGGTAAACCAAGCACTTGTAATTGATTTCTTCTGCCTTTAATTTGCAGATACAGATTAAGATTTGTTAGTTGACATGATTCAGAGAAAAATAAAAAGTATATATTGGTTGCTGACAATTTATAAGGAGAAAAAGTGCTGAAAGAGAATAACATAAAACAGTCACTTTGAATTACAGATTTTCTCTAGAGCATCTCCTGGGAGGCATTTCTGGGTAGACAGAAAGTACAGTTTTGTTTGATAAAATGGAATGTGCTAGAATACAAACCCTGTATTCACAAATCCTGCCCTCCCCATGATGTCGAGGTGGCTGGACACATCTCCTAACTCACAGGTTAGAACCAGCACAAAGTACAGGTTTTTAAAGTTACTTCTGGCTCTGGTATTTTTCAAACATGCACAATGCAAATATTTCTGCAGGAGCCAGTTCTGAATGATTAAATCCGGCATTTCCAGTGCTGACAGGTACTGGGAAGATTCAATAAAACAGAATCCCTCCAGGCTCACCCATCTCCTGTAATCACTGGGGAGACAAAAACCCAATGTGTTTTTCCTATTAATGCTAAAAGGCTTTTTTTCTTGAGTGAAAAATAAAGTATGCGTTGTTTAAAAGGATGTGGGATATCAAAATATGTATATATATGTATGTATCTGTGCAAGAAACACATATATTGCTGTTATTAACTCTTCACTAGAAGTGTTTGTTTCCTGATCCCTTAAAGAGCACATCCATTAATTAAGAAGACAGTTGTGACACACAAGCTCAGCTCATGAACCTCAGGGAACATCTGGAATGAGCAAGGCAAGAGATGGGGACTGGAAAAGTGTGGATTTAGTTCTGACCTGAGCTGCTGTGTGACCAAAGGGAAATCACTTCCCTCTTGTGCCCCCTGCCCTTGCCCTGCCCTTCGGGATGGGAAACTGTAGGAGGGGAGTGACTGCTGGAAATTCCCACTCTCTGAGGGACCCTCCAGGTTCCAGAACCACAGGGACCCCACTCAGGAGAGAAACACAGGGAATGTAAATCCATTTCCATCACTAAAACAGAGCTCCACCAGGGAAACACAGTGACACAGCATGCTCTGGCAATTTCTGTGCTGGACAGAAACGGAGTTTGGTCTCGTGTGCACATGGAGTGCTTTGGATCCATAACCTCCAGGATAAAGCCAGGAGGGGATCAGGAATTCCTTGCACGACTGGAGACACAGAGAGGAGTTTCTGAACTCCAAGAGAACCATTTCCAACCTCATGCCTGTGCGAGCTGCCTGGTGGCTCCTGAAGTTATCAGCAGGACTGCCTGAGCGCAGTGAAATAATCTGAGCTGCTTTCAGTGTGTATCCTGCTTAAGTGGCCAGAGAGATTTTTATCAAAATGCTAAAACTCTCCAAGTTCTCCCGTATAAGTGGGCTCCAGACCTCCGCAGGGTTGGTTAATCCGGGCACTGTAACTGAATCCGTTGCCACCTGTGCTCTCTAAAATATAGATTTTTCTCTGAAATGGAAAGCGTGCTCCGTGCAATGCCACACTGCCCACAGAGAGCTTTCTGTAAATCCCAAAACAAAGCTGCTGTTACAAGTTCCTCCTAAGCAGAGACCAGGTTTTGGAAAACATTACAGTTAAAAGGCTGCACATTTGCTTATGAATTGGGCATTTCCCCCCCCCTTTTTCCTTTCTCATTAATGACAATTACTTTAATGAAGGCTGAACAGGGGAAAGATGTGTCCCTTTTATTCATCGTTCCTCATCTGAAGCTTTAATTATAGCTTCACCACTCCACAATTACTATGGGATAGTGATGACTGCAAACCCAGAGGAGGAGTAGCAGAAGAGATCACGGCATTCAAATATTCTGTTACTCTGCAGTATCCTAAATATTTTTGATTTAACAAGCACGGACAGGGAAAAGTACATATGTCAAATAATCTGAATTTATCAAGTTTTCCATGAAATGCAAATGCCCTTGGAGGTGAAAGAGTCTTGATTAGGAGATGTAGAGCATTGCAAAGATGCTGCATATGCAGCATTTCTCAGACTAGATTCACAAAGTAGCCTGCAAACTCTTTTCATGTTAGAAATTCTCAGAAACTCTGACAAACTGCACTGCAGGCATGGCGCACTGTAAGCCACTAACACTGTAATTAGTTGCTTTATAACCCAGTGTGACTACAGTCCTCAGCTGTGAGATAATGAAATAAAACATTCCTAATATTACTCTCACAAATATTAATATGAAAAGTGGATATATTAGCTTTCAAGAGAACAGAGAATTAGCCTGGCATGGAAGCACTGGGAAAAAAAAATGGAAAAATAATTTCTTTTTGGCAGCAATGAAGAGAGGTCACAGCATGAGAAGGTAAAACATACCTGAGGAATACAAATTACTGGACACAATTTGATGATCATTTCTTTCAACAGCAGAACGTCCTTCTTCACCCTTCTGCCCACAGCCCTGCCCCTCCTGAGCTGCTGAGGAGCCCAGCAGGGCCGGGCTGTGCCCCTGCAGCCCCAGCAGGGCCCGGCTGTGCCCCTGCAGCCCCAGCAGGGCCGGGCCGTGCCCCTGCAGCCCCAGCAGGGCCCGGCTGTGCCCCTGCAGCCCCAGCAGGGCCGGGCCGTGCCCACGCAGCCCCAGCAGGGCCCGGCCGTGCCCCTGCAGCCCCAGCAGGGCCCGGCTGTGCCCCTGCAGCCCCAGCAGGGCCAGGCTGTGCCCCTGCAGCCCCAGCAGGGCCAGGCCGTGCCCACACAGCCCCAGCAGGGCCCGGGCTGTGCCCACGCAGCCCCAGCAGGGCCAGGCCGTGCCCACGCAGCCCCAGCAGGGCCCGGCCGTGCCCCTGCAGCCCCAGCAGGGCCAGGCTGTGCCCACACAGCCCCAGCAGGGCCGGGCTGTGCCCACGCAGCCCCAGCAGGGCCGGGCTGTGCCCACACAGCCCCAGCAGGGCCGGGCCGTGCCCACGCAGCCCCAGCAGGGCCGGGCCGTGCCCACGCAGCCCCAGCAGGGCCCGGCTGTGCCCCTGCAGCCCCAGCAGGGCCCGGCCGTGCCCACACAGCCCCAGCAGGGCCCGGGCTGTGCCCACGCAGCCCCAGCAGGGCCAGGCCGTGCCCACGCAGCCCCAGCAGGGCCCGGGCTGTGCCCACACAGCCCCAGCAGGGCCAGGCCGTGCCCACACAGCCCCAGCAGGGCAGGGCTGTGCCCCTGCAGCCCCAGCAGGGCCCGGCTGTGCCCACACAGCCCCAGCAGGGCCCGGCTGTGCCCACGCAGCCCCAGCAGGGCCGGGCTGTGCCCCTGCAGCCCCAGCAGGGCCAGGGCTCAGCTGGGGCCATGGTGGGGCTGCAGGGTGAGTGCACCCTTCACTGGTGCCCTGTCCCTGTCCCCAGCACGAGTCCCCCCAGCTCCAGCTGCTGCCCACTGGCCCTTGGACAGGTGTGGACACAGCTGGACAGGGGAGGGAGACCCTCCTGGGGCTGAGGCACCGGGCCAAGACCCAAGGCACAGAAAGGGAGGTTCTCCAGCCTGCCCTGGACTTACTGGCCCGTCTTTGGATTCCATGGCTCTCTCACACCTGCCCTTGGACAACTGCAGCTGCAAAGCAGGAATTCCTTGCACCAGAGGGGGGGCACAGAGTGGAGTTTGTGAACTCCCAGAGAACCGTTTCCAGCCCCGTGCCTGTGAGAGCTGCCCGGCGGCTCTGGAGTTACCAGCAGGACTATGAGGGCCGGGAACGGCTCCTCTCCCCACGGGACAGGCGACCCCAGCCTCTGCATGGCCCCGAGGAGGACACGCTCCCAGCTCCCTGGTGCAGAGTCTCCCCAGCCTTGCCCCGTCCTCTGCAGCAGCACGACACCCACCGGGATGTACATCCACCGGGATGTGCTCCAACGCCCCGGCACGTCCCCAGAGCCCGGGCTGAGTGTGGCTGACAGCTACGCACCAGTGAGGGCTGGAAATTAAAAGGGAAGCAGATACAAACTATCTGTGAGCAGCTGATAATAGTGCAGGGGAACAGGAGGAATAAAACACTGAGAGGAGTTGTCAGCTTCCCTCTCTTCTTCTGTGGTGGGATTAGCAGAAAAGGTTAGACTATACATTATCCAAGAGTCACTCTAATGATGTATCACTCTGAGGTTTTCATAAAATTAATCTCTCAATAATAAGACATAATACAGGTTTCATGCATACTAGGTAATTAAAGAGCTTGATGAATAGATGAAAGAGTGAACCTTCTGGATCCTTAAACAAATCGCAGCTTTAAATTTCATTAATTTTAAATTTACTCCAAGACCTAATTTAAAATTGGCAAAGCTTCTCTACCACTGAAACCAGAAATCATTAAATAAAACTGAACTGTATTATTTATTGTTGTGTCAGGCCAATAAAATACATCAACTTACAATGTCGGGATGGCAAAAATATGACAGAACTCTACAATATTAAAAATAGTTTGAAAAATTCACTGCAGCTCTTGGTTGAAAATTTAACCAAGAAAATCTATTCACAGATACTTTCTTGGCCTTTTCATTTGTTGTCCTGTGCCTTGGGCTACCACACTGAAAGGTTTGCAATAATTTAACCATCATCTGCTAGAGCTTCAAGGCGGGGGAAGGCAAAGGAAGAGAGCACTGATTCTATCCAGTTTTTAGGCAAGGAAAACCATGCAGGACATTTACTGAAGTCAGCAGAGGATATCTGAATGTCTGCAGCACTCCAAAATACCGTGGCCCAGGTAAAACAGACACCACTTAAAGCACTTCTGCGAGGGTTCAAATTGTAATCAGAGTTAGAACTGAAAAATGCAAATAGGAAAAGCCACAAGAGAAAAACAGTGAGTCATAACTGGGAAAATAGTGAGTTAAAAAACCTCTTCTACTATGAAACCAGGAAAAAACCCACAGGTGATTGCAAAGTAATCCAAGAACAGAGTGTGGCAATGATCTGTCTGGGGCAGACCTTGTGGGCTGGGACCTCGGGTGCTGGTGTTGGTGTCCCAGCCCAGCAGCCCCAGATGTGCCCTCCCGGCTCCGCTGGGTGCCATCCCATCCCTTGCTCCAGCCCTGCCACCTGCCACCCTGCCACCCAGTTGCCACTAAGCCAACAGGGAGCTCTTCTTTCACCAAATTCTCTTCCTGGGGCACCTGGAGCAGCAGGAAGTCGGCGATTGCTGCCCTGCCCCGCTGCCCTCCCGGTCCTGCACACACGGACACAGCCCCACAGACACGGGGCAGTTCTTCCTCTCTCTGGGGGCACATTGTGCAATTCAGATCCAGCTCCAAAGCAATTAAGTGCACTCCTGTTTATCAGAAATACAGGAGTGATTAAACTCTGCCCTGGTGCTCCTTGGAATTCGAGTTTAATAATGTTTGTTATGTCTGCTCCTTGTGAGATTGGTTGCTGACGTTTCTCCCACAGATGCCTGAAGAGAAACACTCCACACACCTGTGCATTCACACAGGAGTGGCAGAGCATGAACTGCCCCTGTGTGGGCAGTGCCCTTCCAGGTTCTGTGCCCTTCATTTTAGGTCTATTTCCTTTATTTGTTTTATTCTTCTCAGAGATTAACTTTCCATATTTTTGCTTTTCTTCAATACATCACCTATGAAAGGGAACAATTTTCTTAGCCTTTTCCTTATTCTCTTATGTAAACCCATATAAAAAGATTATCTCCAAGTGTTGACATAACTCTCTCCCTCATCCCAATGCAGCAGATGAAGGGAGAAAAGCAAAGAGTTTTCAGAAGTGGCCCCTGCTGGCAAATATCCAGCTTATAGAGTTCCTATTGTTTTGCAAACAATTAGAAGCTTGAATTATCAGTTTGCTAGAACTGCATTTAAAGAAACCCTTCTGGGTTTCATCACTGGTAGTCTCTTTTATTTGATAACAATTCTCATTCCAATTTAACAGTTTCCCTAAACTGTAGGACTAATAGAGCAAGGGAACTTTAGTGCATCCCTGTGCTTTGGTGAACTCCAGTCTGAATGCAGCTCCCAGTCCAGCAACTCCCAGTCTTGAAGGGGTCTTGACCAGAGCAGTTTTATGTCCTAGAACTGGAATAAAGCAGATTGACATCCCTGATGTTATGAATAATTCCAAACAAACATTTGGACAGCCAAAAGGATCAAGAGACACTGAAAACCACACTGATAAACAAACACAGTAAGAATCTGTGATGCTCATGAGATGCGTAAGTGGCTTCTTGCTGAAACAAGAGAAGCTGTGGGTCATCTGAAAGTACTTGGAAAAGAAATGTGGGAGTTGCGACAATAACAAGAAAAGAATGAGCAAAGATGGATTGAAATACATGGTCTGCGGATCTTCAATTAAAATGTTGAAATCAGAATTCTTTTCTGATTTCCATACCTGAAGCTCTTTAATAGGGAAATCAAACAAGAGAACCTAAAGACCTGTTATCAGCATGCTAAAAATCCAGATATAAAGCACAGTTCTGCTTAGCAGCCATGCCCAAATCTGGATAAAGAAGAATCAGTGTGTACTTCAATCTTTCTCTGTTGCCAAAAAACGAGTGTTGCTTGGGCCACTACTGCAGAGCCTCTCACATGTTCACACCTGTCACAAAATTACAGGGTGAGGGAAATCTGAGTCAGGGATACCCGAGAGTGACAGAAGGGAACATCCCATTACTCATATGATGCCATGAAACATTACTGCTGAGTCTATCACTTGTCCTGTGCTGAAATACGTGGAGCCACTCACGTGTGTTTCCACAAGGGCCATTAAAAGGAATTAAATTCTGAAAACCCCACATTTTTAACTGGCTGAAATTGCAAGTACAAGGTAGCACCGGATCCACACTGTACCCGGGTTACTGCTGGTTTCCTTGGACTGAATCCAGGCAACATCGTGGTATTAATGGCAGATTGAACCAAGCAGCTGGAAAGATTTTATCTCCCTTTTGATGGAGGAGTACATCTTCTTGCCTTCCCTCAGCCCAGAGGCTCTATTAGAGCCTCACAGCTGTCCCTCAGTGCCACAGGACCAGTCCTGCTGAAGACTGATTTTTATCCATCTGAGTTTGATGAGAAAGGAAAGACCTATGCTTTCCAATAATGAGACTTGTATCATGCTTTTTACTCTCACAGACAGACTTCTTTTAAAAGTTTTAGCTCTGGATTATCCCTTTAGTAGGCAAGCACTAGTGCTGTGGTTTGAGTTCGTAGTCTAGGAGTTTCTAAGTTGCTTTTAAAGAGTTATATTGATTTTAGAGGTCTCAGGCTGAGATGGCACCTATTTGCTATGTAATGAGTTGGCAGTTACAGACAAGAGAGGCACATAATATAATTAATCTTTTTCAAGCACTGGTTAAATTGTTAGCCAGCATGCAGCAGTCGCATGTGGATGCTTATTATTCTCCCAACAAATACTGTATTTCATTCTAGTTTGCTTTGGTATGAGCAGTTCACAGCATATTCTTTGTCACTTAATTTCCTGTGTACATTGTGAGCACTTCCAAAAGCTCAGCAGGGTGCATTAGAGAAACCTACAGAAGGAACACAGAACATTAATCAAATTACTATATTAGATACTATTAGATGTCTTCAAGTTGGAACTTGTATGCACTGATTTTTACAGCTTTCTTTTTAGCACTTCAGAAGAGATCAAAATAACTCATTAAGTCAATTCATCCTTTTTGCTGTGTTTGCTGATCGAGCAGGAAAGTGCAGCCTGTGAGAGGGAATGTGGAAAGGGGCTGTGCCCAGGCCCCCTGGGGAAGGAAGGGCAGGAGAGCCCTGCTGTGGCTCCCACTCTGCATCCTCCCTCCTCTGGCCCCCAGGGACTGGGATCCCCAGTGCTCCCCAAGGAACGGGATGTGGCAGCACTACTGTGCCACCTCCTCCCCCCGACATGCACCATTTCTGCTGGGTGACATCTGCCCCAGGGCTCCAAACCTGCCCCAGGGCTCCAAACCTGCCCCAGAGCTCCAAACCTGCTCCAGAGCTCCAAACCTGTCCCAGGGCTCCAAACCTGTCCCAGGGCTCCAAATCTGTCCCACAGCTCCAAACCTGTCCCACAGCTCCAAACCTGCCTCAGGGCTCCAAATCTGCCCCAGGGCTCCAAATCTGCCCCAAAACTCCAAACCTGTCCCATCATCCTTTTGTGTTTCTGTGAGAAGAAGAGATTAGCAAGTGCATTTTGGGTGTTCTTTTTCAGGCAGACCAGGATCAGCAAAGCAGTTCCAGTTCCCCAGCCTTTCCTTCTCTTTTCTCAGCTACAAAACAGGGACTGTGCTGAAGGAAATAGATCAAAAGTCCCTCCTACCCTACCAAAAGAAAAAAAACTGTATCTGAAAACTTCTCTGTTGGGAAAAATGATTTACTAGGTTTTACATCTTTTGACAAGTAAATTATACAGTTTCAAAATTTACAATTAAATGAGGATTCAGCCAATTATTCTCCATTCACAGCCTGTTTTAATTTCTTCACTTCAGGATGTCTTGAAAAGTTTTATATTCACTGAAACTATTCAATGCTCTTATGCAACCAAATCTCAGCTTTCCCTTTTGCATTTTTGTACCAATATCTCTGCAAACACACCAAGAAATTCCCAAAATTAGGATGAAGAAGAACATTGTCAGTGCTGAGATATACACATAGAAAAGGGAGAAATTTGAAGTCTTCTTAGAGTATTGCAAATACAAATTCTGTGTAAATGGACTTCTGCTTGCACTGCTGTTTCCTAGAGTTCTACACTGCATTTGTCTACTGGTTACAATGACTTAAGGCAGGTAATGAACAAAATTTACTGGTAATTACAAAATTGTTTAGAAAATATTTGTGCCACAGTTTATCTCCATGGCCAGCTGATTATATAACCAACCAGAATTTATCAGACAACCTATAATGCTTGTTGGAAGCACAGGACAAACAAAACAGCAGAAGAAGTCAAAGATTCTGCTTTAGAACAGAGAATGTTAGTCAAAGAAGAGATAGCAGCAGCAGATCAGAAAGACACATGCTGGATTTCAAAGGCACCAAAGGACAAGGTAAGGCTAAAGGGCTGAGTCTGAGCACATGCCTTGAAAACGCCCTGATTTTCAGAAGCAATAAATACCTATTGACATGTTCACATCCTGACATCACCTCCATGCTCCTGGCTCAAAGTCACCACTCTCACCAAGGAGAATAAAACAAAGGCTTTTAGGGATGTTACATTTTAAAATCTTGGCCTAAAACCCAATGAAAGAGATGTATAATCAGTGTGTAACCTGTGGCTCGGGGGGTCAGAGTCCGTGTGCGTGACTCCTCATATTTCATGGCAGTGAATACATCTGCACGAGGATCTGGCAGGCACTCCTGCCTTTCCCTTGGACACAAGAGGGTTCTGCATGGGCTGGCCTTCATCTCCAGCTTTCCCTCCTGCCTCTGTACCTCTGCACCAGGATTGTGGGGAACCTTAGAGGGAATTGTGCTCTTGCACTGACAGTGTTTGCATTGCTCTGGCTGAACGCATTCAGCAAAAGGGGCAAGGAGCAACATTAGCAAGTAATTAATTATATCAATTGTTTAAATCACAGGCAGGAATGTCTGCACACCAGCTGGAGTAGGAGAGTTTATCCAAAAACCATCACTGAGGAATCTGTAACTTTGAAGTCAGTCACTGAAAGCATTGGCAATAAGTAATGTGAGCTGACAAGGAGAGCGCTTTCTGTCAATAAGTGATTCGCAAACGGGCTATAAATTTCATTAATTTGTTCATTATTTGTGATCCTTGAAGAATGGTGTTGTATAAGTAAGTTTCAGCTTACAATTAGGTGCTAAGAATGCCTTTTGTTTATTACATGTTACTGAAGTGACGTGTCTGGCTTTCTAATCAGCCTGAATTTTGGAAATTCAAGTGCCCCAAATTCAGCTTTCCAAAATGTTTTTTCTGCATTGACTGCAGAGTTATTTATAGAGACAAATGCTTATGAATGTGCCACTAAAAACATTTTTCTCAATAATAGATTGTTGTATTATAATTTCTCTTTTTTTTAATAACTGTTTTCTGAATTTACTCAGTATGTAAAATGTCTGAGGTTAGGTTTCTTTGGGATTTATCACTTTCCAAAGCAGCAAGAACTTGCAGCTTTGAATGAACAGGCTCATTCTTCTCAAAAACCATGACTCTTATTTATGTTTTTTCTACTTCTCCCTAAGATAGGAAACCATATTTTTTGTTTTAATAATAAAACATTGTAAAATCAAATTCTAGAAAATTACTTTCACAATTTTTATGGGTTTACATCTATAATCTCAATAGGGAGGAACAAAAAACCAATTCCTGAATTCAGATCTGATGCCTGACAAAGTACTTTATTGTTCATAATCCTGAGTTAAATTAGCCATGGTCACTGGTGCCCAAAAAAACCCTCAGTCCCAGTCTTTATGCAACCTAAAAGGACTGTGCTATTATCAGACAGGTGTTCTTCTACAAAATATACCCTAAAAGACAGCAAGAGCCATATCCATCACGCTGCATCCCAATAATCCCACAGGAGCTCCTCCTTCCACTGCTGTAGAGGTTTCGCACTTTGCTCCATCAGAAAATTCTCACTGAGCTTTCTCTTGGACTGCTTAAAACAAGAACAAGTGCATGCACCCTACTTTCGTCTACTCCCAAAGTTCTGACTACTTCAGAGCACTCCTGGGCAGAATTATTGCCAAAACCCACTGAATTGTCATATTATCAGCAAACATCTGCAGCTCTAGGTGGGCTGGAAACGGCTACCAGGGTTCAATCAAAGTTTAATAAAACTTCAGCTAAAATAAGCTTCAAATAGAAGAGACCCTCTGCTATAGGAATGGCAGGTCAGGAGGGTAAGCACTGGGAAGGCAAAGCAAGGTCTGGGACCTGCAACCCTGCAAGTTTCTGGTACTATTTACACCCTTTTTGATGCAAGGAATCTTTTGAATTTATCAAACCCAGCATTCCAAGTAGGGCCAGCTTCAAGCAGAATGAAAAGGCTTTGCTGCTCCAAGCTTTCTGCATTTCCTGATGAGGGCAAACACGGGCTGAGCAAACTGCAAAGGCCATCAAGGACCAGGGTTGGGTTCTGTTGATTTGTTTCTATAGGGGCTTCTCTGCACATCATTCACCAGTTCAAAGCTCCTTTTCTCTGTGTGCTGTCAATAATAGAAAGAACAAACAGCAAACCAGCTTATAGTCAAAAACCCCACCATCTGTGTAGGTGATTGGCCCCGCACAGGTAATCAGGGGATCATCCTGGCAGGTGCCTGCAAAGAGGAAGAGTGGAGTAGGTACAGCTCTTTCAGAGCACATAGTTAAGAAATCTGCCCTCTCTGCATTTGAAACCAACTTCAGGGCCCACCCCACTGCTTTTTTCTGTGACCTGGGCCGACCCTCCCCGTGCTGAAGTCTGCATTTCACCTGGCAGTAGGAGTTTCCCAACTGCAACCACCAACAGAGGCTGTCAAACCCTTTTGCACAGATGCAATTTGCAGATTCTCTCTTTACTTTTCACAAGTGGAGTGGAGGTGAGTCAGGACTTGCTGGTTTCCAGGCCATGCACCTCTTCAGGTTACAGTCTGGGCCTCATAGATGCCCTGTAACCGTGACAAAGATCCAACTGCTCCCCACTGGCATAGCCTTTTCAATATGTGCTGTTTATTTTTTTTAGGTTCCTTGCCACAGGATGGACAAAAAGCTTCTCAGCTCGAAATCCTGCAGAGGATGAAGTTTCTTCATGGCTGTATAACAAAGTCAGACATGAGAGCTCGCTGCAATGATCATTACAGCAAAGGTAAGGTGATTGTTCCTTCTGCTTTACACAGGTATTTACAACAGCAATCCTTTCCTCGTCAATATTTTACAAAAAACCCCACGAAATCCAGGTTGGATTTTGCAATGGGGATTACGCACCCAGACTGTGCTGAAGTTGGCAGAGGCCCTTCCCCATGCTCACATGTAAATCCCAGCTCTATCAGCCACGTCTACATGGAGAGATGTCCACATATCTGGAGACGAAAAATGAGAGAAGCAGTAAAAGGAGCACATCAGGCAAAGAAACCCAACCAAATCCAAGCAGATACACAAAGGGACTGAGGTATTTACAGAAGGTAGCAGGCAGGCTGCAGCAGCATTAGGTCAGGGCCCAACAGAGGGAAAGGCAAGGTTTGGGGATTTGTTTATTTTTAGACATTGCATAAAAAATATGATAGTTTCTGTTTCACTGCAGTCTTTTTTACAAGCAATGGCATGGGTTACACCCTGATAATCTACCAGAACCTCTTGTAGCAGTCAGAGAGAAAACAACCTCCTGGCCTTTGTCCAGCTGCAATGATCCCAGATCCCGAGAAATCCACTTGCTGTTTTTGAGGATGGGGGAGAAGTGGGAAAACCCCAACCCAAAACAAACACCAAAGACAGACAAAAGCAACCAAGCCCTTATTTTTTAACCTCAAATGGTGAACTTTGAAAGGCTGCAATGATTCCTTTTGGTCTGCTGTGCTATAAAATCCTGAGAGACTTTTGCTCAGTTTACGATGACATAGTCGAGCCATTGGGTACTTATGTTTACTCAGTGCATAAAATGTCTTCTTTAAACATATCTCAAAACAAATCTCCTAACAGAGCACTTCTAAAATAAATATTCTGTTGCTCTGAATGCAGAGATTTCATTTCTGTAGTCTCATTGGCACATAATGGACACGGAGTTTATTATCCTCAACTCTAGTGCCCTCAGGGAATGCACCTTCCACACTGCTCTTAATCTGTTCCAAAAGAAATACAATTGCACTTGTTGTAAAGTACAGCATGATGTGACAGCACCGAATGAAACCATAATTCTGTTTACTACATATTATTTATGCTGTGGAAACAAGAGGATTGTGATTTCTAGAGGGACTTTGAGGATCACAAACCAGGCATTTAACAGGGCATTTTTATTACATTTTCTTTTATTAGTCTTTACCAAATCAAAGTTGCAGATAGGAAAATAAAATAACGTTTTTATGTCTTCTCTCAATACCAAATTTTATGATTAGATATTACACTGTGAGACGTGTTGACACACACTTGGCCAATATATATGGTCAGAGCTACAGAAAATATTCTGCTAACCTCTGAACAATATTACTGAAACGGCCCTGGGCTTGGGTGGGTTTTTTGGGGTTTTTTTAGCACACAGTGCACACAATGAGGTTTTGCCATTAAAGTAATGCTTACAGCCTTTTTTTTTTTTCATTTCAAGAACTCTGCTGTCTGATGCCCTGGAGCAGAAAAATTATATTGGGCTTAAAACTCTGCAAGTGAGGAATATGGTTTTCACCTGTTATTTTTGACAAAATTATAAGATTCTACTGGCTCTAGCTTAGATCCTGAATGAGTCAAGAGTGATGGGAGCACAGAATGCTGGGAACCAAATCCTTTAGGCCTCAGTGGAGTATGGAATGAAAGGAGACTTGTTAGGAGGGTGAAGCCAAGGCTGCAGCTCCAGCTGGAGGGTGGATAGGGATGGATCTGTGAACCAGATGACAAGGAAATCTGCCCTTTGGGAGACAGACAGGAGCAGAGCTGGATCTGTGTCCCCTCTGAATGCCCATTTACACTGACTTATGTTTCTATTGCAATTCCAACCTTCTCCTCCACTGGCACCTGGCAGGTTTTGTTGAAGAATTTATTTGTTGTATAATGAAGATGCACTTACTTCAACAGCACATAATGTTTTGTTTTGCCTTTTTATTATTAACTTGTCAAAAGAAGAGATACAGCAATAACAAAATGACAAAATACCATGTTAATTGTTGAAATAAATGGGATGTATAATACATCAGGTAATGGCAATTAATTATATGGCTGATGTACATAATGTCAGTTATTCACCACTACTCTCAAACATTCACAGTGATCCATACTTAAAAGTATTGGCAATCATATAAACAGGCTTAATGAATTATAATTACAATGTGTTCTAACAGCAAAAAAAGGTAAATAGCCAAACTGAACTTATTTAAGGGAAAAGGCTTCTGGGAGGGAAATTATTGCAAAGTCAGACGGACTTTAAAGTGATGTGTTTGTCTGCCAGTTTTCATAGTCCATTTGTAGCACAGTAACTGGAGAAGTTTTAATCGACTATTAAAACTAGTCAATAGCTTCCATAGTCTGTACATTTTATTATTGCCAAGGTTCGTCATCAAGGAGGTGGGGGTTAGAAGCAAACTGCTTATTTAAGTCAGGCATTGTTCCTTTCCAAATATGTATGCAAATTTATGCACCAGGGAGCAAAACTGGGTGTCCAGTGCCAGGCTTTCAGTTTTGGCATCTCTGTCTTCACTGCTCCTCTTTGAAAAAGCCATGTATAAAATATTAAATTCTCGGAGAACATAATTTTAATTACTCTTGAAAGACCTATCCAGCTGTTAAATAATCCAGGGTTAACCGAAGGGCTACTGCTATAAAACCATTTAAACACACCATGGTGATTTTATCAAATTTCACAGCTGTTCCTGCAGCAAATGCAGCTCCTCAGAACACAAGATTTCCAGCTAATCTGTTAACAGTAATTTTGGAGAAAATTTGCATCAAAGGAGAAGTTGCTGAACAGGAACTGCCTGCCTGGATTGGACCCACAGCCAGCCCAGTCCAGAAACCTGTCTCCAGGATGAGCCAGCACCAGATGTTCCCATGGAAATAAATATAGAAATACGTAATACACAAATGTAATTCAGCCCACAAAAGGTCACTCTGCTTAATCACTAAGACATGAAGACTTTCCTTTTCTCCACTGTGATTTTATTAGTGTCACATCATGCACAAACCTTGTTATTTGTAGAGAAAGAACCATATCTTGAACCCAAGTTTCTTGGCTCAGACGATGACAGAATCCACAATTTGACAGCACGGTTTAAGACATATCCTCCGTTATTCATTCAAGATTTTCCATATTTCCATTCTACTGCACTTTTATTGGGTGATAATTTCTCAGACTCCCTGACTATTTTATAGGTTTTTTTCTCCCTCCCGTTATTTTTCCTGCCTGTGCAGGGAGCAGGCTCAGGCACCTCGGCTGCTCTCCAGGTGAGAGGCTGTTCCCGGGTCTGAGCCGGTTCCTGACACCCGTAACTCCCAGGGCAGCCAGGCACCGCTTCCTCAGGTGATCCCTGCCAAGGGAGCAATGAGGATGGGGCTGTTTATTTTCACGTGAGATCCGCAGGGCAGCTAAAGCCCTGTTTAGCTGCACCTCAGATGCTGTGTTTAGGCTGTCTTAGGGACTGAACCCAGGGAAAAGTGTGGATCTTCCAGCCAGACCCTGTGGAATTGGCTTGTGTCCTGCTCGGGGGTGGTCTGACCGAGCTCACTGTGCACTTGGCTGAGGCAGCCTTCAAGGCCAAGACAAGGAGCCCAGGCCTGCATCCATGAGACATAACAATAATAGTAATAATAATCATAATAATTTTAGCTTTTCCAGCACAATGTTCTCACCATAAAGAAGGCAGTTGGGCTAAAGCTTCCAAGAGTTTTATTTCCTTCATATGCTGTCAGACCCTGTGCCAGGAAGGAAGGATTCAGGATGGAAGGCCTCAGGAAATCCTCCTGGTGAATTACCCTGGTCAGAGAGAGACAAAGCTTTTTCAGCTACTCCCACCTGTCTGGAGAAGGACCTGGATCCAAAAATGCTGTGATAACTGTGTGGGGTTCATTCTCAGCGTTTGCCTTATCCCACAAAGAGCCCTGTTCACAGTGTGGAAATGATCCCTCACAGAAAACAGTGAGCAACCAAATCGAGGTGCAGATAAACCTTAGGATTCCCACTCCTTAAACTTAAATCCCTATTTTGAATGCCAAATTCAGCTCCTCTTGGATGACTGATCTATTTATAATAAAGCAATTAACAGCACTGTGCCCACATCTGTCAGCTTTGCAAGCCTGCAGAACCAGCAGGAACTGCAGTGAACTGGGTCTGTGGGGTGTGTATTCCCCAGCCCCCTATCTCACCCCAACTATAAAAAACTCCCCACAGGTCTAATCCCCTCACTGAAAGAAGGGAATTAACAAAGTGTCAGACCACAGTGACCCTATTCCCAACTCCACAAACCCATAGAATGCAGCAATAAGTTGAGCTTGCACACCTTTGATACTTTCAAAGACCAGCAGTAACTCCCATCTAATTTCCAGTCCACTGAATGCTCATCCTCCATCTCTCGGGGAAAGCAACAGGATCCAACAATCAACGGGGCTCCGGGAACAGGTAACATAAAGCCATAAATTTCGAGGTCATTCAAATAATTTGAAATAATTCCTCTTACAACTATATATGAAAGCTCTCTCTGTGTTAAAAAGGTCTCTGGAACACAACCTGGAGCATAAATTTTTCCTTTATGTATGTGCTTCAGGAAGTCAGGCTGCATTTGGAGACATAAAAATTACAGACTTCCATATATTTTTTCTTTTAATTTATGGGACATAATAGGATTATCCTTCATATTATGGCTGTGAAGCTGAAAACAATTTGTATTCCAGCAGCTGCATGAGCCCCCTAACATAAATTCAATCTACAAAAGTCACCCAAACCATGAAAATTCCTGTAGCGTGATCCTATGTTAGGTTAAGGACAGCTTCTCTGCCTCTTGTTCTCTTCCTAGATCATGATGGGCCATTAGAGAATTGTCTTTGTTCTTATTTAAGCTGAATATTTTTTGGCCACAAACTAAACTGAAGTGCAGACTCACACCTCCAGCTGGCAAGCATCCACATTTGTGTTAGGAATGACTTCTGAGAGGGGGAATCACGCTCTGGTTTTTTCCCCCGCTTTGTGCTCCTTGTGTTTTGCTGCTTCCCACCCCACAGCCAGACGCTCAGCACTGTTATTCACCAGCTCACAGGCCAGCAGTGATCAGGGCATGCAAGAGCCTGTGCAAACAGGGCCAGGGACGGAGCACCACCATCACGGACCTGTTTGTCCTGACTGCCTTGGATACCCCTCTAACCAAGGGACTTCAGACGAGCAGAGTAACTGCTTGGGCAATTGTGATTCTCCTTACCTGGACTTTCCCCACGTTCTGCTGAACAAGCCTCTCCTTTGCAGCCAAGCTGCTGTCTGTGTCCTGTGAACTGAAAGGTCATGGCTGAACTCCTGAGTGGGTGTGGTGTCCAAACCTTTTGTCAAATTACTCTACAAACTGAATTTTCAGAGTCCTGAGCTGTCGGTGTTTTATTCTGCTTGCTCCAAACTGTTGAATATTTCTTCTAGTCGTGCATGATAATGCCAAAAGCCACTGTGACAAAAATTACATTTTGAACAAAGGCTAAACAACATAAACGCTTTTACTTTGCAGATGGCACTCAGAACTCAGCAGATGGTGAAAGAAATCCCACAGGATGTTCTTCTCTCCCTTCTCTCCCCCCACATATATATATGAGAGCATGTGTGTGCACAAAGCAGCAAAGTGTCCTGAGGAGATACTTCTGTGAAAGCCTTTTGAGTCTCTCTCCTTTGAACAACATCTCACTGCCCTTTTTTACAACAGCAAAGATCCAGCCAGGGCAGGGTACCAGAGAGGGAATTGGGGAGCACCTGTCTGTCCATGGGTTATGTCTTTGGACAGGCAACTTTGTTCCTTTTTCTTCCCGTCCCATGCTCAGTCCTTTATTTTAATTCTGGATCCTCAGGGAGGAGATTACTCCAGTCTCTGACTGTTAAGCCTGGAAACAGCGTGTACCATGCTGGTGCTCCTCACTCCAGCTTCTGTTTCCCAGGAAGCGTTAGAGACACTGCACTCCACAGCATTTTCTGCATTTCACAGAGCTGAGCATAAAGCTGTCCATGAAATGCCTGATGGAGGGGCAGATATGGCCAAGGATAAACCAGAGAGTCTACAATCCTCCTTCTGCATCAGGTCCTTGATAAAGGCAGGGGATAAATCTTTCTGGCAGAGAGCCATGTGAACGGGCACCACTGCTCCCAGTTCCCTTGGCCACAGGGTAACTCCTGGCTGGGATCATTTTGTATTTACACCTGCAGATTTTTACTATAATGTGTCCCTCTAGTGTAAATGCATCCCAAAACTCCAAATGAACTCTGCAGTTATGCCCAAATCCCACCCATGGTAGAAATGTCCCTTGTGTTGGAAGCACCAGCAGCTCAGAGGTCGCAGCAGCACCAGGCACTGGTTCAGGGCAAGGCACTCCATGCTCACCTGAAGCTGCACGTGGGATTTCCAGTAGGCAGCGTTGCAAAATCCAGGGCAGCATTTAGTTTTGGTATTTTCCAAATCTGAACCCCAGCCTGGATTTTTCAGCCAGCCTCTTACTTCTGGAAGGAAGCAGCACATCATTGCCCGTCATGGGATTGTTCAGTATTTGCACAGCCCCACCATGGCCTGACCCAGCAGCCATACTCTCCACAGCACTAAATTCTCTGGCAGTTTACTCTCCTGGAACAAACTGGCTCGTTTGAACTTGTCATTATGATCACTTTGCAGTTCCATGTTGCCTGTGCACAACACCCAGGACAGCCCTCATCCCTAAAGCACTGCAATTCCTCACAAACAGAGAGCACTGGCAGCAAATGCCTCTCCCTCTCTCACCTTCGAGGGGGTGGAGCTGGCTTTAATTGCCTCCATTCCTCGGTCTCCGATAGAGGCAGTTTCTCTGATACAAATCTGAGCTCATCTCTGGAGGAGGGAGTTTTATGTGCACGTAGAAAGGGCTGTGAAACTTTCCCTTCTGCAAACCAGAAACTCGGTTCTCTGGGCAGGGAGATCTGGTGTGGGACTAAACCAGCATGGGCGGTACTGGTCAAACACAGGACACAGCAAGGTGCCAATATTTTTTAAAATGCCACTAAAATCTGAGGTTGGTCCCAGAGTCTGAAAGGACGACAGCAAGAGTGACAAGTTTAACTGTTCTCAGATTACTGAATCACTGAACAGATGGACTGGTTCGATATAAACCTTCCATAGCCTCTCCAAAACAAGGAGTACCAGACATATGCACAGAAAACTGTACACACAAAAGTGTGCTCAGCTACCCTGACGCTCACAATTTTGGCAACTCAGAGACAAATCTGTTGTTTAAGCAGAGAGAAAAGTGCTATTTTTTTTCCTCTTACTTTCGTGGCAACCTTGTTGTCCGCAGCAGAGATGATTTCAGGTGGAAGAAAGTTGTTCTGTATTTGCATGACAGTGAGCACAGGGTGTTACAGGCTGGGAACACGTTGCCGAGCACTTCCCACCATCCACCTCTCCAGCTCCGGGAAATGCTTGGAATGATCACACCCGGAGCCCTTCACTCCAAAGTACCCTGCAGCCTGTCTACGGCACTGTTCACTAGGTCTGAAAACAGTTCTGCAGCAGCACAAGGTGCGTAAAACAGAGCAGGTCCAGCAGTGGGAGCCAGGACTACCTCAAAGAGGCACAGAATCTGCCCCTTCCTGGGGAAGGATATTTAGGAGTGGCCTGGCTTTGAGTCTGTACTTTTCCTTCCTCACCATTTCAGTGGCAATCTCACTTCCAACTGTGCCTCCTTCCAGCAAGCACTGGCTGTTCTTTCCCACTCAAAGATCTCTATCAGTCATAAAAATTTAGCCAAGTGGGTGATTTTTTTACAAGTGGGAGGATATCTGGCTGTGATGTTTGATTGGTTAGTTCCACAAGAAATCATACATGTAAAATGTAATAGAGACAGCTAAACTTCCCAACTGCTCCGTGGTCCATGGACACGAGGTCCAGAGCTGGGTGTGCAATCCTGGTCTGACCAGGACCTTCCTGGAAATGTGAACTGAGGATGAGGGAAATGCTGTGGGAAGGAGACAAGAGGGAGCAAGGAGGATGAGAACACAGGTGGAAGCTGGACATGCAAGGCTCTCACTGCTGATCAGACCAGCAATCAAAAGATGGAAGAAAAATAAAATTGGAGGCCCCACTGGAAACGGAAGAAATAAGCACTGAGCATTACTTAAATACAAATCAGATTGTTTGGATAAAGGAGGGGTTCAGATTCTACAGGAAACTTCATTGCTGGTACTTCCCTTATTTTGAGGATGGGATCATGAGTTTGTAAGACTTTTGTGACACAATTATTATTGATGTGGGGTGAGTTACCAGATGTAAAAGCTGTCTGAGGTATCTGAATTTCGACAGTGAATTTGAAACTACTCAAAGCTCAGATTCGGGGGATTTATTTGAGCTCATTTCCAGTTAAAACACACAGCTGAGGTCACATGATTCCATGGAATCAGGTGGTTTCTAATCACATCCCTGCAGTATTAGCAATAGATAGCTTCATGTTGCTGTCGGGAGACTTATTATTTCTCCTTATTATTTTTCCTGCCTTAAAGGAAACAACCAGAGCTGCTCTGGCTGCCTCTGAGGCTGGTGAACAAGTTCCATTAAACCTTTGTTTAGAGCAGCTACACTGGCTCAAACACTTTGTTTCAGGAAGAATCTTACCCAAGTAAGAGGCTCATATCTCAGAAAAACATCTCACAGTACTCTACATTAATTAAAGATAAGGTGATATCATTACAGATATAGACTTTGTTATCTCCCCTCTAATGTTATCAAGGCTGGTTTTATGTCTGCAGATGAACAGACAAAGATAGTTTTGAAAACCTCCCATTGTGTTTGAAAGCATCTGCTAAATGGAACTACAAAGTTTCACTGGGTAGCATATTTTTGAGTGTGATCCACAGCTCACTGAAGTCAAGAGGAAGGCATGAAAAATCCTGGTTAACCGTCTCTAATCTGGAAAGTTGGGTTTTTTAGCAAGTGCAGGTATAATATTAAATGTATAGTAAGTTTCCCTCATTTTGTTGGCTGTTAAATAAATCTTCAAAGGGGACATTTTCGGGAATCTACCTGGGTTAAGTTTGACCAGAAACACTCACTGGGGCAAGGGAGGAAGAAAAAGCTGGAAAGGTTTTAGTTACTGCCAACTTCAACTATTCAGTGCTGAGAGCACTGAGAACTCAGGATGCATTTTTTTTCTTCAGCACCAGAAAACATTCATTGCTTTAGATTAGAACCAGTAACTACAGTTGGAACCAGTCTCTAACAGTGCTTGAAATGAGAAGTTTACCCATCATAGCAATGATTTACTTAACTTTATGGGGAACACAAGAAAAGGAGTGTTTAAAGTAGGTGAGGAGGGGTTGTTGGTGTTGGCTTTGCTGAACTCCTGGGAAAATAATTTTTATTATTTGAAACCTAACACAAAGCCACTCTCAACACCTGGCTACTGCACGTGTGGGCTCTGCAGCATCTGCTGAGGGCCGCACGGGGGAAGATGCCACCAGGAAACATCCGAACAGAGCAATGGGTGCCTCCCAAAACGGGGAGCTGACCCCTGTCAAGAGATGGGCTCGTTGAAAAGAAACCAGTGGTGAAAACCAGATGGTGTTTGTGTCGAACTTTGTATGTTTACAAATAAATTCAGCTTTGCTTTAGTGTTTTCCAGTGCTGTTCTAACAAACAGGGGCTCTGAGTCCCTGGCTCACAGGCAGTAAGTGCACAGCATGGAGGAATCTCCACACGTGCCTGCATTCAGGTAAAGAAGATTTAGAGCTGTTGCTGGAGCTGTTCCCTAAGTGTAGGACCAGAGCAGTACAAGTGATTAAGACCCTTTCCCCTCTCAGAGCTCAAACCCTGCACTTCCCCTTACAGCTCAGACAGACTGTGAGGTGATGCCTAATGGACCTCTGGGGTTTTTTCCCTCCTTCCCTGTTATGTCAAGCAGCTCCCATCAACTCTCTGCTTCTGGGGCTTAAGGGAAATCCAAGCTAAAAGGCACTGCCTGATTTCCAGATTTAACTCCTGAGTATCCTTTCAGATGGAAAATTCCAATCATAAGCTTGAGTTGGTTCGTGCCAATCCCAGTTCACAGTGAGGTTGGATAAAACCCACAGCAAGTGTCCTGGAGATGAGTTACCACGGTTGCCATGGCATTTCCCCAGACCAGAGTGACCCCTTGCTCTCAGAGTGCCCTGAGTGAGAGCCCCTACACAGGGTAATGACAAACAGGTTCGCTGAGGTCTGTGGCAACACTTGGAGTGGCGCAGAGATGTCCCTGCCAGGAGCTGTGCTGCCCTCAGGTGAAAACCAGACTCTGGGCTCAAGGAGCTATTCCAAAATACAAAACTGCTTCTTGCTCTATTTTCAGAAATACGTGGCTGCTATCAGGTATCATTCACACATTTCCAAACTGGTTCTGCTGAAGATTTAGTGCAGTTTTCCACCTAGCACAAGCTGGGTAAAATACTAATGATCTTCAAACTATGCACATTATGGAAAGGGTCAGACCATGGCAAGAGTGCTACTACAGACCCAGCCAGAAGTCTGCTGCACGCCTGGTGGAGGAAGAATTCAAGGCTAACATTTAAAATGCAGGGTGAAAAGCAACTGAAATTATCACCTTTCATTTTGGAACTGAGGCAGATTGCTGGAACTTACATGCTCTGTGACGCAGACAGGCATCGAGGGCTTTTTCCCACAGCATCTGAACGCCGAAGTGCCAAGATGAAACACCCAGGCACTCCTTAAATTCCCCAGACACCCCTAGTCCTACCTCTAGCCTAAAAATCTGGCTTTTATGGATTGCATCAACCTGTGAACAAAAGGAGTCCTGAGAAAGTTTAGCAACCTGATTATCTCCGAAGAATTTTTATGCTACAGAATAATAATAATACCATAACAATAGTTTGGTGCTCACCTGTGCTGTAAGTGCATGTGGAGGATCCTTGCAACTTGGAATGCAACCCTGAAACCTCTTTAGTGAGTTAAAATTAAAAGACAGACTAGAAAGCTACTGTAAAGTTGCTGAAAGAAACACATATTATGCCTCAATGACCTTCTTGAGATGTATTCCTTCCTCTGAGTCATTTGTACATGTTTGCATCCACAAAGAACCTGGAACAGAAATTATTCTGTGCACAGAGGCCAAAAGCTGACACTGTTCACCTACAGAGTTGGTGAGTTCTTGTTTGTGTTCTCAATCTCTTTCTAAGGTTTTTAAAAACCAAAGTGTCAGAGAGGTTAAAACTATTTTTTAAAGCAATAAGTTCTTCACAACCTCTTTGGAAATCAAAAGAAAATTGTTACAAGAGTTATGTTTTCTATGTTGAACTCTAAAAATGAAGTGTAGAAGTGTTTTTTGCTAAATTTAGGTCTGACTTATGGGAAGATTTTTCTGTTGCCATATCAGCTGTATCAGTTTCAGGGCCACATGCAGGGTCAGCACAGGATTAATGACCAGGGGTGCCTCCTATCAGCATTCCCTGCTTACCTTTCCCTATCAAAACAGCTGCAGCCATCTGCTGCATCTTTCATCAGGATAATTAAACTCACACTAATGGCAGAGAAGGGAAAGAGAGGGCTGAGGTGTCCAGATCTAGTGAAGTTCAAGAGGAACCTTCTCCTATGACCAGCCCCTCTATGGCATCCTCCCCCAGAATCCTTTTAACTGTGTTGGCTGAGGGGAGACCAATGCAGACATTGGCACCTAAACTGGGGCAGAGTAAAATTGGCGCAGAATTACAGAAAATGGGCCCTGATCATCTCCTCCCTGTAATCTCTGGGAGCTTTGGGAAGGAAGCTGCTCATTCCCCTACAACCAGGCCCTGCACCCTGAGCTGCTTTCCTGCCTCAAAGATGAAATATTCCCTCTGTCTGCAGGTCAGGGATGGCTGCAGGAGGTGGTGGGAGCCTGCCCCAACCCCGTGAGTGCTCGCTCCACTGACCTCTCAGAGCTTTTTCTGCTGCCCTTGCCACCCTCTGGGCAGCCCTTGCCAGCTTTCCAGTGCCAGGAGCAATTTCCAAACCTCAGCTCTTTCCCCTGCGGGGCTCCACCGCCGCTCTCTGGCTTCAGAAAGTTTCGTTGCGTGTTTTGAGAGGCTCGTCTGCCGAAAATGCCTCAGACACAGCGATGCTGATTTTGTGACAAGTGACTTCTGAAAATAGTACATTTATTCAATGAGCTTAAGCACAGCAGTCCCAGTTGTTGACGCTCCTCATGAAAATATTGATTCTAAGCTCCCTAGCTTAGGATGTTTTGATCCACATTCTGGGCCTATTGATCTACCTTTGATACTTCAATCAAACTGCTGTTTATATCAACTGCAAATTCATCTGATCTCTCCAAAATAATTAGATTAATCACAGGAGGATCTACAAAAGCCCTGCTTTGATTGATTATGTCTTCATGCTCTCCTGGGGAAAAGAGGTAAATTTTAAAATGTAAAAAAGACAGTTGTTAGCCTTTTCATTCTGGCATCTTTGAAATATTTTTAGTCCCACTTTTCCTTTTATGATCTCAGGCTTTTACAAGATTGCAGGCTCGCAGCGTGCTTAGTTATGATTTCTTCAGTGGCTGACATTTTGCAACACATAATGATTTAGCCAATATGAGCAGAACTATCATTACACAATTTATTGTTCCCCAAAGTATTATTTGTTATAGAGACTCTTAAGCCTAGGAGTTACATGTTACAGAATTTTTATTAGAATTATTTTAAACTCCAAGGAAATTAATCCCTCCCTTCACACCTCCTGCTCCAAGATTTCCATTTTGCAAAGCAAAGAAAAAGTATTCAAGCACAAAAGTGGTGGGGGTAGGAAGTACTTCTCCTGAAATCATCAGCACTTTTCTTTGCATAAAAAACAAATAAAGACTCCAGGATTTTATTTTTAAGGACAAATTCTCCTTTCATTTGCACCACAGAAACATCAGTGTTGCCAGTGGGATTTGTGTGTGAGTGCTGAGCCCAGCTGAAAAAAAGAATGGTGGCTGCAATGCCACTGTTCAAAAATGCATTTTTTTATTTGATGAATGAATTGCTAAAAGGGAAAAAAAAAGGCACGAAAATTTTTTTCCATTCTGGAAACAATGACTTTGTACAATAATCCTATTGTTCAATCATCACTACAGCCTCTACTGGAACCATGCCCAGAAGGACTAAACATTCTGTGCTAAACCTTTTCTACAGGCCTTCTACATTAATCAATAGTTTTGATTACTCAATCCTATGATTATTCCATTTTTTGGAACAAACCATTAGGGTTATTAATTACACTGAGAAAGCTGTTTATCTTCCAGCAGAACAAAAAGAGCTCATCCTGCCACTGCCCGGGAGCTGTTTAATGCACTGTGACATGTTGAACTGGATTCAGCTTCTTGCTCCCTCCCTCTCCTCTGGTGGTGCCACCGGATGAAAGGATCAGACCCGGGGTTGGGGAGCCACGGGAGGCTTCCCTGAAGATCAAAATGCTGCTGCTGCTGCTGAAGGTCACTTCTGGGAACATATTTCTCAATTTGAGAAGGAGCTGGAGGCAGTGGAGGGAAATCCAAAGGCTTGTCTGATGTTGAAAGTGAGCTGGGCCAAGGGCACATTAAAAATCAGGGAATGGACACCAACGGAGGGATGGATATAACTGAAGAGAAGGAGGGGAGAGGCAGAGGTGGAAAAATGCATGGAGGAGAAACATTGCTGATTTGGGGGGTTGTTTGGCTTTCTATGCATGCATAATGAGAGGTAATTAGCTCTGCCTGTGCAGTGGATTTCTGCTTCTCCATCAACAAACAGGAAAGCCCTGGAACTGCTCTTCAGCAGGAGGAGAGGAACATCACAGAGCAGAGTGGGACTGGGATGGAGCAAGAGAAATCACTGTCTGTGCAAGACGATGCTGGGGAGCTGAAAGAGGAAGCACAAGTGCTGCAATGACACACTTAATGATTCTCCAGGATGGGAAGAGAACAAAGGAGTGGGTGGTTTCCAGGTATTTCCTTTCCACTTGAAAGCAGACCTGTATTTATGGAGACAATCACTCCCCTGAAAGGACCACCTTCTCTTACCTTGCTAATTATGTAAGGTTCTTGTGAATTTTTTAGTTAAGAAAAGAGTGTCTGTTTCCTTTGCTCAGAGCAGGAGTTATCATCTGCTTGTGTAAGTCACAACTTCCCAGGGTGGGGAGCGTGGGAGTGCCCAGCTCCCAGCCTGGCAGATCCCAGAGCTGCTGTGCTGTGCTCGGGGGACATCACACCCCCTGCAAGGACATCTCCTGCCTGGAAAGGGCACAGGGAGCTCAGGACAGAAGGTTCAGTGCCTGTTCAAGGTGTTCGAGGAGCACAGATTGGGCACACGTGGGATCCAGCACTGCTGGGGAGGAGGAGGAGGAACAATCCCACACATCTGCCTCACACAGAGCTCACACACCTCAGCCCATCGAGGCACTCTGTGTCACCTGAATGTCACACAATGCAACAGCCTCCTGCTATTATTGTGGCAAGCATAAATATTCTACCTTCATCCCTTTGAAAAGATTTCCTTTTTTCCCTTTTCCAGGGATTAATTTCTTTTTCTCTGTGCCATTCACTAGATCGTGTCCTGCCTTTCTTCTCCAAGTGATTTGGCATCTATGCTTCAACCACTGGTTTCAAAAGCCAGGCTATTTCTTTATTCTGTGTCTCTACAGTACACAGCACGACAGAAGCCCTTTACATGCTTCTAAATATTAATAAAAAAAGAACAGTATGGAACTTCACTTGGATTTGGGAAAGGCTGCATTGTACAAGATGCTAAAACCAAAGTCATTTGTTCATTTCTGTCTGAAACAGTTTGAGGTTTGTATGGCTCAAGAAGTGAGGATAAATCGTTTTCCAAAATGAACACAGAAAAATGTAAATCAATTAAGAGAATTTTTGCAGCTTTCTTGGATTCACATCTCTAAGGTTTTAAACCAGATTTTCCCTGCAATGTCTAAATTGACAGACTCAAAAATTCACATTGTATGCAAGTCAGAAGAAACCTCAAGGATATATATATTGATTTTTATAGAGGATTGGGGGTAAACCACTTTTTCTCTTGCTATATTAAAATGAATCCTAAATATCATACGGGTTAAAAAATCCCAACAGAGTTGAAAGTAACAGTGATAAGGCCCTGCTTTAACTCCAGTGGGCTCCTTCAGGAGCTGGGGAGAGATGACTTTTCATGTATCTAAAATTTTCAAATAATGGGACGAGTGTTAAAAGTAAAAAGCAAAACTGCAGTGCTCCCAGCCTTGGAGATCACCACACCTTTGATCTGGCCACTGCTGCTGGCTCCTGAACACCCAAAGCACTTCAGACCACAGCATTTTACAGGCCCATTGGACAACTTCCTTCTCCCTGAATGGTTAATGAAGCAGCTCTGCACAACCCTCTCATTTCACAGATGGCAAAGAGAATTGAAACCACTGGCATATTTTAAAGATTCTGTTTTAAAATGTCATCTTTTGATATGCAAATACGAGGCCAGAAATAATACCCCTTCTTCCATTAATGCTCGAGTCCTTAGACTTAAGGAAAAGAAGAATTAAATCAATAAAGAGCTTCAATTTCTACTCCTTCTCTCAAGTTTCTTTTAAATCAATATGCAGCAAAAATCTCATAGTTAAATACAGCAGGCCCACATATTGCTTCAATTACTGTCATGTAACCTCTTTCAACTTGGTATCCATTATCTTATCTCCAGTGGATAAATACTCACCCTTGGGAAAGGACCTGTGCATAATAAACAAGAAAATTGAGTTGTTCTCTTAAGACAGCTGTCACCTGGCACAAGAAGTGGTGATCAAATGATCCAAAATGGCACTTAAGCTGATCAAGTTAAGGAAGAAGCATTTTTGCTTTTCTCTTTTTCCGGGTTTTTTTTTGGTCCACAGATGTCATGTAACAGGGTCAGATCCTCCTACCTGCTGTTCCTGAAAGAATCAGTTCCTAAAATGCAAGTTTTTAACAAATGTCCTTCTCCGGCAATGCTGGACTCCACCTCAACAGGCACAAAATCTGAGGTGCCGGACAAAAGGAATCCAGGCAACGTAAATAATGTGCTAAAGCCAGTGCACTCTGGATAAACAGTAGATTCATATTTAGACTTGGCAACAAAATCAGAGGGAGAGGTCTCTCCGTTTTGCAGGGATCTGGAAAAAGTGAAAAGCCTATGGAAGGCTAATAAAACTTTTCTGGCACACCATCTGGAAGTCTCAGCAGTTTCTGATTTTGGAAAGAGTGCGTTCTGCTTTTAACTCCACACAATGCCTCATTGCTGCTTTCATGTGCTCGAGACCAAGGAGACTTTCTACAAATGGCCCAAAAATCAATACATGTTATTCTGTCTCAGCCAGGTGTGTGCTCTTTGAAAGCAAACTGAGACATCTCAACATCACACAATGGCTCGGCCGCTTCTGCCTCCAGGAAGTGAGACTGCGACACAGGCAGGACCTGCAGGCCGTGGAAAGGTTGTGGGGCGCTGGAAATGAATGGAGGAGGGAAAAACAAAGGGAAGAAAGCCCTTCTTATTCTTGTCTCAGGGGACACAACCTGCAATGTGACAGCTTTCACCTATGACATCAGCCAGTCTCAGCTTCGATCCAGCTGAGTACTTAACTCATACTTTACTCTAAGCCTGTAAATAGACTGAATTTTTCCCCATTTTGAATAGAAATTCATATTTATTTAGTTATAAATGCCTGGCCGGATCAAGGCCCAAGTCACTCGGATGATGAGGTTTATTGCCAGACTGTAGAAAGAACAGGAGCAAAGGTTATGCAGTTTCTTATTCCTTGGCTGGAAAATGGATGTCAAAGAGAGATGAATGCAGGAAATATTCCTTAAACATAAAGCCCACAAATGGCACTGCCTCCTAACAAACCTTGACACCATAGTAACAGCTCTGCACCCTGGCTTGTGGCTGGAGTACAGCCAGAGTATGCTTTAAGAACTTACTCCCTTCTTATGAGAATTAAATCAAAGAGAAACCTGGCTGAGAACAGCCCATGTGCCAGAGCCCCAGAATAACCATCTGATCCAGGACAAATGGCACCATCCTCCACGAACCCAGATGCTTCTCTGCTCTGGTTTGAATCTGAAAACAGGTTTTTCACCAGTTCAATTTACATGAAGAGTTCAGAAGGCTTATTTTTCATTCCAGCAGAGAATTAACACAAATGTCAGAAGTTGCCAGGGAACAGACTGTCACCCTCCAACTGCTTCCCTCCCTTCAAATACTTGGAGGATATTGTACTTCTCATATCGCCCTTTAATCCTGTGTTCTGCTGCAGCTTTTTAATATGTACTTGCTGTATCTGTACAAAATCTGAGAATGCAGACTAGCCTAGCAGACAGAGCTTTGGCTTGGGATTTAGGAGACCTGCGAGCTGTTAAAAGCTGTTAAGAAGGCTGCTGTAAGTGACTTCCTCACTCTGCTTCAAGCGCTACACTTTGGCAGTGTAAAATCGACACGCTTTGAAATTGGTGGATGGAAAAATCTCTCAGACATTAAAACACAGGAGAAAGCTTAAACACACCCAAAACGCACTCTTGGTGGAAAGGACAAGATGCAAGCAGCCCACACAGAGCCGCCAAGAAGGCAGTTTGCAGCAGCTGCAACGCACAATTTCCATAGGTCATTTCTTAAGGAACACAGCCCTGCCCATTTCTTAGGGCACACCAACCCTCCCCATTTCTCAGGGCACGCTGGCCCTGCCCATTTCTTAGAGCACACCAACCCTGCAGTGCCCAGCGTTCCCCTGGCTGGCAGGACACCCCTCGAGCTTGCTTTAGGCTACCCATGAGCAGGGAGTCTCTCACCATGGATTCAGCATGGGCTGGAACACTCACCTGAAAACTCTGGGTTTGCATTTCCCCGTGCTGCACGCAGTNCATTTCTTAGAGCACCCAACCCTCCCCATTTCTTAGAGCACCCAACCCTCCCCATTTCTCAGGGCACCCAACCCTCCCCATTTCTCAGGGCACCCAACCCTCCCCATTTCTCAGGGCACGCTGGCCCTGCCCATTTCTTAGAGCACACCAACCCTGCAGTGCCCAGCGTTCCCCTGGCTGGCAGGACACCCCTCGAGCTTGCTTTAGGCTACCCATGAGCAGGGAGTCTCTCACCATGGATTCAGCATGGGCTGGAACACTCACCTGAAAACTCTGGGTTTGCATTTCCCCGTGCTGCACGCAGTGCCCAGCCAAGGGGGTGTGAAGTGAGCCCAGTGATTCACTTGATTTCCATTTGCAGGGCAGAGTGCAGACAAACACAGAGAAGGTGGCTCAGTTTTACCAACTCTATGCTTCACCTGAGACCCCCCAAAAACCAAATAGCCACAGCTGACACTTAAGGACAACTGTTCCATTCTGGTCCAGGGAAAATGCCAAAGAAAGCTGGAATTCCTCCCAAGCATTGTACTAAATGGCCCCCAGCTCTGCTCTCTCTTGCAGGGATAAATGACCAGCACAAGGGGTTTGCATCACTGCCCATGCCTCTGCCAACTGCTGCTGATACAGGGCTCAGGGAGCAACTCAGGCAATGCCCACCTGTGCTAGGTGGGCTTAAAGTGTGTTAAAAGGTAGGTGCCTTCACTAAACACTGTTTTCAATTCATTATTTACTAAAGCTCACATTTCATAGGTTTTTTCAAGGTAAAAGACACTACACAGTTTAAAGTCTGATGTTCAGCATGCAGACACAGGCAAGTCTAATCTTGCTAAATCTGGTTCTTTCCAGCTCTCTCTCCCTTTTTCTTCTCCCTTAAATCCCCTGCTGAAGATGGCAACTTTTCCCCACAATAACAGCTAGCAATGATAGGCTGCATCCTGATGGCCTGTGCTGCCAGAACCAGACATTATGGTTTGAAATATGAAAATACATCACTAGAAAACAACCCTTGAAATGGCACAATATATCTGACATGAGCTTGCAGCCTCCGGATTGTTCATTTATATTCAAAGGAAGCTTGGAGTGAAAGAAAATTCTGCCATCTGGCAGAAGTTAAAGCAATCCATAGCGGGAGTGGGCAGGTGCTGACATCCCAAAAGACTGTCCCAAGGAGCAATAACTCTGGGCTTTCTCAGCTGAGGTGCAAAGGCTGAGCGGGCCAGACACCAGGCTGCTCATTCCATCTCTGCTAGTGCCCAGAGGAGAAAAGGCAGAGCCCATGAGCAGAGCAGGGACACAGAGCCCTTCAGGCTCCTCAGAGTTCTCCACTGGAAATCAGATGAGTGCTGACAAGGGGAGGAAAACTCTTTTTGATGAGATCCAGGCTGCTGGTGTCAGTTCCAGTGATAATCACATCAGGCTGCCTGCACAGACGTGGAGAGTTCATCCACTCCCAGACAAGTTCTGTATTTACTTGTTCTCCAAAGCAATCATACTGAAAGAAAAACATGTTGAATGAGCTATACAGCAGGCAACTCCAAAATATCATCTATGTTTTCAAGAACCAAGGAAGAGAAAAGAGACAAGATTAGATTTTGAAAGCACTCGATAAGTGCAATGCCTATGAAAGCCAGGCTCTTGCCCTTCCTGAAAACAAGGTCTGATGGGGTTGCCCTCATGAATTACTTTTCATCTGATTCTCACCACAGCCTTGGCTAAAGGAAAGCACAAGTTCAGTCGCCTCTCTCTCACATCCAGATACTGCACTGGAAAAACTCTGCAGATCAGAAGCTTCTCCCAGGACCATGCAGGACTTTTCTGTATAAGCAACAAGATGAAGGAGCTTAGGGAGTCAGACACCCAGTTCCTCTTACAAACAATGGCTGGTTGTAAGAGCCTGGTTTACCCAGTTTGGTAAAGTTCTGGTTTGTCATTTTAGGACTGTTGAAAGTCCATTAACAGAACAGGAAATTTACCCCTTTTGGATTTCTTAGGATCTGGGCACCCAAGTCCTGTGGGCTCTTTCCCTGCAGGGGAAGCTGATCTGGAGCAGCTTGTTGCCTTGTCACCAGGCAGATCTGTGTGCACCACATGCTTTACATGTTCCACAACTTACATGCATAAAATCCTCTTTTCCCTCAACTTTACAGCATAATATGCACTTTTCATAATTGTGCTGCATGCAGACTGTCGTGGGACAACACAAACTGCACAGGCTGCACAGCTCACCTGCCAACACGACTCGCTGGAAAAATTCCTATTTCTGTCTCGGGGGATGGCTGATTTTATAAAACAAACCAACAGCCTAAAATCCTGCTCCATAAGGGCTTCCATGCTAAACCTGGAATGTACTAACATATGTTTTGTGTGTAAGTGTGGCAGAGCTGTAGTCAGCAGAAACCGAATTCAGAAGCAAATACTTTGGGGAACTTTTCCTGATGTGTTTGGAAAAGGGTGCTGTCTGGAGAAGGAGCATATTTATTCAGAGGTCAAGAGCACAGCTCAGTGTTCTGCCTCCTAATGCAAAGAGGACTTTGTTGGCCACAGAATAGTTTCGTCTGTACCTCTGCTGACAATGTCATTGCTGGGGACTTTGTGATACTCATGACAGGTTTTGCAGGATTATAATACTGTTTTCTTTCTATTTAAATTATTCTGGTAGATGCTAAGTCCGTTCAGAGAGTGATGGTTGCTTTGGAAGAATTCAGAAAGCTCTGCCCTTTCAAATACAGCAAAGCACTCCATAAATGTCCTTGTGAAAGATGAGGCAATTCTGGAGACTCTTACAAACAATACAAACAATGTATTTAATAGTAACCAAAATGGACTGAGCAATTTGATGACTTTCCAGTCTTAAATTCTAAGAGCATTTATAGATGCACTGTAAGGGGAAGTAATTTAGTCTTTTCAAAAGCCCAGCCTGGTTAGTTTGGACCACGATGACAAACTGGGCAGTGAAGCTCAGGCAATTCCGTGGCACCTGTAACCTGCCTCCAAACACACGTTTTGTGGCATTTGCCAGCTCTGAGGCAAGGAAAGGATGTCAGCTTTGAGGAAGAGCAAATCCAGAACCTCAGCACACCTAATGGATGGGGGCACAACTGGGGCAGCCGCCTGTACAACCCAGAGCTGGTGCTGAGCTTTCCCAGGAAACCAAACATTTCACTGCCTTTCTCCATGTCCTGAAGAGCCCCATGGCTGCTACTGGAAGACCTCTGAGGAAATGTGATCATCTGACAAATATATTACACCTTCTAGCAGTTCCCAGCTGTAGGGAAGCTTTTGCTGAAGGAAAAGTTCTCCCGGGGGCTCTTCAGGCCTGACAGTTTCAATGATGCACTTTAAAAAGTTTCACTTCAAATTTTCAATTAAAAAATGCTTTAAATGCCTTCATGGCAGGAAATTACATATTTAAAATCAAGAAATGAACAAAAATCACCCAGATCTGCCTTACAATGGATCCAAACCCAGCGAGTCCCTCAGCAGCCCTGAGTACCCAGCCCTGCCACGGACGTGTCCTGCAGTGTGACACTGCCCAGAGCCACCCCCATTTGTCTCTGCCCAGGAGACAAACAGCTCTGCCACACTTTCTGAAACAGGTAGAATGTGAACTCTAAATGCTGCAGCCTCTAAGGCTGAATAGCTGCATTTTAAACAAAAAAAATCTAAGGGAGTTCCTCAAGTAGATAAAAGTTACCTTGGTTCAAAGGGAAATGTTCACTCAATTAAAAGCACAAAGCCTTCTTCAGATATGTCCTTATAAAGGGAACTATAAATCCATTTTATTTCTCTATGTATTCAGGCTGGACTTCCTTTTGATCACAGCCACTTGCTCCCTCCCACACCCCGGGATGGATTAGCAGGAAGCACAGACAGTGGAGGCTGGGACACTCTTCCTGCTCAGCCAAAGGTGTAGGAAGCCACAGGAATAATCATTTGATAATGAAAGGAAGAATATTACCTTGATTCTTTCTTTTTCCCATACTTGTGTGTAAATACTAAAACTAAATCCATGACTTGAAGCATCCTTTGAGGAGAAGGGGAAGGGAAAGAAACCGAAAAACCAACTCAGGTTTGAACAGTGTGAAAATGAGTTCTGGCTCCTTCTAACCAAAAATGGGGCCACAGTGACCAGGTGAAGCTTTGGGATTTTGCATCACTGCACCATTTTACAATTTGCTACCGAAAAAAAGTAATTTTTCTAGATTTTAACAGACACTTTTGATATTTTTTCCTTTTGTCCTCCTGAAATGTCTGTCGTTGCATTTTGCCATTTTTTACCTCTTCCACAGCAGGTTTTTCTCCTCTTTCCCTTCCCTACATTTGGAACTTCTGGGCCCTTTACCGTTGAAAGGAAGAAGCCTCTTGCTGCTCTCACAGGCACTGCTTGTTCCCTGAATATTTAAATAGCCCTGCTCCTTTCATGAGCTGTAAGACACCTACATCAAGGACCAAAGGATCTAAGCAATGACCCTGATATTTAGATCTAAGAAGTTGTTGATAGCCAAGTTCACCCTCAGCATAGCTTCCCTGAATTTGAAAGACTCACACGTGGGATAGATTTGGTCCTCTGTGTTAAAGTTTTAGGGCTGATCTAGTGATACATAATAAGGGAAGACATTTGAGGGAGTTCAGCATCTTTCAGGGGAAGGATTTTTAGATCTGTACCTTTGTTCCCAAAAGAGTTAAATGAATAATGAAATCTCCCTGCAGTGAGAACAGCTGAACTTAATTCAGAGGAAATTTCTCAAAGAACTGCCTTGGTGCCTCACAAATGTGCCTGTCAAAAAGGGCTGCTCTTTCCCAGGTATTTGTTTTAGAAATTCCCTGCCTATAGGATTACACAGAGCAGCTCAGGAGAGACTTATGCTTAAAGCAGGTTTGCATTTTGTAGGTTTAAAAATTATGCTTTTCATTAGCATAAATGTGAAGCACTTTAAAGACCAAAGTCCATTTAACAAAATGAATTTCAAGGTAATAACTCTTCAGATAAACAAAATACAAACTTCTGAAGATCAGTACAATTTCTTTGAGCACTTAATTCTTTCTTCTCTACAATAACAACCCTCAGTTTAGAGTGTATTTGTAAAATTGTCCCTATATCAGATTTGAGGGTTCCATTCTCAGGCTTCAAGTGTTTTGAACAAATTACAAAACACCTGAATATCTGATTACACAGCCCATACCTCAGGAGAAAATTACATCCTTTGTAATTTAGAAGGGACCAAGTCAACCCTGGTGTCGTTCCTTACGATCACTAAATTGACCTAACATATTTAACTCTGGCAGAAATAACAATTCTCGTCTTTAATATTCAACACAGCATAGCTAAATCTGTGAAAACTGCAGGCTGCAAGAACTACTGAAACCACCACCACCACCATTTGTAAGATACTTGGATTTTTAGCTCTGCAGGAGTTACAGTGCACATGTAGACATTGTTTTAAAAGGCCACCAGCAAAAAGACATTTACAGAAGTGCAGCATTTTGATTAGACTTTCCAGACCCTACAAAGGTTACCTAAATATGGGACACTTAATCTTGATGGGTTTGGTAGATTGACTCAGCTTCCAAGCAAGAAAGGAGGTGTGGAACTACCAAAGCTGAAATCTCCTAGAGACCCCGTTCCTCTGTCAGCCCCCAGGTTCATTAAAGTTTCAGAGATGATTTCCAAGCTACTGTTTACTTTTGTGTTTTTGTCAGCCAATCCACAGAAGGAAAACAAATTGGATGGACTAGTTCCAAGCAGCCTGCCAATAAAAAATTTAAGCACTACTATCTAGAAGTAAAGTTTAAACAGAATTTTAAACTAAATCAAAATGTCAGAGTAAAGGACCATCAATGTAACGAGCTCTGCTGCACTGCTCCTTACCTGAGATATTGCAAAAGAATTTCCTCCTCCCCGAGTTTGAGAGGCCATAACTCAAACTCTGCTGCCTTTGTGCACTGGCTCGGTGCTCAGTGGCCTCTGGGGCACGGGAAAACCAGCCCAGCACTGCCCTGCTCCCCACAGGTGCCTCTCCAGCAGAAAACCTGGCAGGGGAGATGGTTTCTTTAAGAAAAGCCCTGTTGAGGCAGGGGAAGCCTCGGATTTCGGCGTGTGTGGAACTTGGCAGTGCCTGGGAAACGTGCTTTCTTCTGGCTGGCAGGAGTGTCTGTGAAACCTGGCACCTGGGCCACGTGTCTGAGCGCTGTCTGCACGGGAAGCTTCCCACCACTCAGAATTCCATCCTGCCAATTCTGCTGTGCTGTTCTGGTCTAAGTCCCAGTATAAACATAGCACACTAAAGGAATGTTAGGGGTTTTTTTTTTCCCCAGGATAATTAACTCCAGCCTGGATTAATCACTTTTATTATGGAATGCGGTTTCTAGAAGGAGACATATACAAGGGAAACAACTTTGCTGCACAGACAGCTCTTAAAGAGTTAAAAAAGATTGTTCCAAAGGAACTCCCACATTTCTGCAAAGTGCTAGTGCCAGCTCAATGAAAGCCAGCAGCAGGTAAAACAACTTGGAGAAAGCAGGCTGGGGGGAAAGGCTGCTTTAGGTATGGCTGTGAGAGCAAAAGGCAGGGATGTGAGAGCTACAGATCCTTTCTATAAATCACTCCGTGGTGTTCCAGCTGAGTTGAAAAATAAAAAGAAAAGTGCTGGGCTTTACAGCACACTCGGCATTGTTTGTTTTGTCTGCCAAGTCTATTCCTCTTCCTTCAGTGGAGTGCTTGTGGCTTGGGAATGACTTTTTAGCCTGTTCTGTCTGTCTCCATCTGAGGCCCCAAACTCGCGTTTCTGAAGTGTCACATAAGTGGAAGTTTGTGCTGTTGTTCTCCAGCTTCAGCAAGCACCAGCGTGTTTGTGCCTTGCTATTTATGCCATTTCAGCAAGTACTTAAAGAATGAAAACATCAGCTCTCCCATCCAGGCACAGGGACGCAGACAGCAGAGCTCAGTTTTGAGAACACAGACACAGGAGGCAAAGCAGGCGACTCAGCAATGCCTGCCCCTACCTGGAGCCATCCTGGCCGTGCTGTGGCTCAGCTGTGGCTCAGCTGTGGCTCAGCTGTGGCTCAGCTGTGGGTGCTGGATCCCAGAGCAGCACCCACAGCCAGCACTGCCCAGCCCAGCCCAGCCCAGCTCCTCCAGCGCCACGGTGCCAGCAATGCCCACATCCCCCAGACTCTGCCCTGGAGCTCAGGAACAGCCTTCCCCAGCGTGTTAAACACCTTGCCTTGGAGAAGCACGGGGAGAACAGGAGCCAAAGTCACTGCAGGGGTTGTCATAAATCCCCAAGGGGGTGCGTGGGAGGCACCACCTCAGCCCTGCTGCCAAACACAGCCCCCATCCAAGGACAGTTTTTCCCCACCAGGAAGGAAGCAGCAAGAACACTGTGAGAGAATTCCTCACAAGGGTAAGGGCTGTCCTGGCAAGGGGAAGATTATTTTAATGTCTTTTTGAGGCATATTTCTCTCGCTAATGCAAAACAAATAAACTGCTGTGATTCCGAGTGTTCCGTTTTCATGGTCTGGATGGACGCAGAAAACTGAATACAAACCCCACCAGTTTCCATGTTGGTCATTCCCACAGTTTACACAGAATGGATGACTTCCAACCTGTATTTTGTAAGGAGTATCAGTAAGACTCACCAGACAACAGACTCCAGAATTCCAAGGATTTGCCAAAATTCTCCTCCTCTCCATCCTAGTGGAGGGGAAGCAGGAAAAACCTTTAACCACTGAAACTGTGATAAATGATCCTTCTTTATGTGGCTTTGATAATGCAAGTACAAGTACTTGTTACAATATGGTGTATGAAAGATCAGGATTCAGAATAATTCTTTGCTTAAAGGAAATTTGCAATTAAATTTGATCATCTGATTATTCAAAGTTTATTTTGAACCCCATTTTTCCTTATAGAGAAGATTTAATCCAACACAAGGCACATAACACATGAATAAGGGGAACTTTTTAAGAAAGCAGTAACAGGTCTGCTTGGATCTCAGATCCTTTTGGTCTTTAACAATCCTCTAAAGGACAAATTAAGTTCTGCTTGCATGACCCCCTCTGTCCTGGACCAGCTGAGACTGAAGAAGGAAGTCATTGCTGTTATTGCCCATTTTCATTCTTAAGAAGGTCACCTAACAATTCAATTTGACACCTGCACTTCTGCTAATTACAATTAGTTACATTAAAAAACACTTCTCTCTTCTCTGTGAGTTTTAAGGTTTGTGGACCTGCAGTACAAAGAGTTGTGATGGTCTGGTGAGGGATCCCCAGGTAAACACTGCCCCTTTTCAAGTGACCAGCCTGCCACAGCCGCCTTTGGTCGGATTTTAGCTTTCACACCACTGCTAAGACATGGATAACTTACTCAGTTGCATTTTTTACTCATAAGGATTTGATTGACTAAAGTGCTTCGCAAGCAATAGTGAGATAAGGCTCTGAAACTCCCTGCCAGCCGACTATCAGTGGTCCCATCACCTGGCAGAGCTGACACTGAGCTCTGCCTGAGCTTAGGCCTTGCTCCACAACAACCAGCAGAGCTGTTCTTCGGTAATTCCTGTCTTTTTCATTGCCTGAATTCCATTTATTACAGACGTTACTGTGACAGCACAAGTAACTCTGACAGGTGAAATTCAGCTCAGAGAGCAGGCTGTAGGGACAGTCTGATGGAAAACCTGCCACTCAGCTCCGGGGGACCCCTGACCCTTCCCTCAATCCAAAACAGGCTGCCCCATCAAGGGCCATCCTTCCAGCCCTTTTCCATCAGGGCAGTTCATGTGTCAGCTGCAGCAATTTGCCAGTAATTTGTTTCTCAATTATTTCACACTTTGAGCAAATGGTGTTTATGAAATTAATATTTCTTCACATTTCACTCTTCGCTTGCTGCTGGTTTTATGTACTGATTGTATTTTCCGGCCCCAGTGGCTCAGCACAGGCTCTGGGCTCTGTTCCTGCCTCGTGCAGAGGGCTGCACAGCGGGGCAGACCAGGCTCTCACCTTCCCAAGGACCTGCACATCAGCCTCATGTAGAAATAGGCTTATTTGAGTTTATGAACACGGCTAACCAAGCATGTTATACAAAAAGATGTTTCTGTTATGCTAACTGGATGGGAACTTGACCCTAGAGTGCTCCAAAGCCTTCTGTTAACTTCCCTCTGAGTGTCCATTTCATATTTGAAATATTCACTGATATCTCACTGCTTTGGAGAAACATTCTTAATTTTAAAAGGCTTTCCCAGCAACCACGTCAGATGTACACCCCTTGAGACAGACTCCAGCCATGATTATAGGATCTTTCTAAGATCAGTCAGACCTCAGACCTTGCCAGAGACGAAGCAACACCACGATGCTGTTCATTACTAATTTACTTCAGGTTTCTGTGTTTCCAGCTATTAACCTGCTTTGTGTGCAGAGTTCTGTAAAGCACTGCTGCTATTCAAATGAACAGCTCTGTTGGCAGGAAGGCAGCTGCTGTTAGAACTGCTCATTTTCCCTTACAACCTAAACCCCATTCCCTTACAGGCCCCTCTAATGTTACAACAGGAGCAGGATGACTGATGTTAAGGAGCCCATCCCTCAATATCCAGGGATAAATCAGCTGCAGGTGGGATACCATGAGGTTTGGATGACACGTAACCTCCAGTGAGCCAAAGGTTTGGTTCTCTTCACCTCACTGATGTAAATTACCTTGTGAAGCCCCTGAAATTTTAGCTCATTTCAAATAAATAGAACTATTCCCAGCATTTTCACTGGGCCCTGTATCAACAGTGTAAGATTTCACCTGGCCTGAAGTCATTTTAATCTACAAATCGTTTCCCCAAAATGTGATAATGATTTAAGGTACAAGCAGATTTTTTTTTCTGAAACCCGATAAAAAATAGCTCAAAGGCAGGTATCTCTAAAATTAGTTGTTGTGCCTCACTGAGGCTGTCACAAAACCCAGAAATCTTGTTCTCTTTCCCGTACTGCACCACACAGTGGATTTCAAAACAATCTATATTTATTTGCTTGCTCTTTTTCTGTAAGAAAGCCTACAAATTATTATAATGCACATTTAATACCTTATTAAATTCGATGTCACCTGCTCTTTGAGTGAGAGGTAAAGATCGAGTTCTGTGTAGTCAGAGGCACAAACTCAATCAAGTATTAATAGCTGAATTACTTTCAGCAGTAAGATACTAAGGCCAAGCAAAACGTCCAAGGTCACTCCACTCCAGATGGCACTAATATATTTACAGGACTGATGCCTCCTGGCATTTTCAATTTCTTATGTTTTTGGAACCAATCAAACTGAGGAGCTGGCAACTGCAATTTGCCCACAAAATTAAATTTAAAGGATTATAACTCCAGTTTTAAGCAGTGATTTGGCTGTATTGATGTGAAGCCACTGCTCCCAGCTCTTGATTTCCACTGAATGATGACCGCAGCCTATCATAAATTCGATCAGGACAAAACAGAGTGGTTATCATAGAGAGGTTTTTTCATGTTCACAGCCACTGAATAGAGCCTCAGCTATCAGAGCCAGCAATCAGGAAGATTACAAAAAGACCCTACATGAAATAACTGCCTCTGATCTGGGGGCCTGAAATAGTCTGCATTCCTCCCCAGCAGGGGAATTTTAAATGACAGGGTTTGCACCCAGGCAATTACGCTCAAGCAATGCACACTCAGAATTACACATACCCGTGCTCCTGGGGGAACGTGGAAACACAGACCGACTGTTTGCACCCAGACTTTTCACTTGTGCACGGGCAAACCCATCCTTTTCTCACTGCTGTGCCAGAATCTTAAGGATCTGCTGCCAATCCAACCAAAAACCGGCTTCAGAGCCAGTCAGGGATCCCAGTGCCCAGCTGGGCATCCTGCACCAAATCCCACCCACGGGAGCAGCGCGTCCTGGGGCGGGACAGGCACTGCTCCAACAGCAGCCTGGTGGCCGGCTCGGGGTACAGAGGATTTGTGCAGCACGCAGAGGCGCTCCCGGGGATTCTATCCTACGGGGTACTACCACGAGCTGGCAGGAAGGGGAAAATAAGCCCAGCTGATTACCCAACTAAAAAAACAAACCCTTCCAGCTCTCTAACACGAAACAATGCCCAGAATGGGGTGTTGGAAAACACACCCCTGAGCTTTGTTACTCAAGCTGAGCAGTGTAGCCTGATTTTCATACAGATATGTAATAGTGTGTGTGCACATATATATTTAATTATATGCTACTGTCAGATTTGAGGTAGGAAAAATACTGGTTTTGACTTATTCCTAGAGTTTCTCGGGCAGAAAATCCTGCAGGTTCCTTACCTTTCAGCACTTTGGGTCTGAGGTTTGTGGTCTGGGTTGTTCACACAGGCAGCAAGCACAGGCGGGCAGTGACAGACTGTCAGCACAGCTCCAGAAATCAAACATGCGAAGGGAGAACTTTGCTCTGTGCTGTCACATCCTGTCCCAGCAGACCCCCAGAGTCTCCTGGTGACCTCAGCCAAGGAGTTCTGTGCTTTGGGAAATCCTCAGCCCTTCCACGAGTTTCTGGACTTCAGTGGGGAATTAAGGCAGCACATTCCTTCCAGGCAAATTTCCTTTGCCCACTGGCATCTCTCAGAGCAGCTGCTGCAGCTCCTGGGTTGAAATGCCACCGTGTTGTTCCGAAGATTCACCAGCAAACCAAGTAAAATGCAGTTTAAATCTGCCACTACTTCCAGGTTACTCTAGATGGGCTTTGTATTAAAACATGGACATTTAACAGTCTCCTTCCTATCCATCCTTCCTTCCACTGGCCATATAATACCCTTATGTTGCCATATTTGCCTTTTTCCCATGTCACTGTGGCTCTTCCCTGTCAGGCTTGCGCTTCTGACCTCCATCAGTTCCACTTGGAAACTTTTATTACTGCACTAACCAAGCTGTGCCCAAAGCTGGTTTTCCCCTTAAATTTTTTATCTTGATGAAACCTTTAACTATTGCAGTATGATATTGATGATCCCAATATTCCAGCCCTCATAAATAAGTTAACAAGAGTGTTCTGTTTATACTTCTATGCATGTACACCAAAATACAGAGAGAGTTAAAAACAGAAATTACTTTTAAAGTTTTTTGTCCCATTAAATATACAGTGGCTCCTGGGCATCTCCAGACCAACTGAAAAAAAAATTAAAATGAAAGAAGAGGAAAAAAGAGAAGAAAAAGAGAAAAAATATCTTTAAAAATACATGTGCTCAAGGTAGTGGTGAAATCAGGATCCACAGAATACACGGTTAGAGCTGGTGCAAAGAGAATGGAGCCGTCAAGCTCTTTTCATCTGGATACCTTAGATAATAAGTGCTCACACTCTGAGGAGAAAAATGCCAGTAATTTTTCAGCTGGAATTTAGTTTTGGACAGAAAATGAAGAACAGAATGATTGGTAAATTATTTAACTGAGCAATAATTCCCATACTTAGAGAGACCGAGCCTTCAGCAGCGATGTCTCCCCTGCCTCTTCCCCAGGCAGGAACAGGAAAGCAAAGATCCTGCCAAAACCTGCCAAAAATCCACGACTCAGAACGCTTCCCACAATAAAGGACTTCAGCTGTCAGAAGCTCTCTGAGCTCACCTGGGAAAGGGCAGGTGCTGCACAAGAGCCAAAATCCCCCGTTTTCACCTCAGAACCCAACCAGGCAGGGGCTGGGAACCCCCACGGGACACAGGGCGGGGTGGGGACACACAGGAGGCATCGGCACGGCCACGGAGTGACCGCTGCCCTGGACACTGGGTGACCAGTGCTCCAGCCACAGGCTGACCACTGCCCTGGACACTGGGTGAACACTGCCCTGGACACTGGATGACCACTGCCCTGATTACAGTGTGACCACTGCTCCAGCCACAGGGTGATCACTGCCCTGGCCACTGTGTGATGATTGCCTTGGCCACAGGGTGACCACTGCTCTGGCCACTGCCTGAACACTGTTCCAGCGACTGCGTGACCACTGCTCTGACCACAGCCTGACCACTGCCCTGGACACAGTGTGACCACTGCCTGGCCACTGCGTGACCACTGCCCTGGCTACAGTATGACCACTGCTCCAGCCACCGTGTGACCAATGCTCCAGCCACTGTGTGTCTCCTGCTCTGGCCACACTGTGATCACTGCCCTAGCCACTGTGTGCCCACTGCTCCAGCCACAGAGTGACCACCGCCCTGGCTACAGTGTGACCACCCCCCTGGCCACAGAGTGACCACCGCCCTGGCTACAGTGTGACCACTGCCCTGGCCACAGCAAGCCCTTCCCCAGCCGAGTGGTCAGCAGGACCCCCGTGCACTGTAAATATCTTGCTCTCTGCTATTCTTTCTTTGCCTGTGGCGAGAACAACAGGCACATCAAAGCAGGCAACATCTCTCTTTCAGAGCAGAGTTAGAAAACAAACAATTTGGAAATGGTTGTGCTCTCAGAGATTAAAAACCTCCTGGATGACAAATTAGCTCCTCAAAGTGATAAAGTGACGTGTTTGCACAGTTTCTTTGTAGTGAAGATCAGGAGGCACAAACCTGACAAGGCTCAAGCATTGGCAGCACTCACATCAGCCTCTGATATGTCTTGGCCCATTTGTATAAATGGCTGTCACAGAAATCCTCTGTTTCACAGTGCACGAAGCCAAAATTCAACTATCTTCCACTCAAAGACTGCAGCACCCCAACTCCCACCTTCAGTTTGGAAGGGAAGTACAAAATAATCAGAATAGCTGCAGATTATAAGGCCTCAAACACAGCACTCATTTAGGAATTCAAACGCTTTCTTCAAGGGGGTGTAATATTGAGCTTCAGTTTTCCCTGCATTAAAAATAGAAAGCTGCACTGCCCCAGGGTGAGTGGATAGAGGGATTTTACTGAGATTTGAGGTCTCCATCTACCTCACACTGCTGCAGCTGGATTCACATAGGGATGCATGGAACAGATTTAATGATCTCCAGACACAAAAAGATGAGGAATAACTGAAAAAGAGGAGACTGGGAATGTTTCATCCCAAACCAGGGGTGGGGCACCAGACATTCAAGCAGGGAAATATTCTTGACCAACTTGATTAATGATGGCACATCTCTGTTCAGACCTGTGTTTAATCCATGCACTTCCAGTGACAGAGTGGAGATACACAGGTCAGCTTTGGGAGATCCTTCAAAAGCCTTTGAAACATGGAAGGTCTGTGGACCCTTCTCACCCCAGTACCTGAGCAGTCACACCCAGAAAATCCCAGAGCCACATTTTACATTTGCAGGGGAAGCGTTTGTGTCCATCTGCACAAAATTAAGCAACGTGGTTCAGAGCCAAGTATGAAGGTCAGGAAAAAATCTAAATAATGTATATTAAAGTAAGTAATAAATATGGAGAGATTGCAGAGCCTTTGACTAGAACTGAGAAAATGGCAGCAAAGAAGTGTTCCTGTAGAATATTCCCTCCATGCTGCATCCTCACGCCGAGGCTCCTTTGTCATGCAGGTGCTTTCGGAGTCTCTCGTCCTTCCTGGTCAAACGTAAGGAAGCAACTGAAAGAAAACCTGGAAAACTTGGAATTACAAGGGCAATATGCAAATCTGCATCTCCTTTGCAGAATATTTCCCATCTTTCTCAGCACCTGGAAAGGATAGACTCCCCTAAAAGAATTACCCATGATACCTCCCCTGTGCAAGTTGTGGAGAATTCAACTGTGGGAGCTTAATCATAAGCAACTGGATCTGCTAATTCCCCATCCTTCCCAGCTTTCCCAAGGGACTGACATCTATTGTACCCCAAATCGTACAGTTTGCATTTTGTTCTGTGCAGGGGAGTTTCAATAAATTCTGTAGCTAAAAGAACAACCAGGGCTGCTGATTCCAGAGTAAGAGCTCTAAAATCTCATCAAGGAATGCCTTGCACAGACATACAAAACCTCCCAGTCTCTCCACATTGTGAGAGCAGAAATTAGCAGACATTAATTGCATGCACTGCTGCCTGATAGGGTGTGCAGGTACTTCCCAGCAGTTCCCAACATCTCTGGATCCCACCCTGTGTCGTAAGAACCGGCAAGAGCCATTTGGGCTCTGAGAGCTGCAGTCCTGCAGGATCCATGGATCCTGTCCCTGGATCCACGGCCAGGCAGCTGCAAACAGATCCGTGCCACACTGCCTTACCCCAGTCCCACACGCAGGACCGATGGCTGCCCCTGGCACGGGCTGTGCCGGGCAGGCAGAGCCTGAGCAGGATCTGAACCAGTTTGTGATGCTGGGATGGGAAAGCAGGAAGCCAATCACTGCCAACCATCCCTGGAGAATCCCAAATGAACTGTGCTGGTGACAGCTCCTACTCACAGGGAAAAAAGAGATTTTAAACTACATCATGCGCTTAAAGTTCAGCCCATAATGCATTTTGTCCTGTTACCTCTGAGTGAGTGAGCCAGAAAAAAAAATAAGTTAGTATGATGTGATATTTCACAATACACTAGCAATGCAGTAAAACAAAATAAAGCTTGTTCCGAAGAGTTCAACATCGTTGATTTTTTTGTTCTTTTAAAGAAGAATCTAAAGGAGCAAATTCACACACTGGTAATGAAACTTTTAGCATTCAGATATGCAAGAGACAAATACCTTGCCATGAGGAATGAATAGCCATATCGAATTTTTAAGCCTTCAGGAGGTTTTTATTAGATGATAACAGAACACTAAGAGTTATTTCTACATGTACAGGTATAGGTAATCATATGTATACAAGCGAAAAATCAAAGTATAGAAATACGGGATTTTTTTGAGATGATGCTACCAAATTGATTTGAGAATTAATTCCACAAAAGTCAGTTGGTATTGTGACTCAGTGAGTTTCTTTGAATAAAGTAACCTTTAAGTTTAAAAAATATGCTTTATCTCCACCTACACCACCACGTGACCCACACATGGAACGGAGGAGAAACTGATTGTAAGAGGCCCGAGTGTGTTTCTGCCTCAGAGGAGTTTCCCACTGCTGAGACCCTGTATCCCACAGAAAACCTCTGTTCCTGCAAACCACAGAGATTGTTTCTTTACCACTCACTAAACTCAGTTCTTTGCTTGGAAATTAATAACTCTGCGTTCTTCAGCTTCTGAGTGGTTCTGTACATGAATAGCTGATATCCTTGGTGTCCATTCTCTGGCAAGTGACAACCAGTTATTAAAGCACTTACAAATGCTCCATCTCCCAGCTTTATTCTGAGGGCACAAAAAGCTATACAACAATGACAGCAGTTAGGATTCTTAATAACCAGGTTTTGCATGAATGCTTATTTTTCCTTAAGATAACAAGGAGGAAATCATAGGCTATTATCCTAATTGTAAAAATACAATAGAACAATCTCTCTTTAGGGTTGGGGTCTGTGGGGCTGGACTGTTTTCTTTCTTACAGAGGGCTGTAGGACTCACAATAATCTGTTTTATTCAGAGTTAGAGAAGTTATTAAAAATACCTATCTCGCTAGAATATCTGCCCTTCACCCTCCCTGGGAACATTCCCTTGAAGGTGGAAGCTAAAGCTCCAGTACCCTTCCTAGTGAGTGTCCAAGGACACCCACGGGCTGCAGGGCTCTGTGCAGCCTCTGACTCCAAACCCTTCAGCAGCACAAGAGAAAAGATGGGCCCTCCCCACGTCGCCTGAAGAGCTGCTCTGGGTGCAGCTGGGAGAGAGAAATTGAGAAAAAAAAACCTGCTTGGAAAAATTACCCAGAATTTACAGCATCATTTAGGCTTTCCTGTAGATCCCTGTTACACAGCCCTGCACTGCTGCTGGTGCAGCTCATCTTTTCCCCTGTTTTTGCAGGAAAAATTAGAGTTTAAGCAGGACAATATTTGGTTGTGAAGGAATGGCAGTTCCCTTCTGCTTTCAGCCTTCCCTCACACAATTCTCACTCTGTATCAGGCCCTCACTTTGGGAGGCACAATGGCTCCGTGGGCAGTTTTAGGAAGAGGAGCTGCAGTGGTTTCCAGAGCTCTCTTTGCACACTGGGATGGACAAGCTGGAATAAATGATGCGTTTTTAGTGGGTTATTGAAACTCTTTTACTGTGCATTTTAACTGTTGGCTCTACGTACCAGTGACCTGATGGCCAAGCTTTCCCAAAATGCTCCTGGGAAGCATTTCAGCTTTATTTTTATAGCAGCCTTCAGGTTAAAGCACCTTGGGGCATCCTACAATATTAAATGAAATAAAATGTCAAAGCATATAAAGTATGTTCAAAGTGCCATCTAAGATGTAACATCAGACTGCTGTCTAATTGCAAAAAGCTGCCAGTTATTCGCTATATCTTAACAGGGGTAATGAATTTCTCTGATAAAAGCATGAAATTTAATATGACTGGGAGTCAGCACAGGTCATCTAACTTATTTTCAAGGGTCTTTCTGAGTGCAAAGGAGTGGTTGTCAATGAAGAGCACAGAAACACAGCAATGAGCGGCCTCGAGAAAGTTCATAAGAAATTGCAGTAACAGTTCCCAGGAACCCTTTTGCTCCCCACAACAAAAACTATTCCAGTTTTAAACCTGCCTTGGCAAGCAAACTCTACTGATTAGACAGCTCTTGGTTAATTTTGTTCATGTCTTTTGGCTAACTCCTTTCAGCACAGCGTACAGCCCTCACCAGGAGCTGTGCTACCCAAGGGCTGTGCTTCTGCTGCTGCCTTTCACTGCTCAGCCTGGAGGGGATTTCTGTGCCTCACACGTTCAGCTGGAAGGAAACAACCAACCAACCAAAGCACACACACTTTTATTGTTGTTCCTTTCAGGCTGAGCAGATTCACAACATGATTCTTCCCAGAGTTAGCTGTCATTTCTCCAGGAGCGACAAAGTGGGCATCCATGGAACAGGTCCTGGCTGTGTATATATATATATATCTATATCTATATATTGCTGCTGGAAATAATCTCCAGTGTAATCCATACTATTAAAACCCAGCAAGTCTTTGGGCTTCTAAGACATTTGGATTTGAATGCAGTGAATTAACGGAGCCCATAATCAGCTTTGTGCCTGGCATGAGTTTAAGCTGTCTACACGTGATCTCACTGTGCTTTGCTGTGCCAGGGTGCCAGGCAGGGCTTCCCTCCACCAAACAGTGCTGGCAACACCTGCTGGGAGAGCTCCTGCATCACAGCCCTTCCTCCTCCTCACGCCTGCAATCCCCAGGGACTCATGACTGAAAAATTAGGGGTCGGTTCTAGCACTAGAAATGCCTTTTTACCACCGAGACCAACATGAATGAAAACTGACATTTTGTTTTGTGGACAACTCATCACTTGTGTTCAGCTGAAGTCACGCAGGACAAGATGAATAGCAAAGCTGCCCAGCTGGGTTATTTTGGGTGCTTGCTGTGCTTCCTGAGTAGAAACTCCAGGGGACCTGCAAACACCTGGCCATAAATGATGAGTAACCTATTAATAAATTGACTCCAGCCGTACGGAATTTCAAGTGCACAGAACATAGGCTGCAAAAATCCTCCCTGCAGCAGCTGCACCTGCAAGAACTGTGTCTCCTCACACCACACATCACTCCAGGTACCCGAGCTCCTCAACACTGAAACTTCAGCTGGAACAGCAGGGTCATGATGGGAGCCCGTGAGTCACAGAAAGAGGGAATTATTATGGAATTCCTCATAATGTCAAGCTTTCTAGATTTTTCCATACTCTAATGGGAAGATGTTTTAAGGTGAATGCTGTTCTTTCAGGTTTGTTATCAGTCCCTCTGTGTGCTCTGAGTCCCTACACAAATCAGCTGCACTCAGTTCATGGACCTGACACAACTGACTCTGAGTTGGATCATAAAGTTCACCAGATTTTGTATTTTGTGTAGTCAATAAACTGTAGTAGGCACAGAAACCTAATAATATAGAGAGAAATAAATAAAGAAAATTATGTAAAGAGACCTTTCTTAGTGTGATCTAATCCATGAACCCACCCACATTCAGAGCCAAGCAGCAGAAAAGTGTTAACGTGCCCAGGAACACCCAGATCCTCCCAAAACAACTGAAATTTTAAAACTCCTTAAAAGGCAGCAGCACACACCACACATGGGTCTATGAGATATTCTTAGGCTCTTGGAAAAGTCAAGTCTAACTCTACAGGGAAAGGTTTCCCCACCAAGATTCAAATCTCTGGTAGATTCTTTCTGCCTCACACAGCACAGGAAAGATGCCACTGGACTGGAAGATGTGCATGCCAAAAAAGAGCACAGTAAAAGGATTAACTGCTGATTCTGTACATCAGCTGCATAAATAATCTTTCAGAACCACAGGACCCAAAGCAAGCCCTTCCTGCAATTAAAAATGGGTGTAAAAATTTTGATTTCAGGTAACAACTAAAGCAATGGGTTTTCTTTAGTGGGGAATTCATTCTAAACAACATCCCGAGAAACTATACCCAGCAGTTACTCCAGCACTGTGGATAGCAATTCCTCTGCTGTTCCCAATGCAAATCCCCAGCCGGTTTTATGATGCTGCCCATGGCTCCCAGATCAGCTCTGCCGGGGTCAGGCGCTGTGCTGATCACTCCAATCCAAACGTTGTGTGTCAGGTCACCACAGTTTATTGGAAACGCTACTGAATTGCACTAGAATTTCATTCCCAACCAGAAAAGAAGTACAAATCCCAAGGTTGCCATGCAGCAGAACTTACAAGAATAAATGTCTTTAGGATAAGCCCCACTTAATACATCCTGTTATATCTCATGTATAAGACATAATGTTATTAGGTACTAAAGATCTGTGCTGTCAGCTCTCAGACACAGGCACAAAACAGATGCGAAATTATTAATCAGCAGAAATGATGAAATTTCATGTTCCTCTTGTGCACACCTAACAGGAGCCAAAGCAGCACTTTGGTACATTTTTTAACTCATTTTAATCCCAAACTCTAAACAATAACAGCACATTGGAAAGCTGCAGTGCAAAAGTAGAGCTTTATGTCCCTCCTTCAGAGCAAAACATGGAAAATTAACACAGATAATACTTCAGTGTCAAAGACTTTGTTTTTTTCACTTTACTTTTGCAGGTGCTGTCAACAAAACAGACAATAATATAGTATTTAGGCTTCACCAGGACTAAAAGTGACAACAAACTCTACAGCAGTTGCGTGCTGCACTCACTTTCTAACCATTTGTACTTTCCTCCGTACTCTAATTTAGAACTGCTATAAAGCCTGTCAGATTTGATGGGAAATGCCATGAAGCTGCAATATCAGCAGCTTACATCATGAAATGGGATGCAGTTTCACTGAGAGCCCCTTTCCCTGTCAGCCTGGGCTCTCTTTCTCTTCCATTTCAGAGCTTCTTTCTCTTTCCTCTTTGTTTTCACTTCCCAAGCAAAGCACGAGATAATTTGGGAATGGTGCTTTCTTAAAGGCATATATCCATATCTATACACACACGTATATTCCTTTTTCTGAAAATGAAAAGAGATTTCAGACATAACCTTTCCCTGCTCTGTTCGTGGAAGAATCACACATCCAATCGTGCCCCCATTCTGTTACTGCAAAATCCGTGAGGGCAAAAAGGCACCGTAAAAGTGAAACTGCTCCCGGGAATTAAGCGGTGCCACAGTAATTATCTGGATTCCAAGGAAGTTTTTGCACCAGTAGATATGCATATGCCATTACTGTATATACAAATTACCCATGCAAATGGGCTGTGATTACTTCCATGCACAATTATCCCGCCTGCACCTGCAAGCACAACATTTGCATACACGAATTAAGTTGGTGTGCGGGTGTTGTTTGTTTGGGTTCTGACACGTTGTCTGTGTCTCTGCAATTTCCAGTGGAAGCCCCACCTCTTGATTAACGCCAGCGCTGGCAGAGGAACAGTGCCGTGTGTACCTGCCCGTGCTCGCCTGAAGAACAAGCGAGATGCTGAGTGAGAGCAGCCACGCCGAACACTTGGAGGGGCAAACAACATTTCAAACACGGGTGAAATGGAGCATGTGTAGGAAATACCCAGGAACACATCAGCTACCTCTCTGATTCCCACTGCAAGGCAGCCCCTTGGCAGAGGGCCTCGAGTAGTGACCAAAAGCACTCTCCACACCCCCACTCAGCCCTGCCCTACTGCAGGGAGCCCCCTCAGCTCCTTTCAGGCTTCTCTCGTGCAACTTTTCATAACAAATATCTTTATTTTTCAGAAACTATTCATCTTTGCTCATCTCTCCATTATTACAGTTACATATGCAATATTAGAGCACGGATTTACTATGATTATTTGTCAATTAATTCTAAGAGCCTACATATAGTGCTAAAGTAAATAGTTTCAGCCCTCTTTGTACAAATAACCAACTCAACCATTGCTTGTAACAGAAATAATGATTTGTTGAAATCAGATTCATGTAGTCATTAGTTTATTATGAAAGAGTTTATTTCATACTTGCAATGTTGCTCACGGAATTGAACAAAACCCCCTATAGTACAATAAACAGATTGTAAAACATTGCATCAGAGCCTGGATCTTCAGTTCATTAGACATAAAAATTCAGTCCCATTAGCTCCCTCCTTGAAGATGCTCTCTCTTTTACACTAACCATGTTTAGCAGCAGTTTGCTCCAGCTGACCTTAATTTAATACATTTTTCACAGAAGGATTGCTTCAGGGTTAAAACATTTCTGTTGCTAACCACTGCACATGTTCTAGCACTTGGCCCTAAAGATCTTACATCTTTCTGAGAACATTTGCTGCACAACACCACCGTGGGAGTTATCATTTTTTAAAACATATAAGATAATTGATTTGTAATTATCAACAGGGAGAAATACCATTGCTGGTGTTTGCTAACCTAATTGTAAAATTTATTGTTCCTTTCAAGTCTTAATGTATTGCCTCAAGTGATCCTCACTTAGGCACCAACAGGCTGCAGTAAATGGAGTGGCAGCAGGAAGTCAGGGATGGAATTACCCGCTTCTTGCCATGATAAATAATGTTCTCCTTCCGACTGTTGTTCAGCACATTAATGGGATTTCCCAGGGCTTTCCCCCACCGGGATGCAGCCCAGGTGTCAGGGCTGTGCAGCAGGACCACGCTTCGTGCCATGGCTGGTCTTGCTGGGGACGTGGTGCCATGTGCTGAGTTCAGGGTGGGGTTTGGGGAATTAACCCACAAACGGCGCCTGGCAGCACCCAGGGGTACACCCACACTCAGGGCACCCACACACACAGAGCACCCACACACTGAGGGCTCCCACACACTGAGGGCACCCACACTGAGGGCACCCACACACACAGAGCACCCACACACTGAGGGCACCCACACACTGAGGGCACCCACACACACAGAGCACCCACACACTGAGGGCACCCACACACTGAGGGCACCCACACTGAGGGCACCCACACACTGAGGGCACCCACACACACAGAGCACCCACACTGAGAGTACCCATACTGAGGGCACTCACACCCTGAGAGCACCCACACCCCCTGAGGGCACCCACACTCTGGGACCCCTCCTGCAGGAGCCTCCCTACCGCACCCACCTCCAGCACCAGCCCTGAGCTGTTCCATCAGCCTGCATCTTCCTTCTCCGGTGTTCTCCGCCGGGAGCTCTGAGCTTCTCAATCCCAGCCGATCCGGGAGCACCGATTTCCTCCCAGCTAAAACCCCTCAGCGCCAGCCCCTCAGCCGAAGCTCACTGCCTGTCTGTCCCTAAGAACGGGGAGAGATGGAAACCACCAGCGATGAGCTGGCCCAGCGATGGCACAGAGAGCGCACCCTGAGCTGTACAACCTCCGACCCCTGGCCATTCTTTAGTGGTCTTTGCAGCAGCTCCCGAGGGCATGGCTTGTACCCGCAGTGCCCGTTTGATCAGGCTAAATGTGCCATCACAAGCACAAAAATGCCCACTCGATTTGTACCTTCTAGAGCTTTTTCTCCATATCTCCATCCTCTACTCCTCCAGCCTCCATTTTTATACCAGCTAACATGTTTAATGGCCTCTTCTTTCTATTTTAGATTCCTGGGAGGGCCGTGTGAAGAAAGGTCTCCCAGAGGATCAATTATGAGGTTTTTCTTTAATTTTTCTAGTCTTTTAACAAGACTTGAGCTAGAAGTCTTAGGCAAAATAAACTGTTTGAACTTGATCATGATTAAAATTTGGAGAAAAATGCAAGCTCTAGGGTTGAGTGCCCAGAACTGCTTTTGTGTGTGTGTGTGTGTGTGTGTGAATCATTTTGGTGCAGACTTAAAAAACACTCGGGTTTTTTTCACAAGCAAACTAAGTTTGCAATTCACTTGAAATATGATGTAAATATGGCAGATTTCAGGACATTTTCATACAGCATTTTTTTAGTCCTAAGATCCACCAGTCTGGATTCATCCCCAAAGTCAACTTCTTATTTGCATGGATTATCAATATAGTATTTTATGAAGAGACAGTTTTGTTCTAAAATCAAGTCCTCACAACTTCCTAAAATAAATACAGCTACATGATTTATAGACATTAGGCCTTCATTAAACTTGTATAAACTAGTTTCTTGTTAGGAAATTAAAATTTAAGAAAAGCTAAATTAAATTCATAAATTATTCTTACCGGGCAATTTGATATTAATAGTTATTTTGTTGATATAAATGGTCTCCTGGTCACTCCGGGGCTGCCATCGCTCACTCTCAGCGTTCCCTCTGTATCACCAGTACTAAACTCCGAGGCTGGAGTGAATGTAAAATTGTCCTTGCACTGCATTCCTGAGCCCAGAGGAGGTTCAGGCTGCCCCGGGGGCAGTTCACAATGCATAGGGAAGGTCCCCACAGCCACATCACCATGGACTGTGGCCTTTTACTGTTATTACTGCCCAGAAAATACCTTTGATGCTGAACTCCCAGACATGGGCCCAGAAGAAGGAGGCTGAGCACTGAGCCAAAAAGCAGCAACATCAGCAGCACCTGGCAGGAGCTTTTTTCCCACAAGCATTGAGAGGTCTGGAGCCATGGACAGCAGATTCCTCTAACTCAGCCCTTGGGGAACATCCATCCCCAGCTCCCAGCGGCGAGCGCCCGTCGGGGCAGCGACATCGGAGCCTCTGCAGCACCAGGAGGGCCTGGCCAGCCACGGCTCGGGGGCAGGCACAGCTGGCTGCTCCGTGGGCAACGCCAGCTGGCAAGGGCAGGAAAGCCCCAGTGCTTTCATCAGCTGCTGGGACTCCGTGGGGAGAAAAGGGGAGTTAGTCACGAGTAATCTATGCTCACACTGCACTTCCAACACCACGAGATGCTTTAAACACAAATGTGGACACAAGCTGAACTGCCCCCAGAGGGGTTCATCACAACAGAGGGGATGGGTTTGGGGGTGAACTGCCCCTGTGTGAGGGTGCTTCACACCAGCAGCACCCCTGTGCATAAATAATCTTTAGGAACCACAGTAGTGAGCTCTCACCGGGCTTTCCAAAAACACCCCCAGCATGTCCCACCCCTCTGCCACCCTCCCCACGTGGACCAGAACACGCTGGCCTTGATGAAGAACAATGAACGGCCAAGTTTCAGTCGAAAGCGGAATTCCACAGCATCTTATTGATAAGACTGTTTTTCTCTCCCTGGTTCTGAGCAGAGGCCACAGAGAACTGTGGTGGCCCAGGAGCTCAAGGAGACCTTCCCCCAGCCTGGTAGCCTGCAAAGAGAGGGTCCCCCAGGCATGGGAAAAATACAGAATCCAATGATTTCTGCAATGGAACAGCAGAACAGGTTCTTCATTTCAAAAATCTTGGTACGTGGCAGAAACAAAAAGACCTCACATAGAGATGTATGTAGAGATATTCTGAAAATACCAGTACACCTACACATCTACTGGGAAGTGATGCCTCTTCTGCTTGCTGACCTTAGCATTTGGGCTTTTTCTTGCAATTGTGCTTTAAAGGCAAGTTCTTGGCTGAGCAAACCAAGCAGATGTTGGACTTGATTTTACCCTTTTTTTTTTTCATTCTAAGAGCAACCAAAACCTGCTTGCAATAAGGCATTTAATTTACTTATCTGTAAAGGGCAAAATATACATACAGGCTCTTTTTTCCCACACTATACCCTGCTTAAGTAATGACTATATGTAACACTTCAATTTAAGCAGGTTCTGTTAAGTTTTGAGTTTTGTCCCTGTCATTTCCCCCCTGTTTGGGCAGCAACACAGTCCAATCTCTACAGGCTGCGTGCAAATTGCATAACAAGCAGAGGAGCATTCTTTTTGTCCACACATATCGTTTTAAATATGATCCCACCAAGCCATTAACGTCTGCATGACAAACTAGCAACTTTAGCTCCTGCCATTAATCCCACATCTAGCAGCAATTTCAGCCCCCACTCGGTACTTGGTGCTCTAAATAATGGTGCATTTCAAAAGCAGACTCTGACGGCTTAACCTGCACTGACCCACACATCCATAACAGCTCCGGCATCTGCATTGCACTGCTTGGCTGCTGCATCACAGCTACAGAGTAAAATACTTCAAAATGTCTCTGTCAGTCCTCAGGGGACTGAAAGAACACTTGAGAACTGCTCCCACTGGTTCCTCATAGCCATACGAATAAATATCATAGTTATCTGAACAGCTCTTGCAACAACAGTTTGAAAATACTCTCTTAATAGGTATATTTTACACGGGCTCTTTTATTCAGTCGCCTCCGCCCACTGAAAATAAACCTCATTGAAATTTACAAAACTACATTTGTGCTGTCCTGCAGAACCTCCAGGTTTGTCTTGCAAAAGAGTTTTTCTGCAGATAGAACAAACAAGAAAATGCCCAGTGAAGATAACTAAGGAATTATCAGTTAGAAAATCCAGCTTTGGAAGGCAGCCCTTCTGTTTTCTTTCTCAGGTCCCAGGACTTCGCACTAAAAAGACACTGGAAAGACACCTGCACGTGATGCAGAGGAGCACTAAAGAAGATTAACCCTTAGTATCTTCCTCATGGTTCCAGACAGGGACAGTCGAATCTCCTGATGGGGAAAACCACGTGGCCGAGAGCCACAGAACACCCACACTCAGACAGCAGACACAGCTCCAAAAATGCTTTATGTAATGGGAAAACGACACCCAGAGCTCCCCAGACCCGCTCCTGCAGGGACCCGTGCTCAGAGTGCAGCTGGGCAGCACAAACCAGAGACTATTTCCATCATTTTTGGGCTCGTGTTCCCCAGACCAGAGAGCTGAAGAGCTCAGCAGCCCCTGCACCACCACTGCCCTTTTGGGGGAGCTGCATTTGAACTATTCAAACCCACAGGGGACTCAACAGCTGAGATCCAGGTCTGCTCCTGCCCTGAGCTGTTGGTCTTCCTTGATTCCACTGTCTTAAGAGCTGAAGGGGCTGAGTCCAGATGACACCAGCTGTGTGCCTCTCAGAACAGCATGTCTGTACACGCAAAACATGTTTAGACTGTACGTGTATTCCTCTATTCCTGACACTTCCAAGTGGCAAAGTCTGGGTGATCTCAGTGTGAGCCCAGTGAAACACAAACTCCCCCTGCACTAACAGCCCCACCACTGGCTCCATCTCTGAACAGGACACTGCCAACAACAGCCCCAGGAGCCCAGAGCTTGTTCTTTACACAGACAGGAGCACTTCCTGCTCTGGGTAACCCTCTTCTGCCCCTGCATTGGACCTTCACACATGAATGCTCAGCTGAACAGATGCAAAAATATTCTAGAAAGGCTTTCAAGAGAAAGCTCTTATTAAAGATCCTAAACTGCACAATGTGTGGAACAATAACACTGTCTGCCTGAAAATGTCATATCTTTGTCTGAACAGCCCAAAACCTTATGTGCTCTGAATAAAGATAGAGATGTAATTGCTTTTCTTGTTACGACTCACTTGTGCATCATAGATTTTTTAATATCCTGCAGAACACATGTATTGTGGGAAGGAAGCAGGTGACAGCAGTAAACATATGTAATGTTATTTTTCTTTATGATAGATATGAGCAGGGAAGTCTAAATGATGCCTTAGGTTTTTAATAATCAACTATGGAGTCTTAGGGGGAAAGTGTGCATTTTGCCAAGAGCAAAATCATTAGAACTTTAACTCCAGCCATTGTAGGAAATTTCATTCAGCTAATTGTAGCCATTAAGTGACAGGTTATGCAATGAAATTACTTCAGCCTCGTCTATGCTCAAAAACAGGTTGCTATCAGCAAAGTAGCTTTTTCTGAGAGTGGATGGGGGTGAGGGATGCTCGGTGTTTTTGAAAGTCTGATAGGCTGCATATGAGAGGAGCTGAGCTGATGCCTCGTGGTTTTGGAAAAAACATCCGTGGAGATGCAGCAGTTCTGAGAGAGCTGCAGCTGCAACATCTCTGTGTTCATATACATATATATATATATGGAAGGCCTAGAAGCACTGTAAGCTAAATAATTCCCGAAATTTTGGTGAAGATTTAAAGCCACACCACCCTACTTTGGCACTTCAGGGCCTGATAATAATAACAAACTGCAGGAAGAAATAAAAATTTATGTTCTTGTAGCACGGAGGCTCTTATGCACAGACTTTCTGAAGATGATTTCTGAAAGCCCAATTCAGCTTCCCTCTCACTCTTGCACATTCTCTAAACCCAAAAATCCCTTACTGTGGTCACCTGCCCTCTTTCCTGGCTTTCCAAGCCCCACAAACTGAGGTCTGTAAAAGGGAAGGGTTCAGAGGTGAAGCCTCCAGAGGGCAACTAGAAGCCTGTGAATCCTCAGACATGCACAGTATGGAAATGCCTGGGATTTCCCCAGCTCTGTTCAGATCGTGCTGCTCAACAGCTTCAACTGGGCCAGCAGGCATCCAGAAAAAATGTGAAAATTCTCTGATCCACCTGAAAAAATTCCCACACAGAAGTCACCAAACTGCACTTCCATGGTGGGTTCCTTGGGGGATGGTGTATCCTTCACTCACGCAGTTCCACAGAGCCACAGCACCAAAAAACAGAGGGAAAGGAGGAGCTGACAGAGCTCATACCTGAAGCAGCCACCAGACCCTTCCCAAAACCTGCCAACCTCACCCCAAAGACTCCCATTCCCAGCACATGCACACAGCACTGTCTTCAAGAAAGAAACCCCTCATTCCTGAAGCAATGAAATCATCCAAGTCTTTCTAGGAAAAGCATACAAAGCATATTAAGGTGTTATTAATTTAATTAAAACAGCTAATCAGTGTTTTGCATTTGTAAATTATGACCTCAAAGTTTCTCATTATTAAACTAGAAAATCAGAAGGAAGAGGCACACCTGTATTGCCAGGGTTTAACGAGTTTGCCCCAAAGCTGTGTCAGGCCAGGGAGTGGGATCAACCCATTAATTTATATGATGATGCTTCTGGCTGCTGGAATTTCCCTCAGCTGCAAATAAATTCTAATGAAAAAGAAAGCTGAAGCAAATTCTTCTGAAACCCCCAAAGCTCTAGGCTGTTACAAATGAAAAACAGCGCTGATGAATTCAGAGTATGATTCAATTCTAACCACATCCAGAGTGCATTAAACAGCATGGCATTAAGATATTGTCCTGGGACAGGGTGAATTCTGCCACAGCCATGGAAAGTAAGGAGCATCACTCTGGGACGGAAGTCTGAGCATAGAACCTCCAAAGGGTTTTCTACAGAAGGACTCAAGTGAGGCCAAACCAAATTATTTTGTTCATCCACTGTTGGTTTTCAATTATGTGAAGTCATTTTATATAGATTGTATTTTGTGGTCCTAAATTCTTGTAGCTTAATCCTTATCGAAGTGTCTCACTACAGTGATCCCTTGTGATCCAAGTGATCCCTTTACAACCCCGGTGGGAGACGAATCCTGGGTGTTTCACTTGCTCAGACGTGGGCCCTTCACCCCACTGCTCCATTCCCAGCTTTCCGAGTCAAACCAGAGGCATCCCAGGCTCTGGAAGATACTGCAGGCAATATTCGAAATTTTTTCAGCTGTACAGTAATCCAGATGAAATCCAATGAAGTCCCTAATACTCCAGATGAAGTCCAGTGAAATCCCTAATAAATTATTTCCTTTCTTCTCATGTCAGATCTTGTGGAGCCTTCAATCCTTTAATGTTCTCAATCACTCAAACCCTCCACTTCAACTGGATGCACAATTTTGCCTCTTGGGGAGCACTGGAAACGTCAGTCCATTACAATCTTGTCTTCAGCTTTAGACTTTTCTCCTGTAAAACCAACTTCCTAAACTCAGCCTGCTCGTGAAAGCACCAGCACAGAGCCCTACACCCACCTGTGCCCACCCTGCCTCCAGAAATGAAGAATTACAGGCAGTTTTCAGGCAGTTCCAGGTACAGTGATGCCTCAGGTTTTAACTTTTATATTTTTCAAATCCTGTACTGCCTGGTGTGCAACTCTGAAGTTTCATGTGGCCTGTTAACTACTGTTCTCTCATGCTGGTTAGACACAACAAACCCTCCCTAGGTTTGCTCTTCAAGGACACCCAGACTGTCCTAGGCCCAAAATGTGTAAACCAAAATCTTAGAAGGGGGGGGTAAACTTGGGGAAATTACATAATTAACTGAAGTTATAATTGGAGAATTAACCCTGATATGCAAATGAACCAAACTTATAAAAGTGTGAAGAACTCGTGACTCAGGGTCCACCTTGGGTGTACCTTTGAAGGCCCTTGAAATAAATACCTGCCTTTATTCCCTTATTCCTGTCTAGTCTCTGGTTTTTAGGTGGCCATCTCAGGCATCAACAGAACAACAAAATCCTTCCCCATTTCTGTTAATTTTCAGCTTGTGCCTCTCCAGGGTCACGAGTCTCCCTGTGCTTTGCAGTCTGCAAAGCACTTTCCTTTCACAGATGTTCCTTAATCTTGTGCCATTTTTTTCACATTTACAATATTCAAGTGCTCTACAGCAAGCATGGAAATTTTAAGAATTAGACATGCAGGTCCAACTAAGAACAATACAGCAGTAAGGATTTAATTTCATTCGTATTTTTGGAAAATTACAGTTTTAAAATATTTTTCTTCTCAAAATGAAGATTCTTTTGACAAAAGACATGTATGAGGACAGTGTTTCTTGGCCAGAGCAAAGGCACATGACTGGGCAGATGGTTACATCACTTGTGATAAAAACCCTGCCTTTGCAGAGAAACAAAACTTTACAGCTCCTCTTGTGTTGCTTCATTAACTGAACTTCACCAAAAATTCTGGTCTTTAGTCTCCCACATTCTACCTCACCATCCATGGAATTTAAAATCACAAAAAGGAAAAGAAGGTGGGGGGAGATGGGATGGACAGACACAAGACAAACGATCTTTAAATCATGGCATCTACTTTCTAAAAAAGCAAAGTCAAACCCCATTCTTTGCAGTCAGGCTGGCACAAAGCCACAGCAGTTTCTTGTCATTCTCAAAAATAAAGACAAAATCTTGAAATTTAACACAATTTAATTCAAGCCTGCCAAACATCTTAAGAAAATACAGTTGAGAAATTCGGTTTAAGTACTAAGAACTTCCTCGGCAATGCTAGAGGGAACTACAATCACCGTGATTTAATTCCCTTGGATTTCAGAAAACTAATAATGGTTCTAAATAATTAGAAACTCTTATTACATTAAAATGCATGATACATACTGATTAGACCATATTAAAATGAAAAGAATAATTTGAATTATTTACACAAAAAAAAAAAATCCCTCAAAGTGAGACAAATCTATGGACCATAAAGACAAAGAAAAGAATTCCTGAAACAGTAACAGCTCATTGCACAAGAAATTTTCATAAATATTAGTTATGTCTGAATTGCACCAAATAAAGAACTTCCACAAAAGAAAACCCAAAAACATATGTGCTTACTGGCGTAAAGTCATTTAATGTCTTGGCTATCTTGGTTCAAAACTAATTCTAAACTAGTACATGCAAGCCAATGATTTTTCATTAAATGCAAAATATTCAGTGTATTACAAATTATCCAAGGCTATATTGTGAAATGCTTTTGTGACAGCAGCTTTATTTAATATTCATTGTCAGGTTCTCAGAGGATAGACTGAGAACTAATAAATTCAGAATATATTAGGATTATACCACACTACACAATTTATATTTATTTTATACAAGCTATAACACTCAGTAGAAGGCAGGTACACCGAATACAAAAGATTATATATACAAAATATATTAGGACATTAAACTAGATATTAAAATACTCCAGCTGTACCCCCAGTTTAAATCTGTTTGTTGAACAGGTAAACTCAGGGCAATGTTTCTGCTTTTTTGGTGCCTCCTTCCCTTCTCTGTGAGAGCTGAGGCAGAGCCTGGCCGGAGTTTGCTGTGCCGTGGTGGCACTGAAGCAAAGGCCATGACAAGCTCCACACAGTTTGGTTCTCAGCCCGAGGAATGCACAGATCTGGAAGGAAATTGCCAACTCCCCTCTGCAGGCATCTTCCGTGCGGTTTTATATCACGTCGAACCTGTAATTGCTTAATTTGTGCTTCGTGGGGTGGATGTTGTCTGCAGTCAATAATTTACAGAGCTGAAGAACCCATCTGACCAAATGGGATTAAAGAAGAAAAATGCTTTCGGAGAAAAAATTCCTGCATTTTTCCCGGCCTGTGTGGGAGCTGCTGGCAAGGAGAGGTCGGACACAGCCCAGGGCAGCCATGGGCTGGCTCTAAGGTGACAAATACAGTTCCACCTCCTGCCAGTCCTTGCTGTGACCTCCCTGACTCCTGGCTGGCTTCAGGAAGGGATCTTGAGCTGCCTTCTGAAGAGTGAGGGCTCAGGTGAGAGCTGGCCCTGAAACCCCCGCTGTGGGCAGCAGGGGAGGGGGGATTCTGCCCCTCTGCCCCCTCAGCTGAGACCCCACCTGCAGAGCTGCCCCAGCCCTGGGCCAGCACAGGAAGGACCTGGAGCTGCTGCAGAGAGCCCAGAGCAGGCACCAGCATGAGCAGAGGGATGGAGCAGCTCTGCTGGCAGGAAAGGCTGGCAGAGCTGGGATTGTTCAGCCTGGAGAGGAGAAGCTCTGGGGTGAGCTCAGTGTGGCCTTGCAGGGCCTGAAGGAGCTGCAGGAAAGCTGGAGAGCGACAATTGCCAAGGGCTGGAGGGCCAGGACCCAGGGAATGGCTTCCCAGTGCCAGAGGGCAGGGCTGGATGGGATATTGGGAAGGAATTGTTCCCTGGGAGGGTGGGCAGGCCCTGGCACAGGGTGCCCAGAGCAGCTGTGGCTGCCCCTGGATCCCTGGCAGTGCCCAAGGCCAGGCTGGACACTGGGGCTTGGAGCAGCCTGGGGCCGTGGGGGGGGTCCCTGCCCTGGCAGGGGGTGGGATAGGATGATTTTTAAGGTCCCTTCCATCCCAAAGCATTCCATGATTCTATGATAATCCAGCTAAAAAGGTCAGTCAGCTCAGACACAAATATAACAGAAATCTGGCTCCAGCAACCCTAGTACTTAAAAAAATACTTATTAAACAGTAGTGGCAAGCTACTTTATTCTTTAAAAAGAATTATATTACTGTCTATCTAAAAAGTAAGCAGCGAGCCTGAATTCGTTTACACTTGTGAAATACTCAGACATCTGTATCAAGTCAATGTACAAACAAATGATCAGTAGCAAGTCATAGATAAGTTTCTATTACACTTGTAGGAACATAATATATGTTTAATTAATTTATGTTTATAACTTATTATAATCACTATATAATTAATGTATTTGGTACTTCTGGAAACTGCTTAGATTAAAACAAAAAAAAAACAAACAAAAAAAACCCCAACGAAACAACATCAAAAAACTCCTCCACCCCCCCCAATAAAGTCATCCTTGTCCCCCTGCAGAAGAAAAATTTCTTTGTAACTGTGGAAGCAGATTTAGATCTTGTAAAACTGATGGCATTTTATTCCAGTCAGGGGGCATCTCTTTTTCCCTCAATTTTCCACATAAGTGACATCAGGCTGACTTATTTCCCTTGGGCTGCAGATGGCTGGGACTGCTGACAATAAAATGTGGAGCAAAAGGCTGGGAAGAAAACAGTCAAGATGGGTCTTGTACCAAATGCAATAGGAAAAGGTCCAAGGAAGGGAGATGAGATCATCCCCAACACGAAGCAGTTCATTCCTTCCTTCTGATGTCCATCCCAGGCTCTGAGACAAAGGAATGATGTGATATGTGATGTGCTGGTACCAGGGTTTGAAATGGTTGTTGTGTCAAAAGGTTTCCAGAGTGAAAGGCCGGGGCAGCTCGAGTGCCCTGGTGTACAGACAGCGACAGTGGCACCAGTTCCAGAGGGTCCCACCCTGAGGAAATGCTGCCACCAAAGGAAGGCTGAGCAGCTCTCAGAGCAAAGCAGAGCCAGCCTGGCATTTGGGCAGGCTACGGCTCAGCGAGATGACATTCTTTAAAACTGACACATTCCCACTTTAAACGAGCACTGGAGCACAGGAAAGAAGATGACATCTGCTGCCTCAAGAAAGTCTGGCTCCTGCCACACAAAGGTGGCTCAAAGTCAGCTTCAGAAGCACTTGCTGACCACTTGAGCAACTTGGCAAAGTCTCCCTGCCACTTGTCCTCCTCTGCTGAATTGCTCACTCAACTCACGCCTTTTTCTCTCTCCTCTCCTTAGTACAGCACGTTCAGCAAGAGCAACAACGCTAGCCCCAAAGAGAGGGGATTAAATCAGAATTTCCTTGTAAGTACTGCATTTCAAGAGGAGCCAGGTCATTCCCCAGAGCAGACAGACTGCCATTACAGGAAAGCTTGGATAGTTTTTCAACTTCAGGTCGAGTTTTCCTATGACAGACCTGAGGCTGAGAGCCTCTTTCACTGCACAAAATATATAGAATTGGCCATAAGTCTTTAAAGCCCTGATGTATTCCAGTCCATTAGTTTTTACAGTTCAATTTATGTTGTATTACGAGGAGATGTGCTGAACTGCCTGAAAGTACAGATTTGCCAAACTATCCAAAAATAATCTGGAAAGCAAGGAAGTCAGGATACCAGCCAAATCATAAGCAGCATGGCCATTTTGCTACCAGTTCAGCTGGTAATAAATTTTTTAAAGCACTGTTAAATGTATCTAGATGAATTTGACTTTAAATCACACTTTCTGCCATACATTTAAAGAACTATCGATTCAAAATGAATCACAGACAACTGGTACGGGTTCATGTGCTGAGAGAATAACGGCAACACAGACATCTCCCTGTCCTTCAGCTCTGCACAGCACACAATTAACCAAGCTCCTACACTGCCACACAGCAATTAAAAGTGATCACAGCTTCTGGGTGAACTCTGCAAGATGGAAGAGGGAGCTGGCAGAGACAGAAGTCTCAAGGAAGTAGAGCTGGTGAGAGAAGATGCAGCATAATTACCATCACAATGCATCTTCCCACCGTACAGGAGTGAAGCACTGTTAAATTAAGCTTATCTTCTGCAAGTCGAACACATGTTGGGACTTTATATTTGCTTACTCTAAAATTTACATGACAATTGAAGTATTACCCAAATGCAGAGTCATCCTAGAAGCAGCAGAGAGCCTGTCTGATCGCTTCCATGTAAAACCCTGGCACTGAAGGTGTGAATTATTTCTGCTTCTCTTCTATGCACCATCTGATAGAGAACTGGAGGCTCCAGGGCCATCACTGTGCTGCTTTTCAGTTCATACATATTCACTTGCCTGACTGACATCTGACAGCTCTCCCTAATCCCCCTGGAAAACAGGACAAATTAAAAGCGATACCAGGAGCATTTGACAACTGCTGGGCTGGCTAACAAAGCCTTCTGCAGGGCTTCACAGCCTGGCTGTGACACGGGCCAGCAAAAATAGGCTGAGAGCAACTTTGTGCTAAGTAACCACAGCAAATCAACAGTGAAGAGAACCCACACACAGAGATACATCTGGAAATGTGCTCTGGAAGAATATTGACTACAAAAACAACAGATTGTTATTTGAAGATGATTGTATATTAAATACCTCCTCTTGGTCAGTGTTATTTATGCCATTTGAGAAGTAGTTTTAGCAATCTTGCTGCAGTGAGATGCTCAGATTCATTCAAATTTAGGCTCTTCAGGTCAAAGAAATGGACTTTTCACAAGTGGCAAATTAAAATGTCAAGAGCAATCATACAGACACTTGTTTACAAGACTATTATTGTTTTGTTTTACAGGTCCCAGGTTTGTCTTTCTCAGTAATTGCAGCATTAACATTTTCACCATAAAAAAAAGGTACCAGATAACATCAACAAGTTTTTGAGACCTTGTTTTAAACTGCAAAATTCTTGAGTGCGGACAGAGTCCCTCACAATGCCCAAATCTTTCACGCTCAGTTACAATAGAGCAAAATGCTGTAAGCAAAGTGATAGGCATCTGCATTTTTTAAAAGTGTCTCTAATTGTGTCTCTCAGAGGGAAGGTGAGGGGATGGCATCCAAATCCTGCTGTTTGCAGCTGTCACCTTTTCTGGGCTCTTTAAGGGTGTTAAAAGCCTTTCCTGAGCTTATTCATTTTCCATGCAAAAATACGAAGTACCAGAAGTACAAATCCCAATTCACAAGCACAAGATGAACACGTATTTCAGAGAATCCTGGAGCAAATGAGGCCAGTGCCATGTCCTGTGCAATGTTTCACGGTGGTTCACAGGCTGTCAGACCATATGCTGGCCCTTACTTCTGTAGAGAACATTTTGCACATTTTGCGCATTGCCGAGTCCTTTGAAGCGGCCTCCTCCTCCCTCTCACATGACATGGGTGGAGGGGAGTAAGGAATTTCTCAATGGACTTAATCTGAAGTTTATTTGGATCAAAGGAAAGAATTCCGTCTGGGTTACACCCAGTACTGGATCCAGATCTTCATGTGCCCTTTGTTCCCAATTCCTAATTACTGGAATAGGATGAGAAATGATAAATCTCCTACTTTAGTGAGCACAAGTGTGTGAATGGGGAATGCTTACATGACACAGCTTTGTGCTACAGGAGAAAAGGAACTACTCTGCTCTTTGTCATCTCACATTACAATGTTAATTAAAGTGACACCACAGCATCACTTCAGTGGGAGGGCTTCCAGGAGTTAAACTGTTGACAGCCTTTACTGACAGGTTTGATTTCCCATCCTTTCTAGGCAGAGATAAAAGCGCTAAAATGCCCTCTTTCGAGGGCACCCGTGTTTACAGGAAATGATTATACCCTTATTTCAGAGGAGGTAAATCAAAGCAATTCACTTTGCACTTGGCTGTATTGGAGGAAATGTTTATGGCACTGTCTTAAAAACATACCAGTGAGCCTGAAACTTTCATTAGAATCTCACTCCAGGGTAATCCAGCCCTGGAAACAATCTGTTTGCTTTTGAATTGACAGGCAAAGAGGCCCCACGACTTCACTGCTGCTGCTTGCCTTGGTAGGGGTGAGGAGCTGTGATGGAGGTGGAAAACATCCAGTGCAGTTTCTGTCCCTCCCTGCTGTTTGAATAATGCTCAACATTCACATGGAGAGGGCTGGTTTGTATTGCTGTTTTCTCTATTTCAAATCTATATATCCAAATCCTAAAAAGGATGAGGCAGCCACCGAGACAGGACAGAGGGGCAGATTAAATATTTTTGTTTAACTGAAGCCCATATTCTTGCCTGTATTCTGTTTCTTCAGAAAATAAAACACCAAAAAAGTGCTTTGTGGCTTTTGATGAACAGATTCTATTTCTTATTATATGAACTTTTTAAAGTTTACTGTACACTGGTGCTTCGTATTTTACAGTACCCTCCCTAAGTAATCCATGAGCAGGAGTTCTGATTATTCCAGTTAACAGCTGTAACAGTGACTAGGAATACACTTAGGAACTTAAGCTCTCAAATGATACCTTCACAGATCTCTCTGTTTCACTCAGGGATTTTAAAACATCAAATATATTAATTGATTTTTACAACATCTTTATTTAACCGTTTCTGAAGGTGGAAAAAATTGAGACAGAGAGGTCAAACAAGTCCAGAGGAAAGCAAAATTCAAGTCTCAAAGCCCTTGCAGGAGTCACACAATCCCAAACACATCGTGGGATGTTTAAAGGTATTACATTTAGTCCTGTCAAGGACACTTCAGGCACTCACACAGGATAAGCCACAAAACATCCTCTATGCCAGTTCTTTCCTAAAGCCTCTTTAATTTGCAGGTCAGTCACATAATAAACCCCAAAAGCTCCCTTAGTATCCATCAAGCCAATGTGAGAGCAGAGTAGGATTTTTTTTAACCAAACCTGTGATTATGTTCTAATTCCAGGTACTAACATTTATTTCAGATTTATTTGCTCAAAGACCAGGCTTTTAATATTCTCAGAGAATCACAAGGTTGTATTATTGGGTTTGGAAGCTGCCACTGACTTCACTCCAACAGAACTGGTGCCACAGTCTCTAATGAGAAGGGCACGTGACAGGCAGCCCTCACATTTTGCCCACACACCTTTCCATCCCCGGCCCCACGAGGCAAACACACCTCCTTGGGGGGGAGAGGAAGTGCTGCACAAAAAGCTGATGATGGAGAGGGGCCGAGGCTCTCTGAGGTCAGTGGGAACTCAGACACCCAGCACTTGGCAAGATCGAGCCAAAAAACATTACCAAGACAAGATTTCAGGAAAAAAAAAATCAGTTCCATCTCTCAGATTTATTGAGGAATTGCATTGTCTTAGTTAAACAGTGAGGAACCTCGGGGAGACCGAATTTCTGCTGTTACAATGCCTGCTGAGGACGTTGGAATGACATCAATTAAGAAGAAACTTGGCAGGACGTAATCTGTTAATTTTATGCCATTTACATCCATTCTCTCAGCAATGCCAACTGTCAGCACTTGAACTGTTTAAGTTCTCCCCTTCTCCTTCTGTCTCTGCTGCACAGGATTGCAGAAGCTTCAGCTGCAGAAGGAAGCCTGTGCAGCCATTGTCACTCCAGACCTTCCCACGCCAGGAAGTGTCCCTGGCATCACTGCTGTTAACTCTCAGGAGCACACTGTCATTCCCAGTGCATCTGGAATTGCCAGGATTACTGGGCTTGTACACTGGATTCCCTCTGTACCTCCTGAACCTCCACACTTCACGGGTCTCTCTGCCACCACATATTTCCCTCTGCTCTCACACAGTCACGAGAACTGCTAAAAACATGCTAAAAACACCATTGCAGCCCAGACAAAAAAAAGGGAGAGACATCATTTCAGTGAATCAAACTCCTTAAGGAGATTGGTACAACATCATTTGGCTTCATTTGCATTTTTTATCTATTTCCTGCTGCTTTGAGAAAAGCTGCTTCAGGTATACTTGGAGATAGAACTAAATTACAACCATAAATACAATAAAAATCTGGGAAAATGTTTCTATGACAGTCATGGGCTGCTTAATATCAGAGCAACATCCCATATCACATCTGCAAATCATCACTGGCATCCACCAGCCTGAAAAAATATCCCATGGGATCATTGTCCAACCTCCCCTGGTGCTCACCCTGCCAAGGGCTGCTCCCACTCTGGGCACACCATCAGGGTGATCAGGTCTGACCCAAGAGGCCAGAGTCTCCACTGCTATAAATCCAGATTTAAAAAGGTTAAATCCACACTTTCACTAATCTCAGAGCTCAGTATTTCTGCCTGTAACAGCTAAAAGATAAACTAGAGATACAAGTGCATGAGGGTTTAAAAACTCCACAAAAATAAGTTTGTATGTCTTCCTTTACCATTGCTGTTTCTCAGGATAGTTCATCATTTACTTCTTCTTGGGTATTTCTAGTTCTTCACTTAGTTCTTTCCTGTTTTCCACCTTTTCCTTCCCATCTCTCTATAGTTTCTCTGGTTTCCCTTTTCCTCATTCCATAAGGTTCTTTCCTTTTTTTGTCCTGTTCTTCCTAATTTTTTCTTCACATTCTCCTTAACTGATTGTCTCTCACCCTTCCTGCACCCACATATACTCTCTTGTCCCTCCTTCTCCTTCATGGCCACAAATCAAAACCACCAGAAATGTAAAAAGACCACCAGGCATTCTCAAACCACTCATGCAAACCTCACATTTCCTATTTTAACTCCAAACCTCTCACTGTTTTCCTCTTTCTCTTCCTCAGCTAAGTCGCTCTCTTCCCTGTTACTATAAACACCTTTATCCATTCAGATCAATTCATTTGTACCAGCCCAAAGCTCTTAAACCATCTGGATTTGGGGATAGGTAAGGTGGATTTCAAAGGGGAAGATATGCTACTTTGCCACTCACTGTCCTGAATCTATTAAGTCTTCACCCAGTCTCACACCTAGAGACACCAAATAAAATTTAAGAAACCTGTTTCTGTTTCAGAACTTGCTCTTTTTCCTGGGAGGTTGCTCAGAGTCTAAACCCACTTCTTGGTAAATAAAAGATACCACTTGGTAAATAAAAGAGTCCTTTTGATGCTGCTGAGCCCTGCTGGTGCCATTGAAGAAAACAGGTATTTGTCCATTTATTGTTGAGTGTTCATTTAAGCCACACACTGAAACACTGGCTGGAAACTGTCCAGTTGTGTATAGACAGGCATTAATTGAATTCTTGTTCTTCTAATGTGGGAAATAAAATGGGTGCTTCTGGCCACACAGGAGAGGAAGAAGAGAATAGCCTCCTCTGGGGCTCAGAGTACATGGAAGGCTCTGGTGGACATTGTAATTTAGCTGCCTGTAATTTGCCCTTCTCATTAGGGACTGTAGCATCAGTTCTGGTAAAGGGAAATCAGTGGCGATTTCCAAACCCAGTAATCACAACCTTGGGATTCTCTTAGAATACTAAATGCCAGATCAAGACCTACTTTTAGCAGTTCTCACAACGGTTGTTACAGTGAAAGAAGAGATACAGGGGCTTATATGAGAGAAGTTTTTGTGTTGACCTTGTATCAAAAAATTGCCCTTTATGAAAGAGGGTTTAATAGCTTGCATTGAAGAAAGGGTAAAAATATCTCGGGCTCAGTTCTAAAATATTCAGTATTCACAGTATTTCTGCTTACACACAGGATTCCCGTTACAGTTAATTCTGAGCCAAGGACACGAAAGGCAGGAGGATGTGGACACTGGAGCACTTGGCTGCGATGGTTTCTGGTGACACAATCACTGCTGGAACCCCCTCCTCGGCAGCAAGCACAGCCATGGCAAGGCAGGAGCCAAGGGAAAGAAGAGAATGAGGAAGAAAAAAAAAGAAAATAACTTCTTGGGTCAGCTGGGTGCTGGGTCCAAAGCTGTTCCAGGAGCAGAGCAGAGGAGCCTGTCATTGTCACCATCCTCGCGCTCGGCCGCTCCCACCCCGCTCCAACACACCCACACACCCCCAGCTCTGGAGCTCAGAGCTCTCCCCAGGACTCCTTTGTGCCAGAAGCAAGAAGTGTCTCACAGAGAGGTTTGGGGTTTTTTTTTGTTCATTTGCTGCTCAGAAAACTGAGACACATTCCAGGCTTGTTTTACCGTTCCTACAATGACAAATTACATGTTAACGTCTGGAAGGCTACATTTTGTACAGTTCTGTTTCACACAGACAACGTGTTTGAAAAGCTGTCAACATGCATCAATAACTTACCATTATCTCCCCTGCAGGAAGTATCAAGGTACTCAGAGAAGTCAGCATCTTAATATACGATAACTTTCAGGTGAGTTAAGGGAAAAGAAGTGGCTATTAAGACACCATAGTTACAGATTAAACCCTTTACAATTCAGCAGAAAGCTTCAGCACAAAGCAGAATGTAACCTGCAGTTTGTAGCACATCACTTAAAAATTCATCTGGCTCAATTTCACTAACTAACCAACTTTTATCATCAATTCTGGCAAACACAGTTCCCCCAAACATGAGCACTCCAATCTGGGCACATCCTGACTTGTATTTAAGGGAGCATCTCAAACAAGGATTTACTTTTAGAGTCAATAAAACCATTGTATTAATCCAATTTCACAGATGCAGACAATTAATTACTCCAGAGAAAAATGTTTTTCCAGCCTAATGATGAACTAAATAAGCCTCAATCTCAACTACCCATGATCAAAAACGTTTAGCCCTGGTAGCTAATTAGCAACATTTATTTGCCACGTCACAAGAGCATATCGTGAGTTGGGTAAAACTCCTTAGATGGGCTTTTTTAAAGTCAAAGTCACCAAGTATCAGAGTAGTCTCTCTATTTTCATGACTTTGACCACAAAAAGATGTGCATGTGAAGCAGTAAATGGACTGTAAACATTTCCTAAAGACTGTGCCATAAATATCCTGGCTGTGCCTGCACAGGTGGGAGCCCCCTGAACTGCAGTGCTGTCACGGATTAACTCATGTGCTCTGCAGCTCTATCACCACCACCACTGAGGGGTTTCCCAAACACAAAATGCCATCATTTTTGGAAACCAGGCATAAGGTAGAAATCCGTGGCTTTTGCCATGATTAAGCCTTCCAGATTTTACTGTCAGAGTGTTCTCCATCACCCCCTCCAAAATGCATTTGCACATTTCCATGCTGAGCTTGTGCCCCCTCGGAAAGTAAAGAAATGGCACCACTCAGAATGGTTTGTTCAGGCAACTTTGTAAGCTCATCACAGAAGTTTCCTGTTACTGCAGGTTGGTGACAGTGGAACAATGAACCTCCAGAGAACTTCTCTTGTATAAAGCAAGCTGATTCTAGGTTTTGTTAACTAAGTTTCCTAATCAGAGTAACTGAAGACTCTAAAGTGCATCAAGGAATTCTTTTTCTTTTGCCCTCATTATATTCATGTTTTAAACAGTGATTTCTATTTTTCCCCCAATTTATCCCTATGATCTAGAACCAATATTCTCAGTTACAGTCTGAAGAAAAAGGAAAGGAAGATACTGCTGCTGGTTTTATCATTTGGATACAGAAGAGGAAGTCTTAAAACCCAGTGAAAATATTCTGTTTTGTATTACAGACCATTACAGATTTCCTGCAAGGATCCAGTGTCTCTGTTCAGATTAACTGTTTAATATTCTGCTGGGAATATATCACACTGACATCCAGACAGGAAGAACTGCATTTCAGCAGGCTTAAACACCAAACAGTCATTTCTCTGCTTCGGTGCCCATGTGCACACTGTGACACAGGGGTTCCACCAGTGCTTTTAGCCACTGAGTGTCTGATGCAGCCTTTACTGAGCTTTCTACTGACACAAGGAATATGTTTAGTCCTTTTTTAGGGTGGGAGGGAGATGGCAGATTAGTAACCTTATGAAGAAGCCTGGAACATCTCTGTGGAAGGCAGAGTATCTCAGAGCTACAGCAAGGGCTCACTCTGATCCTTTTGGAAAAGCTATCAGTCATCAGCCAGTGGAGTTTGTTAAATGTATGACTCCGCAAGATTTCATTACCACCAAAAATTCCAGTCCCCTCAGCTGATGAATCACGCCTGACAATTTATAGATATGTTTAGAGGAAGTTTGCTGCTCCCATTTTTTATGCCAAATGTAGTTTGTCTCTCACCAAGCAGCAGCTGAAGTCCCCACCCAATACCTCTCACCAGGCAGGTCTGTCATTGTGCAGAGCACTCCTCTGCGACACCATGCTCCTTGTAACCCTGAAAGAAACAAATGTTGAATAGATTATATTCTGGGCTGAGTTTTGGTGCTACTTCAGGTGAGCTGATAACCCTGAAAGAATATATTTGCTGGATTAGTTTCCTGTATTCTTTGTGGGCTGCTCTTGACTATAATATTCCTGGCTGTAATACACCTGGACACTTTATCACCACGAGCTGCCTGTGGGATCCCAGACCTCCCTGACCCTCTGTGTGTGACTGGGAATGCAAACACTCCTGCTTTTATTTCAGTGCATCTTTTAACAAACATTTAAAATGGAGAAATTCAACATTACCTAGAGATACATCATGCTGTCGTCTTCTATTTAACCGAGCAAAAGGCTACTGAGGCTTCCATTGCAAGGTTTTAAGCCAGGGACCATCATTCTTCCTTAAATTTGAAGTCCTGGGTTATAGAGTCACTGTGTGACCTTGCAAACACACGTTTTGCACTTGCCAATAACATCCCAAAGTTTTGTCCCTGTGATGAACAGTGCAGTTGATTCATAACCTGAGCCAGCTCATTAAACCAGCCCAAAGCTAAACATTTGCAACAGCCTAATCAAACAGCTATAAATTACCTGCCTTAATTGTGGGTGTAAATCTGGAGCGCCGGGCTCAGAGGCAGATCCTCCCCACAGCCTCCAAGACAGCTCAGAGGAAACTCCAGTGGAAGCAGCCCAGAGTAAAACTGGCAATTCCTGCTCTCACACAAACCCTGATCCCACCAGGAAACACAACAATTCTGCCCTGAACATTTTATTCACTTACTCTGTTTAGACTGCATCATAACTGCTTATGTTTTTAGTGTCAACATGGTTTTATTAAATATCTGGTTTGTGCTCTAAGGTTTTATTTGTTTTATGGTTTTTGTTTTCATCTTTTATTTTTCAGAGACACTGGTGCATGGTTTTAGAGAACTGTGCAGGCTGCTCCCAGTAACTATGCCCACCATTCTTTACCCTTTATTTTTATTCCCACCAAAATTCAAAAATGTTTATTTCTTTTTAATGTAAACTTAAAAGCAAGATAAATAAGTATATCTAAAGTAAAAATACATTACTGTTTTTTAAAATAAGGATTTATTAAATTCTTCCAGCAGATATTAACTGTATCTGTCTAGTGATTTTTTTAATTGTTCGTGTATGTAGAGACAGAGTTTAATTGACATCTGAATGATAAAAATCAATACATTTTAGGATTCAAAGCACAAAAGCAAATGGGGTGTTTATACTGGCTTGTGGAAGGTTGCAGCTATGACACAGCAAACACTGAGAGTGAATATGGATAAAGTAAAGTAAATAAAAATTCCCTGGATTCACACCCAGTTCACCTCAGCTTTGTGAGGCACTCAGGGACTGATCTCCAGCACTGGATTCAGGACTCCACCAACCCTCCCTGAAGCTACCAGAACCCTCCCTGAGGAGCAGGGACCACTCCAAGAGCTGCAGGAGCATCTTTGCTCCAGCACTTCAGGCATTCAGCGCTGAGGCCATGGGGGTGAGCAGTGCACATTCCCAGCGCCAGGGACAGCTCAGCTGCCCTCCTTGCACCACGGCCTGGCTCCAGCTCTCCCACTGACCGGCCTTGCTCCAGCTACCTTGGGTGAGTTACCAGAGGACAGCCAAGACACTCCTGTTGTTCATTCCTTTCCTCCCAAAAATAGGAGGGGAAAAATACTGACCCAGCAGTCAAAATCTACAATCACCATCTTAGCTCTAACAGAGTTTAAAGAAGATGACTATTGAAAGAGCACTGGAAAAAAAAAAAAAAAAAAGAAAAGAAGCATCAAGAAGAAAACAAGTTAAAAATAAATACTATTAAATTAATAACCCTGAGTAAAAATGAACTAACAGCTCCACTGCTGTTATTAATAGGATGGAGTAATGAGTAATGTTCTCAAAAGATGAGAGAATCTCAGGTCTGTAAGCTAATGGCACTAGTTGGTATTTAAAGGTTGAACCACCAAAACTTCCCAGAGCTATGGAAAAATACAGCATTGGCACTGTTTTCTTTAGATTCTGAACTAAAGCTTTTAAGAGATCCTATTCCCTGATACACATCTTCTGATGGGGAACAAGAGAAAATAAAAACTGAAAACCCAGAGGAAAAAAAATAAACCAGCTAAAAGGCACCCATAGTTGACAGCAAGAAGAAACTAAAGCTGAACAAACTCCTATTTCACAGCACTCTGGTGTTGTTGCAGTAAAAGGATGAGTCCTATTAAACCAGAACATCAGCATCAAGGGGAACGAGCAGAGGTTATAAGAGGAACACAGAAGAAAGCAATGCATCTCCAAAGGATTCCTGCCAAGGAGGTGCCAGCTGTCTCCATGCATTCACTGTCCCAAGGTTTAATAAAATACGTGGAAATCGTTATTTTGCAAAGGGTGATGAGGTAATTAGGTGATTCTATCATATGATGCTGCTTCTTACAAAACTGAAAATTAGAAATGGCACACTCCTACAGCTGAGGAGACAGGGAGAAAGACAGACTTAGAGATTCATGGAAAGATGGAGTACTGCCATTTTCATTCAGAGCTCATAAAACCATCTTTCTTTCCTCTTAGTTCCTGTTTTCACTCTTAGACAAACAAAGGTAAAACTGTGTGGAGTACCTGCCTCATCCAGTATTCCCTACGCAACCAAGACTCCCACCAGCTGCTGGAAATCCTTGACCCTTGTGGGCAAACACACAGCCAGAGTGTCAAGTGCAGAACTGCAGCTCCCTGACAGTCAGACCCAGATCATCAAATAGCTCTCAACCAAGGAGTGGAAAGGGGAAAAAGAACAAAACAAACCAAACAAACAACAAAATCACAACAATTTTGGCTCATGGTCCAAACAAGCAATAAAACTGATAGCTTAATTTAAAACTAAATTAAAATATTTTCACCACCACAGTTGTTTCTTTAACATATTATTTTCCATACAGTGCACACACAACCACAAACAACTCCCTGGCCAATTAAGATGTTGTGTTTCCTCTGTCTGACTAACGAGTATCTGAGCTGCACATTATTTCAGAGGTCTGCACTGGAGGGAAACCCCAGCTCACTCCCATGCCTGCAAATCAGCCTGTGCTGGCTGGGAGTGGCACAGCAGGGAAAGGCAGAATGCCCGTGTCCAGCCCTCGGAGTCAGGACAGCCAGGACAGCCAGGACAGCCAGGCAGCAGCCACTTCCTACTTTTACAAAGCACTCTCATTTTGAGAAGTGACAATATTCTCTAAAATACATCTGAATTCTCTAAAACACATCTGACACTGCCTTAAAACATCAATCCCAGAACAACTGCAGTAGCTAAAACATTGCAGCAGTTCAAACAACCACCACCAAAAAATCCCCACCCTGTTTCCCTTGCTCCCCTGGGGTGAGGAATGAGGAAATGAAGCCATGAGAAAAGGCCTGGTTTGAGCACCCAGAGCATCCCCAGGCTGACCAGCCCAGTCCTGGCTCTGCTCAGCTGTGCCCAGGTGTCACCTGCCCTTGGAGCACCAGGCTGAGCGTGGAGTTCACCTTCCAAGGGACAGAAAACCCTGACTCATTACTGCATGTCTCTCTGCACAGACTAACAAAAGGTCCTCCTTGCCCTGCCACCAGCTCCCTGACCATCTCCTTGGCTGTACAAGCAAATTTACAGTGCAAACCCATGGTCATTAATAGCTTACACTCTGATTTTAGCAGCCTGCCTTTGGCTGACCACATCACCCCCCAGTGGAACTCGTACACCCAGGTAAAAGGACCATGAAATACCCTGCTGCCTGTAAATCCCAGCTGTAGCCAGAGATCCCTAACATGGATATTTTTTTTGTCTGCAGTGTACTAAGGTTTTCAGAATTACAATGTTTGTAGTATGGACAAAACTCTGAGAGAGGGCAAGTATGCACAAGCCCACTGTTTTCACAGCTGCAGCCAGATAATCAAAAATAACTGGGAAAACAGTGATGCAAAATGAACAGGCCTGTGTATACTGTGAAAGCAACCCATAGTCTTTGCAAGGAATTTTCTTTTGGCTTATTCCCAAGTAGAGGTCCCAGCATCACTGCCCTGGGGCTGGATATCAGTCCCCATTTTTGCATGGGGTGTTCTCAGCCCCACCAGCAGCATCCTTACCTCCACAGGGCTGAGGCTACACCTCCCTGCTGACTGTGAGGAGCACACCCATTCCGGAGGCTGGTCCTGCTTCTCCCTGGCTGCAGGTGCTGCTCTCCTGGACCCTCCAGCACACGTGAACACTGCTCAGACCCCTCTGCTAATGGCCACAAACAACGAGCCCCTGAGTGGGACCATCCAGTGCATTCAGCTCTTGAGCAGAAAACCCCAAGGAAAGGGAGCAGATCCAGAGAACAAAGAAAGGGCTCCAGACACCACCAGGCAAAACTGGCCTCCCTGCTCCTGGAAATACCCTTTTCCCTCACACAGGCTGCCTTTGACATCTCAAAAGCAACAGAGAGCACAGAATAGGGACAGTCCTTGGGGCTGAGGGGAGAGAGAAGGGGTTGGGACATCCAGGAACAGCAAAGCAGGAGCAGTTACTTTCTCCTGAGCTTGATATGCTTTTGATATTTTGCTTTTGATAGGTTTTGCATATCCCCTCCACTGGGCAGAGTGAAGTGATGAACTGCATTTAAACACAAAGCCACTTTCCTCTCTGATGCACAGCCCTTTGCCTTGGAATTCACCACCACCTTTGGAAATGCAATCCCATGCAGGCAGTTTGGAGTCTCAGTACAGGGAGGTGTTTGTCTGTACTCACGCCAATGCTCTCAATTCCTCACCATTTAACAGTTCCAGTCAGCAAGACAGTCTTGAACAGCACAAGGAACAGAGAACAGCCTCCTGAGGCAGCTTTGAAAACCAACTTTCATCTTTTATATTCCAGTGTAACAATCTGGGAAATCTGCCTACACACACAACACCTGATGGCCCCACTGCACTGTCTCCAAAAACCATGGAAAGGTCACCTGCACCCAAAGCAAGGGAAGGTCAGGATATATTGATGGCTCCTGTTCAAAGAGATGCTCACATAAGGCAGCACTCTTAAACTAGAGCGTGTGGGAACCTAGGGCCCTTAGTCACCTTAAAATACATTTCCTAACAAGGGAGTGGTAAATCTCAGGGTCCTGGGGATGGGAAATATGAATGATTGCCCATTAAGGTGTTTGGGGTGTTTGAACAGGTACTTAAGCATTGAATTGTGATATGAGTTATGGCTGGGTACTGCAGCTCTCATGTCCATGGCCTGCTGCCGTGGCCAGAAGGTGTCATATTTATTGAGCACACACAGTCAGTCCAAAATGCCCTGGATATGTCAGTGCTGATTCATCTTCCCATGTGGTCTAAATAAGCCCAGGCTTTGAAATACCTAGATTTGATCCAGCCAGACACAATTTGGTGTCCAAAAGTACCAGATCCTCTATGATGGATCTCATATTTCTCCGGAGCAGGATTCCAGGCAGAGAAAAAGAAAGAGGTGAAGAAATTCAGGCAGAGGGCAGCCCAGGGGTCTAGCCAGCAGAACCACCACAAAGAAAGCTGCAGCCAACTCATGCCAAGGGGTGATTGAAAACAAGAATCAGGGTTTGGGGACCTGGATCCAGCACAGGAAGGACAATTCAACTGCCAAAGCTCTGCTGGTGCTGTGTAACAAACCCGCCACATGCAAGGCTGAGTGTCTGTATGAAACACTCCAGAGGGCAATGGTAAGGCCTGGCCTCTCTAACATGCCTGACTGTGGGCTGTTGCTGTCTGGTTCAGCTCTTCTTCCCTTTTGAAGCCACAAAAATCCTCCCCTCTCTCTCCTTTTATTCTCCTTCTTTCCCCCTGCAAATGCCTGTCACAGATTCTTTCCAGCTGTTACCCACTTTTGTCTGGAAAGACCAGGAGGTCTGTCCACAAACTCGTCTCCTGGAAAGAGAAACTTGCTTTTCTGTTTTCTTGCACTAAACATATTTTTCCACTTTGTCTGGGGCCTTCCAGGCAGGCATTAGTCACGCAGGTGCAAAACATTCCCACGTGCACCCGAAATCAGTGGGGTAGCAGTAAGGTGTCCCTCAGCAGATTTCCATGCCAGCAGTACTAAACGTCCCCCGTACCTGCCCGGCCTGCTAATAACCACTGAACTCCCTGCCCTCCTCAGTCTGCCCCGAATTTTGCTGTTGTTTTCCCCACTGCTGAGCTGATTCTCCCCAGTGGATTTTGGGGCTATCACTGAACTGCAGCAGCACCTGCCCGCCAGGCTCAGGACCCTGCGGATCTCACACACAAACCCAGCGGCCTCTGGAGCTCCAGATCACTGGCTGAGAGCAGCTTTGTGTCTGAAGGCAATATGGATTCTCTCTTGCAAGGGATTTTCCCACCAGGTTTGTGCTGGGCTGCTGAGTAAAACCCAGCAAGCTGGTTTCTCCTCCCCGCCATGGTGTGCAGATTGATCTGTCCCAAGGTAAAAGATGGTGCCGTGGAGGTTACAAACTCTTCTGTCACTTCAAGGTTTTAACTGTTGTGGTTTTTGGCTCTGTCTTAAAAGAAATCGGGATATTTTCCTACACCCTTAGTGAATATAAAAGGAAAGGAAGAGGTAAAAAAGCAAAACAGTTTAGAAGGAACCTGCAGGAGTGTACGTGACCAAAGACCCAACAAAGTCCAGAGAAGAGTCATTTCAGCCCTATCATTTTTCCAGTTGCTTAAAATTGCAAACACACTGCTTAAATTTGCTGAATTCAATATTTTGCTTTCTCTTCCTGAAATGAGAAAAATACAGGTGTCAGCAAAGACAACCTGAGGCACAGAATCCACTGTATACAAAACTACTCTACTTGGAAGAGTTTTAATCAAGATTAAAGTCCTGTAAGACCCCTAAGTTAGCCAGAGAGAGCGACCCAAAACCAGGACACAGTTTAATTGCCTGACCCAGGGCCAGCTGACCTTTCCTCAGCCCATTGCTTGGCCAGCCAATGGCTTCTGGGCATCAAAAAGAACTGAACTGTGTTTAGTCACTTCTTATTTGCTCACCTACACACTGTTTGGCCACTGAAGGACAGAACAACACACAGACCTGATGCCACAACATTCCCCAGGGTATTCCCTCTCTTCAAGTGGAGAATTGCAGTGAATAGCAATGAGGTTCTTAGAGAAAAAATCCTCCCTTCCTGTAAAGTACACAAAATCAGAAAGGACCATATTTTTTCTTCTTCTCTGAAAATTATTTATAAGAATAGATTTACAAGAACAAACCCAAGTTTGCTATAGAATGGAATATTTCAAGCCACGTTCAAGGTACTATTCACTACAACTTAATAATTTAAGTGCATTCAACACTCTCTTTGAAACCAAAATAAAGAAAAAGCATATGAAATATGCTCAGAACTACTTGTCTTTCCCTTATTAACAGCATATTTTCCATGCCTTATTTATCCTTTCTGCTGGCATATCTGCTGCAGACTTTGAATCAAAGTAAAGCTATGTTCTTTTTATTGCCAATTTTGACTGGATCCCTGATAATAAACCATTAAAATGACAAGCAAGTACATAAAACAAATGGAATCACTGATGCCTATGTATCACAGTTCCTGACTATTATAAGCACATCTCTCCTCTTTCTCTCTTGTCTTACATCTGAAGAGGACTTTTTATTTTTTTAACATAAGCCATAATTCAAAATTATCCTACTTAGGCATCAAATCACATCTGCAGCTAGCTCTTTTTGGAATTTCATACTACATTTTGCACAAAGTTAAGTGAAGGCAAAACTGGTGCTCCTTTGGGTAAATTCTCGTTCCATTTCTCTGTTCATAGACTACTTTAAGTTACTCTAAGCTTAATGAAATTTAACACTGAAAATATTTCCTGTAGGAAATTAAATGTCCAGCAAAATGGTCAATTTTCAATATGAATTATTGGTTAATGCCAGGGGAAGCTTCTGCGTGGATCTGTGTTCCCTGGAGTCTGTGCAGGCTGTATCTCAGCCTTGTCATCTCTCCAGCTGCCACAACCAGTTTTGCTTCTTCCAAATTTTGATCACATTATTGAGGTTGCCACCTCCAGCCTCTTGCATCAGGACAAGAGAAATATTCAGGAGTTTTAGTGAGAGCTACCTGACTGCAGGTAAAGCAGTGGGGGACTCGAGCTGACAGCACCAGCCCCACCAGAGCAGAACATGAAGTCAACACCTGCCCAAGCATCTCCCAGCTTTCCAGCACCTGTTACTTTTACTGTCAGAGAGACCGGAACCCAAAGCCACCAAAATGCAAACCTTGAGCTAACCCAGGATGCAGCAATTACCACTTTTGGAGAGCAGTCCTTGGGAGTCTTCCCTAACATGGCACATCTCTTCAATCCCATGGAAAATGAGGGGTTTCCACACAAGATTGCTGATCTCAAGCTACTGCACTGGCCCAGGCCAGTGCACTGCAGGCATCTCAGCGAGCTGAGCCTTTGTGGGCTGCTCTTAGAAACACCCTACAGGACTCATTCCAGCTGTGGGAGAAACAGATCCATTAAAACCAAAAAAAAAAAAAAACCAGAACAAACAAAACATAACAATTCATGATCTAAATTAGAACCTACATCTATCTGCTTTGAAAGTTCTAAAAGCGTCAGCCCTTGTACTGCTCAAGGAGTTTGGGCCAAATTCTCAGCATCGTAAAGGAACTCACTCCAAGTAATTTTTCCTCAGCTGGGAGGTCTCAAACCTGGAGCAGTGAGGAGTGTGGGACGTGCACACACATTTTAAAATTTGCACACCTGGCATTCATGTGCTACCTTTGTTTCTCTTAGAGCAAAACCCAGAAGTTAAACAACATTCCTGATTTCTGAAATTTCCCTGCAGAGAGATCATATTTGTAGAACCTTCTAGTAATAATCTACAGCTTGTGGAGTTTTGTTTTAAATTTGCTGTGGCTTCCAATCCTCACTTACAATCCTGGAAACATTCTTTCCTCCTTTCTGTTGGTCATTTAGCAACCATTGTATTTATGTTTTTAACAAAAGAAACCAAGCCACTCACCCAGGCTGAGCTCAGACTGTCTCAGCCCAAGGCTCTACAGCATCACGACTTGGGGATGCTCCCCCTCGGCACTTCCCGCTCCTACTCCTCCTCCAAAGACACAGAACTTGATGGCAACTGCACCAAAGCTGCCTCAGCAGCCCCTTCCCACATCCCAATCTCCAATCAGGGCTTGGGGGGCAGCAGCAGCCCCAATTCTGGCACTGGCTGGGGGTTCCCAAATGAGCATTCTGATTGTCAAACATGAGTTTTGCTTTTAGCTATCTGAATCCCCAAACCCTGGCAGATGTATAATTATACAGAGGCAGAATTAGGAAACATTTTAACAGCTCAAAGGCACCTAAAAATGGCTCTGTCTTTACCTCCTCACACTTCAGTGGGCACTGGACAAGTCCAAAAGCCCTGCCGGGTAAAGGCCCAGTGACTCCAGCTGTGGACCTCTGGAACAGACTGACCAGTCTGAAAACATGACACAGAAATGTTAACCATCTACTGCTTAAAATGAAAATTATAAAAAGGATTTGATGCCAAAAACTTACCACGTATAACAAGTGAATTCTAACATCCTATTCAGAGTTCTAGAAGATAAATTAATTTATTACTCCTATGAAATAAAATCTGTTTGAGCCCATTCCTGCTGTCCCTAAATCCAAAGGAAAGACACCCTCCAACCCAACTTCTGGCCTATACATTACAGAGAAATTAGGTTAAACGTGTTCTTGCCCCTTGAAAATATAGATTATCTTCCACTTAACAAGCTTTGAACTACAGTTTACCTCCCTGTTACACACCATTCATCTCTGGGAAAATCATTTTGTCAGCATTACCAAAATGTATTTCAGAGAGCAATCCTCTGTTATAAATCAAAAACAGCTCATCGTTCTCAAAACGACCGAGTTTAGAGACAGACATCCACTTTCCAGCTGCCAACAAGCCAGGGACACCATGAAGGCACATTTAGGGTTCAGGGAAGATCTTGAAGATGGTGGAGACAACAGTCTGATAACTACATTTGAGGTGCTCAGGATTTTTTAACCAGCTATGATTTTAACAACAAATTTTAAAGTCCCTTAAATAGGGATGTCCTTTCCCTCAGTTGCTCTTTTGCTTATGAAACTTCAGAGCTCATTCTCCAGGTCTTCTCCACTGGCATAGAAACAAACACAAAAAATCTGAAATGGGAGACAAGGTCAGAGTGCAGAGCACTGCAGCAGATGGTTACAAAGAGACACCAAAGCTTACATGAAAAGGCATTTAGAAACAGAGAAAAAAGGTTCACTGCTGCTTCCATTCAAGGGGAAATCAGGGTTCCCCTCTCCTGAACATGCTCAGAGATCAGTGTTCAGTTTGTTGGGACTTACACAAGCTCAAAGGTGGCCTCGTTCCCTCCGTCATGGAACCAATTTACCGTGAATATCATTCTGAGCTGCTTCCAAGCTTTGTCATTCCATAACTCAAGACACAATTTAAAGGGAGTCCTAAATTAATGTGAGCAAGACCTTAAAAGTCAGCATTATGGTTTCCAAAAGAACTGGTTTGTGAAATGGAGGGGGGGTGCAGGGGGGCACACAAGCTGTGCCACTGATGGAGTTTATTGTGTCAGAAAAATGCAGAATATAGCTGTGATTAGACTGCTGCTTCCTACACAAGCATGATAACACCTGAGAATTCTCTCCACGAAAGCCATTTTGTTTTTTATGTACTTTATCACTTTCAGAGGCTTCAGGCTGGTTTTCATCAGGAAGGAAGCCGCTCTCCCTAAGCTGCCTTTGAAATGCCCATATGGGAATTTATTCCCATTTCAGACCTGCTGACCCAAACAAGCTTACCAACAGCAAGCCCCATGTCCTGTATGTCCTAACCTCCTCTCAATATACTTGCAGCTGCTTCCCAAGCCCCTCGTTTGCCTGGCTGGTAACTCATCCATCTGCTGCCTCCCAAAGCAAGCATGGATTGAGTTCTGCCGGATTTTCCCCTGAAGGAGCTTTAATGTAGGTCTTTCACCTCGAGCTGAGGATTTTCACCAAACTTGGGGGAACTCTGCATTTCTGAAGGCTCTACATTACTTTCAGCTTCAGAGGAAACCGGCTCTGATTTGGAAAGCAATTAGCAGGGGGTTGATGAAGATGCACAGGCAGTCACACAGATCTGCTGGCTACAGGTGTGTCAGTGCTGAGAGCGTGGAACACCCTGAATACTCGGCGCAGGCTTGGTCACTGCAATATAAAATATTGAGCCATTGGAGCGTCCCAAGGAGGGCCCGGGGCTGGGGCAGGGCCTGGAAGAGCCACCCCAGGAGCAGCTGAGGGCACTGGGCTGGTTCGGCCGCAGCAGAGGAGCTGAGGGCAGAGCTCCCCGGGCTGCAGCTCCGAGCTCTGCTCTGGGCCGGGGACAGCACCCAGGGAGCGGCTGGAGCGGGGCCAGGGCAGGGTTAGGCTGGAGATCAGGGAAAGGTTCTGCTTCCCCCAGAGGGTGCTGGGCACTGCCCGGGCTCCCCAGGGAATGGGCACGGCCCCGAGGCTGCCAGAGCTCCAGGAGCATTTGGGCAGCGCTGCCAGGGATGCCCAGGGTGGGGTTGGTGGGGGGTCTGTGCAGGGACAGGAGATGGATCAATGATCCCTGTGGGTCTCTTCCAGCTCAGCATCTTCTGTGGTTCTGTGATATTAGTTAAAATTAAAACCAAACAAACCACACACCCTCAAAAAGAAAAAAAACAAACAAACTCAGCTTCAGAAACCTACAACCTGCTGGGTTTCAACCTGAATGTGAAGGATGTGAGGGTGTCTCTGACTCCTTAATACAGGGGATTTGAAACCCACACAAGTGATTTAGGAGCCTTTTGTAAAAGGCACTGTGTGACAGGGCTGTGCCTGCAGGCAAGGACAAGCCCAGTCTTCCCAGTGGAGGAAGCTCAGGAGATATTTCAATCTGGAGGGCAAGGCATCATCGGTAAGAACAGGAGGAGGAAGACAGAAACTGGAATTTACACACACATTGATAGAAAAAAACGGCTTTGTCCTACCTAAATTTAAGTCTGAAACCGTATTTGAGCTTTTACTTTTTATTTATTTCAACATTCTACTTATGAATGCAGTAATATAAAAAGCAATTCAGCCTTAATTATAGTGGTTTAGCTGAGTTGCTATAATTTTCCTGTCCCTTAATTCTCCCCATGTTTATAACTATCAAAGAGCTTAGACTCTGGTAAATTTTTTATTCTTCATAATTGCCAAGCCTGAGCGGAGCAATAAGAGCTCCATGCCTAGCATTTCCTCATGTAATCTAAAGTCACACTGTGCCAAATATAAGGCACTTGAAATAAGTCCCTGTGGGTAGCAATGTATCTGCTTTAACTCATGGCACACGAGGTGTCTGATGTGGATTTTCGAGTCACCCACACACCTATTCATCTCCTGCCCACCCAGAGCTGGAGATGAATTGTTACTTGTTACTCCTTTGTTCAGTAGTCACAGCTTACTTTTTCTACACTTTTACTTTACTGGAGCAATTCACACCTGGAGCCCAAACCTAAGGGATTCCTGGGCGTCCCCATGTCCCTGGGACACAGCTCCCCAGGCCTGTGAAAGAGAAGGGTGGCAGTGCCAGGGAGGGGGAGAGGATCTGATCCTTTACTCAGCAGCTTTCTCCTCCCAGAAAAAGGGTGATATTCCACCCCAGTCTCAGAGTCTACCCAGGAAAACAAGCCACCCTTTCAGCAATAAAACATCCTAATTGTGGTAGCAGCAACCTGCAGATTTTACTTTGAACAGACAAACAATTGGAAAAATGCATTTTTTTTAAGGTGGGGAAAACCTTAGGCAACACACAAGAATATGGGAGAGACGGAGAAAATTCTTCCAGATGTTGCAAGCTCCCAAATTAAAGGAAAAAGACAAAGTCCCTAGCTGCACTTGAAAGACGGCTATTTCCTCACAATTCCCATTTGATCACATACAATGTGGCCACTAGTGATGCAAACTAACATTCCTACAAAACCAACTCAAGGTTTTGTGAGCAGCCCAGCTCCCACAGAGCACGAGAGAAGGCAGGCCCAAGTGCACCCCTGTAGGATCACGGACCCCCTCCACAGAACCCACCATCCAAATGGCTGCATCCCGCAGGAACAGCCCCTGACCATTTTAATTTCCCTCCTTTCCCATCTAATTTTAATTTTCAAAGGTTTTGCCCAGGGCCCTTTGCTGGACTCTGTTGTTTTACACGATCAGAGCTGTCCTCCTTCAGAGGAGACTCCTCACTGTCTGCTCCGAGCCTGCCCAAGTTTGCCTGGAAGATCCTCATCCCATGTCCCCCCAAACAAACACCCACTTGATGCGCAGGCTGGCTAGGAAGCACAGATTCCAAGGCCAGTATCCAAAGGCTTCCTCAGCAGGGCCCGAATCTCTGACAAACAGCTGGTCACAGCTTCAGTTTACAGAGTTTGTAATTGTTCTGGGAGGTGCATTACGGAGTAATCAAAATGATAACAATTATAAAAAACTGCGGCGGGTTGTGTGGAAAGATTAAACAGCTTGGTCCTACTCTCGCTGGGACACGGGAGGCGCAGCAAACACGGAATTAACATTTCTAATATTATGAAGGGGAATTAATAAGATGATAAATGTTGGGGGTGGGAACCGAGACATAACCTGATCGACAGCAGGTATTCTGCTGCTATCTGGAGGCTGAGGAGGGAAGAAGGGTTTTGTTTGTGAAGTCTCAGCAGGGAGCAGGGCTTGCCTGGGAGGTTCACACCAGCACGGCAGTCACACGTGGGGTACAAGTGGTGGAACTCGTGTGGCCCTGCAAAGTCCTCACAGCTGGCCCCACACCAGAACTCTGTGACCCATCTGAGGGGATTTTGTCCGGGTGACATCGTGCAGCAGGGGCAGAGGGCTGGGAATCCTGCTTGCACACACCTGGTCACCCACAAACACACACAAGAGGTGGGTGAATGCTTTCAGCATTCTCAAACCCAGCCCCCCATCCCAAATGGTAATTCCCCCCAGAGTACAGCACATACGGTACCGGCTTTGTTTCTTTTCACTTGTAGGCAAAGTCATTTCCAGGCGGTGTTGCACAGTGCTTAATTTAGATTTTATAACATCCTGGAAACCCTGTCATGACGTGAATGATGGCTCTTAAAACATACTCCAAAACTGCCTCCTAGTCCCTCCACTAACTGTAAGAAATTGAAAAGAGGAAAAGGAAAACAGGCAGGGCATCATTTTCTTTCTTATCAACTATTTAATCATAAATCTACTTTTTTTTTAAAAAAGAAGCTACAAAAATAACCTGGACCACAACTAAATATTTGGAGTTAACACATGCAGATCTGGGTAACATATTCATGCCACCCCTAAACAACCAACATAACTTTCAGAACCTTGCATCCATTCCTGAAAAAAATCAGCATCTTCCCAGCCCTGGGTCATGCAGGATTAATGCAAGCTACAGCCAAGGCTGAATGTAGCAGGCAGCTTCAAGTCACAAAGGTCAGGTGTTGGCAGTGAAGAAGCTACAGCCCCAGCACAGCTTGTGCTGGAATTTCCAGCCAGCTTCTGAAGTAGCTTTTACCGTTCTCTCCGAGCTCCTAAAGGTCCCGTGCCTCCACCACCTGCACCAGCAAGCTGGAGGCAGCTCTGGAGACAGGAGCACGGAATGCAAGCAGAAGCTTCAGGAATGTATATACAACCCTTGGTGTGATGTCCAGGTCTGAAAACACTGCCTTCAGTATGGCAAAATAACAGGAATTTTCATTTCAGAGGGCATTAATAATGAGCAGCTGTGCACAAGGGCCAGAGCCTGTTGTCACAAACATTGTACAGCTCTGAGCAAAGCTGGGGGCAAGGAAGGCAGAAACAGTGCTGTGCTCTCTTCAAGTCACCTACAAACATTCCATTCCTACAATGCTTCACTGCAAACTGACAAATCTGGCTCCCTGGGCACTGGCATTTTATTAACCTTTCAAATTATCTAAATGTTTGCAAAAATTGTTGTCATTTTGCCGCATGCTTCCTTTTCCACTTGAGCTTCATAATGCAGAAGTGACGAGAAGTGGGAAGAAAGGTTAGAAAAGCCAGCCAATCCCATTCTGGAGTACAATTAACACAGTACTTTACTTTCACAAGGCAGCTCTGGCTTAGTAAACATAATGATAGCTTTACTCTGAGGTATAAATGAGAGGGCATTCATTTGCATTGCTAACACACCTTGACAAAGGTGCCAAGATCAAAGACAAGCTGTCAGCATAATTGTAAAATAACACTTTCCCCCCATTTTAATTACTTGAAATAGCTTTTCTGTATTATTAATAACATTCTCCACCATTAGAGCAAAACTTGATTAAAGGCACTGCTTTATGCACAAACACAGAGGTTTGCGTAACGTGGGAATGACTTAGAGGTGTGTTTGGACAACACTCTCAGGCACAGGGTAGGATTATGGGAGTCTCCTGTGCACCACGAGTCAGACTGGATGATCCTGGTGGGGTCACTTCCACCTCAGGACATTCTGTGATTCTGTGTTTGGACTGCAAACAGGGAACAAAACTAAACAAATATGCTCACTTCAAATCCAGCCAAATCCAGGCAGTTTGGAGCAAGACTCAGCTCCCTCTTTGAGAAGTTCCCAGCTCCAAGAGGCAGCTGCTGTGAATCCAGCTGGAAAGCCCTGCCATGCAAGCAAAGAGAAAAGTTTTGTGCTCACTGGACCTCTCATGTGAGAGCAGATCACCCTTCTCACAGCAGAAGGAATAAATTCTATTTGGAAGGAATTGTTCCCTCGGAGGGGGGGCAGGCCCTGGCACAGGGTGCCCAGAGCAGCTGTGGCTGCCCCTGGATCCCTGGCAGTGCCCAAGGCCAGGCTGGACACTGGGGCTTGGAGCAGCCTGGGACAGTGGGAGGTGTCCCTGCCCATGGCAGGGGGTGGCACTGGATGGGCTTTAAGGTCCCTCCCAACCTAAACCACTCTGTAAAGAAACTCTGTGATCTCAAGTCTGACCCAGTGCCCTCTAAGCCTCTCTCCAACACTTTCAGTGCATTCTGGAGGAGTGCCCACACCCAGCTGCTTTAGCCACAGCTGATGGTTGGCATCCCCCAGACATCCCATGGCTCATTTTACCATCACACAGTCTTACACTTCCTACCCAGAACAGGGACACCACAGCAGCACAGCCCTGATGACCAGGGTTACACAGCCCTGGCTGTGCAAAAGCAAGCGACACCCTGCTGTTGCGCTCCCCCAGCACTGCTAATGCATCAGTGCAACAAAATAAACACCAAAAATGTCCTCACTGCTGTAATAATTCTCAGTTGGATTCATCCTTCCCTCCAAGAAAATGCCTTGCATTTTTGAGGCTTGAAGGATTAAGTGATTTAATAGATTTTTGCATCCCTATCTTCCATGACTTCCATTTGATAGCTCTGGTCCAGCCTTAACATAGCTCTGGTCCAGCCTTAACACTCACTGAGCCATTTCTGCAGATGATTAGCTCTCTGAATACATTTTGCATTGTTTGATTGCATTTAATAGAGGAATACTGTAGTGCAAGACTAAAAACAAATTAATTTACAATAGATAAACTTTTATGGTCACATTAAAAAAAAGTAAACAAAAAGTCAATTTGCTTTACATGTGAACAGCTTCGATGTTTTTCCAAGAGATGAACAAACTGCAGGCTTTTCATAATCCCCAAAACAGTGACCACAACAGCTCACCAGTGATAGACTTGTCATTTGTTCCAGAGCACATGCAGCAAGTTACAAACTTCCCTGGTATTTAGTGTGGTGAATACACTGATTTTTCCCAAGCTGCCCTGCCCTGTGCTTGAAAGGACTGGGACACTGCAGCTTCTCTGTAGAGAACTATCATCGCTCCATCAGCTCGTCAGCAGCCGAGCAGAGAGGATGCTCTTGGGGCAGTTGTGTAGTCTCCTCCCAAATAGGAATATAGCCCATGAGTAACACAAAAAAAAAACAAACCAAAAAATAAAAACAAAACAAAAGAAAAACAAAACAAAACAAAAAAGCAAAACAACAAAAAAACCACCCCCCGCCAAAAAACCCCAAAAACCCGAAAACAAAACAAAAAGACCCAACCAAAATAAATTAACATTCCATGATTCTCTGATTTCAGTTGTTGCTACTCAGATGCTTGTAATTAGGCACTGAACCTGCACTGTTCCACTGCACCTAGAACATTGAAGTGTCCCGTGGCAGAGGTCCTGGCAGCATCTACACCACCGTTTCACGAGGGTGGAAGTGGGAGCAGCTGAAAGTGCCTGAAGGGAAAGGTCTCTGGAGATCATGGCACCACTTGCCTTTAAGCAGGATTTGCCTCCGTGGGTATCGGCCGTCCCTCATGCTGTCTGCAGACCTGGGAGCTTCCAAAGTGACCGGTGCACCCTGCAGCTGCCTCAGAAAGCACCCTCAGCCCCAGTTCTGTGCCTGTTGCACCTCTGGCTGCAGGGCAGAACAGCTGCTCGGAGAGAGCCGAACCCCCAGCCCAGGAGGAAAAGCCGGGCAGTGCCCAGGCACAGCCAGCAGCAAGCCAGGGCTGCAGCTCCACCTTCCCGCAGGCATCATCTGCAGCCCGAGCAGGCCCAGACAACCTTTGGCCTTTCCAGACCTGGGACAGCTCCAGGACCTGAGGCACGTGTGGCTTCACCATGCAAGTTCCAGTGCTTGATTTATGTTAAATGGAAAAACATTTCCAGAAAAATCATTTCAGCAGTAAAGCTGAAACTCAGCCTTCTACAACACAGCCCCCAGGTACAGACAGGCCAGGTACACTGCTGGACACCCTCCCTCCATCCCAGTTTGCTGAGCAAGTCCTCTCTGAGGTAACAGACCCAACTGCATTGCACTCAAAAACTCCTTATATCAAGATGAAAAGAGTCTGAGAATCCCAAAAAGCAAAACACCCCTTCTCTGAGAGATTAAAATGCCTCTTATGGGAGGAAAACTGGGTATCTGGCAGTCTTAGAATGCTTTAGGAAGCTGGGATTGTATTTATTTCCCATCTATGTGAGGGAGGGAAAAGGGCTCTTCAAAAATAGTTTGTTGCTCAATATGGTCTTTTGCGGGCCTTTAACTTCTTTTGTTATTCATTGAAATTTATAGGTGAAAGCTGAGAGTCACAAATGGAAAAGAGATTTGATTGGCAGCTACAACTTCAATTTCTATGAGAAATCTCCCTGGAAAACAGACTTATTTTATCTCAGCCTCACCTTCCAGTAACAAAACCATGACAGTTACACTCGCTGTCCTCTTGCGTACCCATCCTCACACTGGAAATTACAACTGCATTACAAAACAGATTGTCTGATACTCGTGAAAATAAAATTCATAGTCCACTCCACTCCAGCTAATTAATTTTCTTCAAACCACATCCCAGAGTGATCAAATGAGACATGAGCTCTTTCATGAGAAGAAAACCCCACTGGAGTTCGTGAACATCAAATATAACAAACACCAGCATTTCAACATTTGCATCACCATGTTTGAACCCCCGTGTTTGCATATGTAAGCAACCATTTGCATGTAAGCATTATGTTTTATTAATAATGATTAATATTCATATTCCAAGGTGGTAGTCTGAGTTTTGAATCGATGCAGACCAGGCCCGTGCAATGAGACAAAAGCAGATTGCTCATGGTTAAGGTCAGCAAGAGAAGAGGATATCTCTGACCACATTAAAAACAAAGCAAAGCTCCACATTGCTCCTCTCAGCACTCACTGTTCACAGCAGCACCACTGTGAAGCTTTCCAGCACAGCCCTTCTTTTGTCTGCCTGGCCCTGGGAACCCTTTTGCACATTTTCATATAGTTCATATTAAATATGGGAACTTTAGCTTCCCTCACGAGACCCAGCTCTAGAGCTGCTTTCCCTAAATAATGGCCATCTGTTCGGAATGACCTCCCCAAACAACTCGCTGTGGTAACGGCAACTTTGCTACAGTTAATTCACCAGTGGGGATTACTCCAGCCAACTTTCCATGGGCCTCTATTGTTATGAAAACCTATTATCAAGCAATTAAATGACAGCAAGAATGCAATAAAGTACAACAGTTTCACTTGTATCATTATCCCGGGTGCTGATGTTAATGAAAGGCTATCGCACCCCTGACTGCAATTCCGAAATTCTGCCATACAGGAGAACGCTCCCGTCAGCAGCTATTTTCAATCTTAATTGTTTGAGCAATTACAATCCTTGCCTAAGCCCATCCCCACTATTTCACCCCAAACTGAATTAGGACAGCTCTGAGGTGATCTCCAAGGGCTGCTGTTGAAGCCAGGTCCAAAGGACACAAGGCTTGGATTTCTGGAGCTTGGCCGGTGTGGGAAGGTGTTTGTTTCCCTGTCAGACAGGTGAACCTCACAGAGGAGCATTCACAATCCCTTCTCCTCTGTGTAAATGAAACAATAAACCAGCCTTCTGAATTCTCTACTCTGTATTTGTCTCATCAGAAAATAATGAAGCTGAATTGCCCGTACAGTCCTTTCAGTGCCCCTCTGGCAGGCTGCACTTCTGGCACGACACCTTTCCTTTCCTCTTCTCATGTCTAGAGCTAAACATAAACTTAAATAAACCTCTTTGAGAAACAAGATGCACATAACTGCCACAAATACCACAAGGTGTCTAGACCATTTCATCTTTCTAAATTACCCTGGGTTTGAAATTTATACAATCAGCATTTTGTATTTCTGATATAAAACAGAGCAGTAGGTCTGAAACAAGTTATGGGTTTTTCTCCCCACCATGAAGGAAATGCACAAATTTATGCTGACATGAAGTAGTACTTTCCCTACTGCCGAGAGGATCCAAGTGCAGCCATACTGCTTGGCATGGATTCAGCTAATATGCATTTCCAGTTCTCCTGCCCTGACAGAAGGCAGTATATTTACCAGCCTGTATGTGCAGTTAGGCTAAAGTGTTGTTTTTCACTGGGACTCATAACCTCTACTCTTTGGAATATTTATTTTCTTCCTAAAATGCCATAGGGAAACTTCATGAAACTTACTATATCACTTCTACATCAGTACTATATCCAGGTTTCTTCCAGGTGGCTGGCCAAAACAACTGGATGGGAAAGCTCCACAAAAGAAATTATTGCATGAGAGAGAATATGAATTAATTCTTTGTTCATAAGCAATTTTAGATTGTTTTATGATTCAGGTGGTCCTGACATTAATTTTTGAAGGCAGAAGTGTTTAACTCAATCTAATTACAGGAACAATGTGCAAGTACAGTGTCCTAGGAAGGGCCCTTCAGAGGGAGGTGTTTTCTAAACCAAACAAGAAACACAGGATTCAGCTATCTCACCTCTTAGAGGAGATGAAATTGATTTTGTTTCACTTCTTGGGAGAAACCACAGCAGCTGCCAAGCAGGATGGACAGTCTTGATTGTCCCTCCAAACCCACTCCCCTTTGCCATGCAGGGACAGAATCTCTTTTCTTTCCTCTGAGTCCATAATCCAAGCCGGAAATGGGAAGAACTAATATGATACCTTAATCCTCCTCACTATCCTTCACATAAAATGATCACCTAAAATTATAGAACAGAAACATTATCTTTAAAAATTGGAATAAAGCACAAGGGAACCTCATGACATATAGGAATGTTCCTTCTGTACTGAGAAAAAGAAACAAGAAAATAATATCTTAATATAATAACACAGATAAGATTGTTTCTTGGAAGAACATTGATAATAAGCAGCAGAGGAGAGTTTTGTTCTGTAAAACGAGTTGTGCTCGCATGAGAAAGACCTGAACATCATTCATGCTGCTGAGAGAAAACCTGTATTTCCCAGCTCCCTTACAAATGACAATTTCATCTCTCCCAACTCTCTGTTGCCAAGCAAAAGAAATATGGTGTAGGGTTGTATAACAGCCAAACAACTGACATTTACTTTTGGTAGTCCCTCCAAAGTTGTGCACTTTCAAAACCAATATTTTTTACTAATAACCTTTCTGTTCCTCATCATAACATTTGTTTGGATCTCTTTCTGAGTCCTGGCTTTTTGAAAATACCTTGCTAGAGTGATTGTGTCCTTCACACCTACAGTGTAATATGGTGACTCTCCTCTTGACACCCGTGATATTTCCAAACACACAGGAGAGCAAGGGAGTAGAGCTGAGTGTTTCCCAGAAGCTCCCCAGGGAGCATTTTGCCCTTGAGTGTTATCCCTGTGAGCTGTGCCTGTGTGCATTGTAGGGGACAGCTGTGACAAAGGTCCCCAAGGCCAAACCATGCACTAAAGGATGTTTCTGAAGCTGCACAAAGGCGTTTTTCCCTTTGTGCAATGGGCGAATCAGAGCAAGCAACAGCCTGTAGCAGATCTGGATTCTGGGGTTCATTTTGAAAACCCAAGGAGATCAGAGCTTTCCCCCACACAGCCCTCAGCGCTATCTTTGCTCAGCAGGTCTCGACTTCATTGTGGAGTGGGAGTTGAAGCAGGAAGTTCTCTTGCCCCAGCAGTGCACAGTTGTCCCTCTCAAGGGCCAAGGACCCTGGGTATCCCCAGTATTCATCCCCCTACTCATATCCAGTATCCAGGATCTTCCCTCCAGGACCTCCTTTCTGGTCTCTCTTCTTTCCGAGACCACTTCTCATTTTGGGAATGCTCCTTTTTCAAGCCCAGCTCTGCTGTCCAGGACCCCAAGGCCTCAGTTCTCCCTCTGCAGTCTGTGCACAAAAGCCCAACAAGTGCCTCCCAATCAGCGGGTCTGGTTTAGGTCTCCCTGGAGGATTTGGGATGTGTCCCTCGTCTAATTCAGGCATCGTAAGACTTTACAGCCATCCCATAGCAGGCTTCTACCAGAGTTCAGAAGTTCAGTTTTGGACATTCACGCAGAGGCCACCTGTGAGTGTGCACAATTTGTCCCACTTACAGCACTTAGGTATGAATTTATTAAAATATATGATGAGTAGTCAGCACAAATTCCTGATTAGACCCTAATCACAGAGTTCCAGGCAGAGCACAGGAACAGGTACCGTACTCTTGATTAAACCTGCAGGCAAACAGCCTCTGCAGGACCCCTGCAGCACACCGAGGGCTCTCCTCGCACACGTGTCCATGTGAGCACGGAGCCTGACCCATGCTGATCAAGCCTTTTGTGTTCTGGGGCACTGCACACCCCGATAGGTGCTGCAGTAGTGGCGAAATACCACATCTGGATTCCATTTTTGACATTGAGCTTCCACTGCAAAAGACAGCCCAGCCAGGGGGGTGGCAGGGGAGAGCAGCCCAGACAAATACACAAACTAGATGATTAAAAACGTGGAGGTGTGTGCTGAGAATATACAAATCAGAGGACTGGCTTTGCTCGCACTTGCATCAGCATAAAACCTGGCTGGCCCAAGGGAACTCGGTATAGCTGAACCTACATAAATAATGAGCTGTGAAATCAAGCCTTGAATAGCAAATAATACACTTCATGATAGAGCTCATTTCATAATATTGCTGCATTACCTGCCTTCTGCATTAGCCTGCCTTGGAGTCAGGGGTGAGAGGAGTATACAGCTGATAACCAGCTAATCAGTGGTTACATACAAACACATCAAATTGGGCTCTGGAGCGAAGGGGGGAAAGCTTGCAAATAAGAACTAAATTAATTTTTTTAGAAAATTCTAATGAATTTTTTAAAATAGCTTTTGAGACATCTACTCAGTTGCTTCACCTCTAAAGGCAGGGGTGGTTTTCCTCCCCCCTCCCCCCCCACCGAGCGCCAGTGAGCCGAGCCGATTGTTGCACACATCATTTGACATCCTGCAAACACAACGAGTGCTCCACCGGCAGCAAAGGCAGACAGAAACGTTCTCAGCATTTGTCACATTCCCTGATTGGTTCTCGCTGAGCTGTCTGGCATGGAAATGTGGGGAGGGATGGAGCTCCGAGAGACGGAACGCAGGGAAAGCGCCTGCGACAGAGCGTCATCTCCTCATTAGTGACTCTGGATTGGGGAACTGAGACAGGGAAATGCATCACCGTGACACTGCTGCTATTGCCAGTTACGCAAATAAAGAGGAAGTTCATCATTAAATCCCAATTAAGTGTGCCTTCATGGCTTTGCTACAATCCATTCATTTTCCAGGAAGCATACAAGCACACACAGCTTCAAAGAGGATGCAGCCCCAGCACAGACCCCACGCTCAGCACATCCCAGAGCGCTCTGCCAGACAGGGATAAACACAGAGAGCCCCTGTGCCCTCAGCTTCCAGAAACTGCTTATCACAAACAGGATGAGCACACAGGCAGGTAGCAAGCTGGACTGGAATCTTCTATCCAAAAATGATTATGAAACACTTAAAATCTAAAGCAGCAAAGAATGCAAACAGAAAGAAGATTGAATTGCCCTAGGAAGCTCAAAAGAAGGCCATGCTTGATTGGATTCAGATTTGATTGAGATTCGCCCTAATTCATTAAAAAGTTTGAAGACGTTCAGACACCCAAAAATTAACTCTCGAGTTGCAGAGCAGGGTACAGAGCAGCCATTTCTCACAGGCTGGATTTCCCACATGGCTTTTCTTACAAACCTGTCACCTGAACTCCTGCAGTTACACACGCACTCATAACCCACACATCAGCAAACCGTGTTTGTTTTAGAAATAATGACACCCATTCAGCCAGCTGCCAAAGCCCCCAACACCCTGGGTGTACACACACACCTCTCCAGTTCTGCAGCCACTCGCAGCACTGACATTCATTCCACTGCTGAACTAACATACATGCAACTATTTAATTAAATAGATTACCAGGTTAGTACAAAATTAGTATAAAATCACACAGTTTATGACTGTATGACTTCAGCAGGGCCAGCATTTATGCTTAAATTAAGTCCTACACTCTGTGTCCTATAACTTATGTGAAGTAGACAAGAATTATTATCTCCATGCCCTGCACAAATGGGAAACTGAGGCAAGAAAAGGTTAAGTGACTTGCTCAAGAACACCTGAAAGGTTAGAAATGATGCTGTTTTCAGTGATGAGTAGGAAGGTGGCTGAATAACCCCGTGTTTAAAGCCTGAAGCATGTTTACTGGAATGGATTAAAAATAGGCTCTTTGCTTTTAAAATGGCTCATTGGAATTTTTCAGCATTTTGTGATTCTTTTCTCCTGCCCTCCACCAGCAGCAAAGTTCACACACATGAAAGAAATATTTAACATTAAAACCTTTAAAAGTTATTCTGGTCTGAGTAATGTTGACCTAAATTTAGAACAAATTCAGGGATAAGCTTTATTCTATAACCTCCACGTGTCCCATCAGCCCCTCGTGCTCAGGCTCACAGCATCACCTTTCAGGGAGGAGGCCCTAAAGAACGTAGCACCTTGCCCAGCCTAGGGAAAGCCCTACTCCCACTATCCCCACCTTCAACACAAGCAAGTCAGCAGTGTAAATCTGCCTTTAAATTCCCTATGCTTGTACCTAGATGTTTCCTTAGTGCATCAATTCAGGTATTTAAGGTATCCATCGCAATCAGTGCAGGACAGACTATCCAAGAGCAGTCACGTCTGGGCAGGCTCTGACTCCTGAACAGATCAAATACATATGCAGCAGAAAAACTGTAATTAAACTTGAAGCCAAGAAAACTCCAGGCATTTCCTATTGTCCAGCATGCACAAAAGGGAGTGGCTCAAAGAAGAACTTGCAGCTTCTTTTTGAGCACAAACAAGAGGCACTCCTGAGCTGGAGGAAGCAGGGTCACAGGGAGCTGCATCACGGCTATAAATAATTCTGATTTTAAGGCTACAGTTAAATGAAAACAGAAAATACAACTGACAGCACCTATGCTTCTTGTCTTTCTCTATATTCTCTTACAGTTGACCTTGAGAATATTTAATATTAGCCTAAGGGTGGAAAGAAATGTTCTTCCTCACTCCAATCATTTAATAACAGCTTGTCCTCCTTCTGCTCAATATGCAAGCAGACACTGCTTTTGTCATGCCTTCAGAAGGTGCTTTGTTCACGCTGAGCTGGTGCCTGAAGCACCGGGACTGCCCCTGCCTGGGATGCAGGGCTGTGCCCCCAGGCTGGGCAGCACCGATCCACGCAGCGCACGGCAGTGTCCCAGCACGGGGGGAACACGGAACAATTCCTGTCACTCAGCACAACCCTTCAGTGGGCCACTCCTGGCTGGGGGCTCCTGCCCCTCAACCAGAGGGGAAAATCAACCAAACACACCAAATAAAGTCGAACCACAATGCGAATTTTGATTCAACAGGCGTTTTGTCAAGAAAAAATATCTGCGAGCCGTTTGGAGATGGGGTGAAATCAGATTGTTAAACTGTATTTTGTTCCCGTTTGTGAAACGCTCCGGTTTGACAGTGTCACGGGCTGCCTGATGGATGCCCGAAGGAGGCTCGGCTGTCCCCCCGAGCCCTGGAGCCGCAGTGCCCTCTCCCGAGCTCGGCGGGCTCGGCAGGCACCGGCACCAGGCGCTTTTCCGGAGCCCGTCCCTGCGCAGAGAGCCGCTCCCGAGGCAGCCCGGCCGGGCTGGCTCCGCTCCGCAGCCGCGCAGGGACCGCGCTGCGGCCCCGCTGCCACAGCCGGCAGCAGCCGGGATCGGGGATGCTCCGGAGGGATGGGACGCGAGAAGCGAGGCTGTCACAGGCTCCCTTCTCGAACACACCTTTAAAGCAAGGCGAAATGAGCGATGGGCAGGCAAGCGCTGCCGCCTGGAGCGGGAGCTGCGGCACCGCTGCGGGCTGGCGGAGCAGGTCCGGGCAGGGACGGGAGCGCTGCTGTCCCCAGCCACACCGGCAGCTCGGGAATGCTGCGGCCGAGCCAGCGCAGGGGCAGTTCTGAGGAAAAGCTCTTGCAGCAATGCATAGCTGCTTCGGAATTCCAGGCGGGGAAACGGCGTGCGCATTCCCAGCTGTAATCGCTGTGATCCTGGAGCAGCCACGGCGAGCACACAGCCCGGCTGCCAGGCACAGCGGCTGGGGACTGGCACTAATGCAGCCGCACACAGCATCCCACCACGCTGCCAGCGCCACTGGCAGAACCCTGCATCCAAACTGGGTATAGGATATCTCCCTTAAAAGCCATTCCAGCCATCTAGGAGGCTAAATATAGGCTTCATTTTCAATAAAGCCAGTTAAAAACGGCTTATCTTCATTTTTTTCTATCATAAAGTAGTCTCTTGAAATTATGTTTTCCTCATTTTCTCTATTCACATGTTTTCCCAGCCCTCTCATTTGGGTTCCTGATTTCGGCTTCAGCCCTGCTTTACAAGCTGATTCCTATTGAAATGGTGACAAGTTTTTTCCCATTTTTCTTCCAGGGGTTCAGGAGGACATACGTGCACCATGCAGTTCAGTTTCAGAGGACAGCGAGTTTAAGGGGCATTTAAAAACACAGTTTCACTTCTTTCTCCTCATGCTTAGCACTGCATTTTCCCTCTGCTGATACACTGCAATTGAGTGATGCTCACCGTAACTTTATTCAGACAGAACTCATGAGTCATGAAGAACACGATGACAATAAACCAACTTTGGGGCAAGTCTTTGCTGCAGGTCTCACACCAAGGAGTTCAAGAACTTTCAAATCACACAATCATTAAGGTTGGAAAAGACCTCCAAGACAATCCAGTGACCAACGCCCACCTTGTCACCCAGCCCAGAGCACTGAGTGCCATGTGCAGGTGTTCCTTGGACACCTCCAGGAATGGGGATTCCATCACCTCCAATGCAGAATTAAAAGGATTTCTGTGTGTTTATGTCTGTTAGCAAACCACAACTCCTTGCTTAATTTAATACTCGCTGTTACCAAAGTAACATCCAAATATTTCAGCCTTGGCTCTCACAGCAGCCACCTTTCTCCATGATGCTTTGCTCTCATCCATTTATAAGCATCAGTTCTTTCCTTACCTGTTAAACTGAGCTTAAATGAGCACTGCTGTAAAGTTTAGCAACAGCAAGAACTTCAACTACCAAAGCACCTTTTCATGCCAAAACATCTGTGTTTGTGCACCAGCAACAATGATTAATGTCAACAGGGCTCTGGGAATTGTGTTTGTTAATTAACTGCTGCTGTAGAGCTTGCAGGCAGAGTACAAAACATGACGTTCCTACAGGGTGTACACAAATACTTATTATTTTCCTTATGCAAAAAATCCCAATGGAAGAGTTATTGTTTGGGTTTATTTCACTTAACAGATGAAACAGTTACGTTTCCTGTTGAGTATTTTGCAGTAGGGTCTCCACCAGCAGAGCGCTGGAGAAGATGAACAGAAGAGGAGGTTGGGTTTCTGTATTTTCTCTGAGTTAGGTCACCTCTGGAGAAAGGCAATGCCTGCTCTAAAGTCAAGTGTGATAAATTCCTGAAGGGGATTGCACGATACAGCTTTCTGTGATAGCAAGAGCTTGAACTCACCGACCCAGAAAGCCCTGTTCTGGTCTTCTCTTGCTAAAACGCTTCTTCCCTGGCACTGTTATCAGCACCAGCTGTACGAGAACAGTCTGGAGCGACCTGTTTGGCAGCTGATGCTGCCAGGAGCCATGCAGCATCCTTTGGGGGACCACCTAAATCAGCTGCTGCTGACAGAGCTGTCTGTTGCTCTGGAGACCAGAGCCCTTTGGGACACCCAGGTAATGGGAGAGCAGGCACAGCTCAATGGAACCACGATCTATGGCCTGCAGCCTTCTGGCTGAGCTCTGCACACCAAACCAACCCCGTGAAATATTCCCTAGCTAGGAGCTGATCCATAACCATAACCTCTCCCCGTGGCTCACTGCAGAACCCTGTTTGCTATCCTGGACCCTGGGATGCTGCTGTAATTGACTCCATCCATTACCTTAAAGTGTTCTCCTGTTTATCCTGCCTTTATCACATCGAGCCATTGTAAAAATCTCTTCTGGTTTACATCTTCCCTGTGCTTTCAGCAATGCTATTACTCCTATAATAAGCTTAATGAGGACACTGAGTGGAAGAGTCTTCACATAAATCATCACAAGAGAAAATGCTCCGGAGATGCAAACAGCAATGTCACACTGCCCTCTGTCGAAATTTGAGGCACTAAAGTAATTTTGAAACTTCTTATTTTTAAGGACTAAAGGTTAATTATTTAATATTTTTTAACTGCAACAGCTCTTTCCAGCCATTAGAGAAGATGATTATTTTTTTTCCACGGATTACAACATACATATTGAACTAAGTCTAACGAGCTGTCAGAGAGAGAAATCCTTACATCCCTACAGTCAGGGGGGCAGCAGGGAGGGGCTGCAAATTCTGAACCTGAACATCCCTTTCAAAGCTTAACACTTGCCCCAACACAGATCATGATAGACTGAGCCTTTTTAGCATCTGAGGCATCAGACCCACCCTGAAGCCAAGCTGGCTCTCACCAAACCCCATCCACTGTCACACGACCACTTCCTGCCACAGCCTCTGGCAACCATGGCAAACACTCTCCTTCAAAAACATTCCTGCAGGGAATACTTCTCCCTCAGTTAAAGCAGTGACACCCTGGGAGGATGTGCTGAGTGGTCTGCAGGAATCACAAACATTTGCCCTCTCTGCTGCAAAGGGCTCTGCTGCTGCACAGCTCATCCTGTCTCTGCAGCACATTAAAAGCACAAAATACAAATCTTTCTTCTTCTGTACTATCAGGTTGTGCCATATGTCATGTTTTAAAAATCCCAGGTGACATCCCATGATTACACCACAAGGTTTTTGACAGGCACAGCCCCCTTTGCTTTGCACACATTGCCCCAGAAATGGGCCAGGATCAATGATCAATAGAAGGGTCATACCGTGTGTGCAGCAAGTCTGCAAGACAAGAGGAAAATCAGACTCTGGGAGAAACAAGTCTGTATTCCAACCCTGTCCAGCCTGAAGGCAGTCTTAGCAGGGTGGAATTTGGGGAAAACCCCTTTCGGAATGACGGTCAGGAGGGTGTTATGGAGAGGGGGAAGGTGCTGGAAGGAGCAGCTCATGGCATGCTCAGAGCTGGGGTAGGGCTGGCAGAGCAGAGCTGCTCAGCACAGCCTCCCCTGCTCTCCTGTTTGTCCTCCTGGGGCCAGGACAGCCTCAGCTACACGTGAGAGAAAAGGAGAGCAGCTCTACGCTGGCATCTGGGTCAGGAGGAACACAGAGGACTGGTACAATCCAGTCGTGTGCTTTGGCTGCTCAACAGCAGCACAGGGCCCTCCTGAGACACCCACCCACAGACAGCGTGGAGCCTGAGGACTCACGAGTAAAGCACATCCATCCTGATTGTCTGAATGCACATTTTTATCATATGGGTGACATTCACTAAGGCAAAGGCAAACAAGGCTCTTCAAAATGTATTTCTAGTAGAGATAATGCTTTCTACCACAATGACAGCTACAATACCAAATCCAACTTATCAGCATTCTTCTCTGATCTAAAAAGTAATTCATCAGCTCTATCATTGTATCTAATAAGAATATGCTGTAAAGTCTCAACTTTGAAAATGAGAGTCAAAAGCATTTGTAAGAACCCCATGAAGTTTCTTTCCTTATCTCTCATTTGCTGCAGACATGAGAGCATCAGCTTTTCTTCATTTAATTTGCAAATGTAAAGAATGGGGGCTTTTGGTGCCTCTAAAGACTTCTGGATTTCAGTGCTAAAAAAGTGTATCCTCTGCAGCATGGCCCAAGAGGACTGGACATGGAGTGTGACCTGAGCAAACTATTCGGTATGTAAAATCAAACAATCAGTTATTTTCATTTCACCACTGCTAAAGCAGGAACACACTGCCCGGCTTACAAAACTCTCCCAGGCCTGGGAGAAAGTGAATGACCATAATTTTGGCTCCCTTGCCAAGCTGGGACAGGTATTTGAGGCAACATGAGGATTACAGGATGCTGAAGTCTGAGCATCCTCTAAGCAACATTAGCTTTAATTACACACATACTTCTCCCTGGAACCAAGGTGCTCATAAAAGCACGCTGAGCTCTTCCCCTCCTGTTAGGAATTACACCCCAACAGTGATTTGCAGACCAATTACTGGTGTCACACAAGAGCAAAGTTTATATCAGAACTGAGGTAGAAATCAAACTTTTACAGACGTATGTACAATTTTTTATTACCAGAACAATGCATAATAGGCATCAAAAATAAGTATGCTGAAGGCTAAACATTTAGACACACCTTTAAATAAAACACACCTAAAGCCTGGAGGTAACAGCATCAGTTGATAACAGATGGAGATTAAAAGCAGCCCTCCCCAGCAGCTGCCAAATGCAGATCTAAAGGAGAAAGGATGCACCAGTCAATGTTTGGAGTCCAGTTCTAGCAAAACAAAACAGAGAAAAAAACTCACACTGAGCTACCCAAAATCCTGTGTTAAAACCCATGGCCGAGCCCACATCAGTCTGCAGGAATAAAGGATATTTTCAATGCTCCAGCTGAATAACACCTCACCTGCTGCTAAGGCTGCGTGCACAACAGCTTTACAGCACTCTTTGGGCTGACTTTTTAATATCAACCCTGAAATATTAAAGTGGAGCTCAGTCTTTTAAGTCTTGAGATCATTCAAACCAGAGAGAAATTTCAGAGAGAATAGAGATAAATTATTGGAAACACTGAGGGCAGGAGGAGGTAATTAATTTGTTGTAACCAAACAATTCCATATAGTCCTGGACTGGTTATGCTGTGAAGAACAGAAGGATGCCCTCTTTGCTAACAGTTCGATTCCCCATAGTTGGATGCCAAGCTAAATGCAGGAAAAGCCTAAAGAAAAGTTCACATACCTACCTGTGCTTGTAATACCCAGTCAGTGCTAAAATAGAGGTTTATATGTGCAATAGGTGTTAAAGCCCTTCGGTTTTTACGCACGTATGGAAAAGCCACACATAAAACCCAAAACACCTTCAGTTTGTCTGCCCTCTTCTCTTTTTTCTTCTACAGTCATAAATTTCTCAGCCTCTTTGACTATCCAGAAGTCCAATACAGCTGCACAAGTACAGAAAAGCAAAAATATATTCAATGCCTTCATCGTCCTTTGCATAAAACAACCATGTCTATTATAATTTGATTGCCATGGTTGGGGTTTGCCATGAAAGGCTGGACCAGATGATCCTTGAGGTTGCTTCCAACACTGTTTTATGATTCTAAGATATTCAAAAAAGTCTTTCCCTCTTTCCCCCTCTCTCCAGGTATAATTTTCCAAAAGTTCTGTATAACAGCTCTTCCACAAAGCTTCCACATTTCCTCTAGTTCCTTCCTCTTTGAAGATGGAGAGGGCAAGCTGACACCTCTTCAAGCAACTTTAACTTCCAAGTTAAAGTTCCATCCCCTCAGCAGTGCACAGAGCCTCAGGAGCTTTGGGATGCACAGTAGCCAGATGTTCAGCTGGGTGAACTAACTTCTCAGAGCATCTGACACTGCCTTTCATTCTGAGTTGTTTTATTTTTCCTTCATGCTCTACCAGTTACAACCAGAATATTAAAAAAAAAAAAAGAAAGAAAAAAAGCCCAAACACAATAGGCAATTTTCCCTTCAGGTTCAAATTACTTTGCCTCTTAATTAAAAGTAAAGCACAGAATTCCACAGAAGTGCCACTTTTTAAGGGCACTGTCTAGTCAGTGTTGAGTAGAACCAAGGCCACAAATTCACTGTTACACTCCTGTTTCTGGGAGGAACTTTCTTGTCTGTGTTCACTGAGACAGCAGGGTCAGCGCAGAGCCAAAGCAGAGCATTCACACCTGAGTGCTCTGGCATGGCCAGGGCAGGCTCAGCCGCAGTTTATTCCCCAGAGGTTTCTCTCAGGCATCCACAAAACCCACCAGAACATTTTGCTGTCTGTGCCAGGGGCAGCCAAGGCGCCCTGTTCTGTTCACGTTTCCCAGGCAGTTTGTGTGAGTATTTAGGTAGGTTTAATGTCAACACATTTCAGTTAAACCCAAGGAGCACAGCAGCCAGTCTGAGGAGGCACACGTTATGTGCTGAGGTACTGAGTGAGATCTCGAGAGGAAGAACTTGTGGAATTAATTTATAACACTATTGTGTTTTTCTGAATAATATGGCCTATTACATATAAGGCACCTATTTAACTATTTTCCCTTTTCTCCAACCTCCAGAAAATAAAGTTTGAAAAGCATTCTTCTCCTTAAAAGCTCTCTTTGGTGCTTTATATTACACATGAAGTCTGAATTTCTCCTACAATTACTCAGATAATTTATCTACCAAAAGCGCAAAACAGATAATTTCCCAGCTATGAAAATACCAGTATTCCACTTCAATACCTGCTGTTACTTCCTTGCCTACAAAAAAAGGCAGCTGAAACCATTATCTACCTGTTACAAAGAGATTTCAACTTTCTAAAAAGCTTAGATAAGTAAAACTGCCATTCTCAAAGGTCTACTTTAAAGCAAGTGAGGTACATTTTATATTTAAAGGTGAAGTTTCTTCTTTCACCCTAAGGGCTTTACATTCTCATCTTGATGTATTAATTAAAGCACATTTGTGGTGAATTTTTAATTATCTCCCTAATAAATGGTATCACAAGGAATAAAATGGTCTCTTCACAAGTCTCTCTAGACTCCCCTGTGTCTTGGAAACAGCACTCATTCCGCAGCAAACGAAGAATGCAAATTGCTGGGAGGCCTGTGAATGCTGATGGGCAGGGACCAGATGGCTGTCTTGCACTCTTTCTTCATCAAAGAGCTCTGCAAAATTCTGCAGCTCCAGTTGGCCACACAAAAAGATGAATCTCCTCTATTTTCTTCTGAAATACAGATATTTCCTTCCACTGAAACCCAGACCAAAGGATGAGGTGGGGTTTGAAGCTGATTCCCACATGCTTTTCCCTGGTTCAGTTTTTGCTCCGTACTCCCAGGTAGCGACGGAAAGGACAAGGGGGTGGACGAGGATGTTTGGGGTGTTTCCACTCCCCAGTGCTGTCACCACTAATTTGGAGTGCAAAGCAAACCTGTCCCCATGGAGGGGCAGCCCAGGAGCCACAACAGCCCCACTGGGAGCCACAACAGCGGTCACTGGGGTGTCACCTTTGGGAACTCATGGCTAGCAGGGCAGGCATCGTGACTGCCACAAAACCCCAGCCAAGCAAGGGTAGGTTCACCAAGCAGGTCCGAAGAAATGGAAGAATGACCATATAAAACCACAGAGAAATTGCAATTTGCTGTACAACATAACCCAGGCATTCCCGTTGGGAAGGGACACGGCTCTGCCTGGGAGGTGTCAGGCAGCAGCAGCACAGAGAAGGTGGGACCTTTGCTGTCCAAATGGCAGAGAGTATTGCCTTTTTACCCCTACCCCTGTACACACAGGCACAAAATGCAGGGAAATATTTGATTCTTGGGTTGCTTTCCAGAAGCTTTTTCACAGAAGACACTCCAGGCCCTGCCAGACAAAGTGTACAGACACATCTTTACCAAGGAGTAACACAGGCACAGTCAGCCCCAGCACAGTGAGTTACAGTCCCCCCTTGCAGAAGGAGCTAATAAACACCTCTGGGGGAGGCGACTGTTGCCTGCTTTGCTTTTTATCACCCACCTATCCCTCCCGCAGAATGCCAGTGATCAAACCCAGCCAACACTTCAAACCAGCTGTTAGAGCATTAAAAGAGTGGAGGTAAGTATTACTAATTCCCTCAGAGCTGAGGCCATAAATCCATTTTTTTGTAAACGCTGGAAGTCAATTGGTATCACGCAGTTAAAATCCTGTTTGCTGTTTCCAAACAGACTGTAACCCATAGCCTCAGTACCTCTGGCCTGTTGCCAGACACTTTAAATACAGGGAAAAATATTGGAATTCATTACTGCTGTACAGAATTCTTCATCGATTAACAGGGAACTTATGACTATTTCTTTAACCACAGTCTAGTTCTTCTAATCAATTTTCTCCATCTTTACTTAAGAAAGCTATTTCAACTGTGCAGAGCAGCAATCAGGAGTAGCATTTTTTAAATACACATGCAAAACAAGACCTTAAAGCATCGTGCCACAGCATTACACAGAAGAGCATCCATGGACTGCAGACCAGGACCACAGCATTAATTGACTATTGCACATTTAGTTATTTGTGAAATGGAGCCTCCTGTGTTTATTGTGCAATGTTTGAAGGTCTAACAAGCTGTGGATAATTGGGAAGAACCAGGATCTCCTGACTTGTGAGACACTGAGAGGTGTCTTGTATACACATTGAACAAATCCATGAGCGGGTATGCAAATAACACTTTCAGCATATTTAATGATTAACACCCCCGTGGCATTTTCCTGTTCAGCTAAAAATTGTTATTTACTATGCTTTAGCAATTATATGTTTTCCAACCTGCTGTCTCTTAGATTGAAAGACTTCAGGAGTTCTACAAGACTTCTGCACTCAGTTTAGAAGCTACTACTCATTCAAGCTGCTAAGCAGAAAAACGTCGATAGGAATTGTATACATTATGTATTGTCATTACATGCTGGCATGATTCTCTTGCAGAACAGATTAGGCTTCATCTCCAACATGTTGATTTCCTAATAAAGCATATTAATTTGTCTATGACAGTTATTGCCTTGAACCACCACAAATTAAGGATGAAATAAAGTATTTTATTTTTAACATTTTCATTTATATGCTCATCTGTTGAAGTACAGGCATTATTTTCATGCAAGTTATGATGTGCATGAATCAGATTCACTTGCTTGTAAAGTCTTAGTAGTTTGCAATTAAAAAGCTTATTTTATATGCAACACAGGGCAGAGATTTACCGTGTGTGCACTGTCCTGGCATGTGTGCAACTTCTCTTGCAGACTTGCACAGCACAGCCACTACAAACCTCTATTTTTATAACTAATTTTCCAAGTCATGCCTGATTAGTGTTGGCCTCCAGAAGGGGAACAGACCCAGCCTCAGGGGATGACTGACGTAGGTCTGCTGAGGCCACCCAGTTCTGAGCACCCCTAACTCACACACACGTGAGGAGCCCAGCATTGCCGGGTTTGGGTTCTGGCCATGGTGAACCCACAGCTGCTCACAGGGCCGGGCTGCCAAAGGCCCCAGTAACCAGAGCGGGTAGCAGCACTGGCTGAGCGGGAACACCGCGCTGAAACACCCAGAGCATTTGTCACAGCTCAAACTGCAAACTTCCCCCGTGGCAGGAGAGGCAGAGCAGAGCCCTCCAGTTTGAGCAGCCAGCAGCCAGAATTTTCATCAGCGTTATTCCCCACACAGAGCAGGCAGCACAGCCTATGAGATGGAGACACATCCTCCGAGCTGCATTCTGGTCACAGCTCCTGCTCCCTGAAATTCAGTGTCAGAGCACGGCTCCTCATCTTCATATTCCTGCCTCATTTGTGTCCAGCTGGAGCAGGAGCATTTTTCCAGCAGGTACAAGAGGGTGGTCAGAGTGCCAACTACAGCAGTTCCTGCCAGTGGAGAACCAGCTGTGGCCACGGAGCGACATCAGAGCTCACCTTCCACAGGGACACTGAGTCTGCCTGAAACCAAAGCAGGGGTGACTTATACAGATGGTTGTGCTGCCATCTGCAAAGCAGTAGGTGGTGGTCAGGGTAGAGTTCAAGTAAAATAAAAAGCTATGGCACTTTGCAGCAAAATAGCACAGGCAGCTGGAGCCAAAGCCGTGGAGCATTGCTAGGGAAGTTACTCAAATATTCTGGAGAAAGGTCATTCCTTTCTAAATCGAGCTGCAAACAGAAATGTCTGGAGACTTCTGAAGGCAGAGAAGTCTCATCACAGACCTTTTCCCTCCCAGCTATAGACCCCTGTGAGGTATTTGGAATGCCTCCAGCCTTCTCACAGAACAGTCTTTTCTCCAAAGAAACCCCACTCTGGATGAGCCCTTCTCTCACTTGACAGCAAAGCAGGGACATTAAGTACCTACGGCCAACCTGTGGTCTCTGTTTCCTTCTGGTCCCTTCAGCTAATCTCAGAGCAGCCAAAATTTAGCTCCTAAGCAATTGATATTTCCACTCTGACATGAAACACATCAGAAATTACACTATTAATAATCTCCTGCACTTGTCACCCATTGAAGTGTCAACCTTTTGACAGCTGAATTGTCAAGGTTGTGTCAATAAGTGACGTTAGTAAGTTTTTCTATAATCCTTATTGGATCCACTGGTTGCTAGGCAAACTTTTTATTAAAGCGTTGCATTAGATGAAGAGGTGCAAAAAGACATATTAAAAAATGGCAAAGTCGTCCCCCTTCCCCAAAGCAGTTTAACAAAAAGCCATTTACAAAATCAAGATGAAGTAGTGTAGAAATTATTGGGGAATTTGATGAGGGGGAAATGTGGTGAGTTATGCACCATTTGGCTGAGCTTTACAAAATATTTATCAGAAACTTTGAAACAGTAGTTTCTTCCTGAGAATTCAACAGAGCAAAACATGGATATCTGCCAGTTTCCATCTGAATTCCTTCAGATCACTAAGTATCAGCACAGCTGCATCAGCACCTCAGGGAATACTTGGGAAGTAAGGCACTATTCACGGGTATCTATCCCCCGCTTCTGACTAATATTTTCTCTGGGATCAGTACTTAATTTATAAACAATTCACTTTCACACGTCTTCGTTTTCTGGGCAGACCTAAACTCACTGAATAGCTGCACTATCAGGATGGTGCCTTAGTCTCAGAATTCCCATTTTTACAGGATGTGCAGCTACAGCTTTATGCCCTTAATGGGGCCTCTGTCAAGCGGCAGAACATAAAAAAAAGACCTGTAATTAAGCGTTATTCACCTCAGTCCCCCTGTGCTCCAGCAGCCCCAGAGAACAGCCCCTCTCCCTTTTTCGCCTGGCTTTAAGTCCTGCAGCCTGCCCCAACCTCCCCCTTGCTCCCGCACCACCTCAGTGGCTGCTGATAACCCTGCTAGACCCAGCGGAAGAAACTCATCTCCTTTTCTTCAAAAAGGAGATTAAAGGATCAAAAACCTCTTACCACCTCTCACCAGGAGGCTTGGCTACCACCCTGAAATATTCCCTTTCTAGCAAGTGTATGAAGGTTATTAATCCTTTCCCATTAAGCCTGTGCCACCCAGGAGCTCCACTCCAGCCTGCCATGGCCAGGATGCTGCACTGCACGGATCTCCTGTCAGCTCTGCAGCTCTGAATATCTCCTGCTCTTCACTCCCAACCTATCTAAAATATTTAATGGGTACTTGAAACAGGCACCAACGTTTAGTTTGCCTCCTGAAAAACAAGGGGGAAAACATATGGGTAATATGCAGCCTGTTTTGCAAAACAATAACGAAGCATCTGGTAACTTCTCCAGGAAAAGAAATGGAAGCTGAGGGGATATTTTGCAGAACTTGGAAGCATTCATGGGATGGTGTACTGTTATCCAGCATGTGTCTAAACACACACGGTCTCCTAGCACAGCTTGAGGGGAGATATTTGGTGTATTCATTGTAAATCTCTGGCAAGCACAGCACATGGCCACTCTATTCCTGGCAGCCGGCACGGGAGCCAATCCCGCTCCCACACAGCTAGCCCAGGCAGGAGATGTGCCCAAAAATGCAGAGACGTGGCTTGTGAAAGAGCCATGGGCAGAGCGCACCTTCACTGGGGCATCAGCCAGCAGAGCAAACCCCTCACAGGCCAACAGATTTTTGCCAGCTGGGGTAATACACCTTGCCTAACATTCAGGTTTTCCCTGCATTTAAATTTTAGCATCAAGTCTAATTCTATCCCCTGCTATAATGAATAAGCAAATTCAGTTTGCATGATTGAAATCTGAGGCATAAAAATATGCCTTCCAGATATCCCTTTTATTGTATTACTACACCACCCATAACCATGCATAAAATGCCAGATTTAACAAGCAGTACATATCATGCACTACATAATGCTCACATCCACGTATCAGGCAGTGTGTGTTGGGCCACACTATCTGCTGGTACAACAGACCCAGGCTGTGCCTCAGCAGTGAAAGAAAAGAACACTAATTAGAGTACTGTAGGAGAATTTAAACACAGGTTGTTATAAAAGACTGTAAAAAGGATCAATGCCGAGAGAGGGAAGGGCATGCAAGCAGAATACACTCAGCAAGGACATGATCAAAGGCAGGACAAATAGACTGCAAACACTCTACAGTGTGCAAACACCTCCAAGGTGTGCTGAGGATCTGAGGAGCATCCTCCTCACAGCAGGAGGCTGCAGGCACATTTGGCGTGGCCTAATTTGCCAACAGATCATAGCCAGCTAATAAAGGCATTCCTCAAAGACAGGCACGCTCTGCTGGGCTGGCCTAGCAGGGAAATGAGAGCTGCTCTCCATGCAGTGGGCAGCAGCCACCCCTGGCTCTGCTCCACATGCAGCACTGCAGGTAACACATGGCTGGGGCACGCTGGGGTGTGCAGGAGCTCGTGGTGGGAGGAATTCAGCAGCCCCATGTTGGGGTGTGCAGGAGCTCGTGGTGGGAGGAATTCAGCAGCCCCATGTTGGGGTGTGCAGGAGCTCGTGGTGGGAGACACTCAGCAGCCCCATGTTGGGGTGTGCAGGAGCCCGTGGTGGGAGGAATTCAGCAGCCCCATGTTGGGGTGTGCAGGAGCTCGTGGTGGGAGGAATTCAGCAGCCCCATGTTGGGGTGTGCAGGAGCTCGTGGTGGGGGACACTCAGCAGCCCCATGTTGGGGTGTGCAGGAGCCCGTGGTGGGAGGAATTCAGCAGCCCCATGTTGGGGTGTGCAGGAGCCCATGGTGGGGGACACAGAAGCCACCTGTTCACAGGGACAGGCCAGCAGCAGGTCCCAGTTCAGGTCCCAGCTCACACCAAGGGCAGGAGCAGGGCTGGGAGGGGGCCCAGCCTGGCAGTCTGTGTGTCCCAGGGCAGGAGTGGAAGCTGAACCCCCTCCAAGTCCCCTCCACATCCCACTGATCCCAGTGAGCACCTCAGGTGCCTGAGTTAAGCCCCATCTCAGCTGAAGAAATATTTTCTTTTAGGTGCAGCTCATTTCCCAAAACAATTCTCAGAAACACCAAGCCTTGGATGCTCTTCCTCAAAGCAACAACCCAGGCCCAGATTCCCTTTTAGTTCAGGAAGTTCCACGGGGGAAAGGCACAAGGGAACAGCCAAGCTACAGAGCTCCTGGGGGTTCAGGGGACCTCCAGCCTGTGGTACCAGCCCCAGCTGTCAGGCAGGAACTGCTGCCACACCAGCAGCTGTACCTGTCCCCTGCGTGTCCCCACCAAGAGCAAACCAGCCCACACTGGCTCAGGAGGGTCCCACAACCATTCCCCAGCCTGACCTCGTGTCACCCTCTAACCCTGAGCTCGTTTGAGCTCCCTGCACCCATCACTGCAGACAGGCCCTTGGGCTCTGAATACTTGTGTCTTTTTCAAATTAGGAGGGGGAAGGTGGCAATTGTAAAAATTTCAGCCTTAACCCAAACCAGTCTTCTGTACAGTGCCCAAGCATGCAGAATTCCAAGGAAGAATTAATTATTAATATCTTAATGTAACAAGAGCTGTGGTTTTCATTCTCCTCACAGCTGCCAGGGAGGCACAGATGCAGCACCACCTTGTGTAATTGGAATCTTTATTTTACAAACAGTGCACTAGACTGTGTTTTATCTCCTCTGATCCCTGTGTAATATAATCAAGGCTCACCAATCAAGGCTCCTTCTCCTTTGTTTGCCCTTCAGATGCTGCAGAGAGCCTCTTCTGTGCACTGCACAGTGAGAGTGGTGTGACACAGCTGCATCACAGAGAGCTTTTGTCCTGACTTTAAGGTATCCCCAAAGTGCCAACTGGCAGCACATTCCAGCCTGGCCAGGTGCTGTTCTCCAAAAGATACTATTATGTACCAACAATTAACAAATCTATCACCAGATTTCCTTTGTGCTCCCTGGTACACAGAATTTAAATACACTGCAGAAGGATAGCAGTGCCTGGATGGCAAACAGAAACACATCCAACAGCCAGAGCTGACACACAAACACAGCAAAACAGCTCTGCTGAGCCACAGAGGGATGGGAGCACACACAAATCGTGATCCTGACGAAAATCCTTCTGCCACAGCCAGGGCAGAGGCCATCCATGAGGACACTTGGAGCTGCAGAGCATCAGCTGCAGTGGAAACCTTGTGAAATCCTAACCAGTTATGGCACCTCAAAGGGACATATTTGGTGTGAGCATTTCGAGCTCAACACTTCTGCTGTTTCTGGGAAGGCCCCTGAAGGAAGAACGAGCTCATTTTGCCTGGGATAACTACAAATTTTCACAAATATTTTACTTTAAGATCACGATACTTTTTTACTTTTTCCAGGATACTTTTTTACTTTCAGATAGGGCACGTGCTGGGGAGCAAGGAGACAAAGATAAAAACAGCTTTAGTTTTCATGATAACCTGCCTGATTTGGAGATAACTGTATAAGTAAAGTTCATGCCCATCAAGTATAAATATGGATTGGATGAAGAGCCAGGAAAACAGTGTGGATGATGTGAGGAGGGAAGACTGTTAACAATCAGAGCTGGAGACTGTCTCAGGCTTTGCAGGTGAGCTGAGTAACTGCAGCAGGAAAACCAGGATTACCTGAGCAGTGCTTGGGCTTCAGACACCTGAGGAGCAAAGGCCGTGCTTGGATGCAGCCACCAAGAGAATGGGCTTGTTTGAAAGGGAAGGAAAAGCAAATAGGATTTGGGTAAGCAAGCAGCAGAACGTGTGTCCAAATATCACATCCTGGGCACGGAAACATCTTCATTATTTTAGGAATAGGGAAAAAGGATGTATAAGCACAATTAGAAAACTAATTAAAGCAGTTATCAAATTATGAAATTAATTTACCTCGAGCAACCCTCTGGTAACCCTGGAATCCAAGATCAGGGCAGCTTTTGGTGGTGTCTTTTCCTCAGGGAGTCGCAGCCGGATCTGGCCCGAGCGGGCATCTCTACTGCCATGAGCTCTGGCCACTTTCTCCCCCAGCCAGCAGTGTGTGGCAGAGCAAGGTTTCTTTTTTCTTAGCCGGGGAATCCCTAGAGGTGGGTGAATTTCCCTGCGCTGGGCTCACTGCCCTCTCTGGGAGCTCCCGGGGAGGCGCAAGGCCCAGGCCGCAGCGCAGCCAGGCCCGCTCCCTGCCTCCGCCCGGCTCCGGGCCTGCCCCGCCGCCTGCCCTCTCTCCTCCCACACAGCCGGGCACATCCAGCAGCAAGGGCGTAGGGAGGCTCTGAAACAGCGTCTGCCTTCCCTACCAAGCCCCAAGAGCTCAAAAGCTTTCAGCTGCATCCTATTCACATCTTTTCCTTGTCAAGACATCCCTTGATGAGAACAGGGTCCGACAGGAGGGGAGGAGGAAGGAAATTACATGAGCAAAACAAAAGTGTAATTAAATTAATTCTGCAGATGAGCAGATCAGGTCTAGGTTGTAACTCTTCTTCTTTCTGGCGCATTCTGGACAGTTCTTTAAGGAATTCTCTGCTAAATGGAGCGCAGAGGGCAGGTTAAGTGTTCCTTCTTCAAAGGGGTGGTAAATGTCTGGTCTCTTTTTTCACTCCCACTGTCTCATGCCATTTGCACCAGCCTGAGCATTGACGGGGGAAGCACAAAGTGTTTCTTTTCAAGGCTCTGAAATGAAAGCACCCAGGCCATGGCTGAATTATGCAGGATGAAAGCACACTTCCACCCAGAGCCAGCCTCCCTGAGGTGTAGTCCTGGGCTGTCTCAGCAGCTGCTCTCAGCAGTCACAAAATGCCAGCTGACTGATACTGTTAGTGTTCCTCGGGCATCTCATCAATCACAGCTCAAGCCTTTCCCAGTGAGTAACTTAGGAAAACAAGGCCATTCCTCCTGCTCATCCTGCTCTGAAGATTTTCAGTGGCTCCATTATTCTGAGCTATTGACAGGTGCTTTGTTTCTCCCCTTGCACAACTTTTAGGTACAAACTGCTTTTGATTTAGCACCCAGATGAAGCCCTCACCCCACCTCGTTTTTCTAATTGGAAAACGGCCTGAGGCAAATTCAAGGAAAATTGTCCCTGATTCCTTCTCTCAAAGTAAAGCTGTGACACTTTCAAGAAGTACACAGAGGATGTGGAGGGTGAGGTGTTCCAGCGCTGCCTGGAGAAGAAAGACCACGAGGTCCTGATGAGAACACAAAGTAATGTCACTCTGAGCTGCTCTGCTTTTATTTGAGGTTACAGGGCAGAACAAACTGAAGATGTTCCTGACAGTGGGGACAGTAGATCAACTCCAGATATTTTAGCTGCAGGCAGAACATCACCCTGACTTTCCTGGAGTGCTTAAACAGATCAAGACAAACTCAAGAGGCTAAATCCAGTTAAAACAGGTTAGATTTTCCAAGAAATAAAATGCAAATTACTGAACTACTACAGGCCTCCACATCCTACATCCAATGAGAACTTTCTGACAACTAATTTGCAATATGTGCAACCTGAGACAGCACAAGGCTACTTTGAAAGGTGCCAAAATAGTCATTCAAATTCATAACCTGATTGCCCATGTGGAAATGCTACCATCCCTTTCAGATACTTCAGCTATGAAATTCTGGCAAGCAAATTATCCAAAAACTCTTCAAGCCTCAACATTAATAAGCAGTACCTCAATTTCTCCTAAAAATATATTATGCCTGATTTTCTCTCAGTTTTTCTATCAGCTGAAAGCTGTGCTTTATTTGGGGGGGCATAAAAAAGGAAGCAGCAAAGTTTTAAAGAAATTTTGAACTTCCTTGCAAGTTGGAGAGAAAAGGAAAGAAGTGAATCTTTCAACTCAAAAATGCAAGGTAGACAGCAAATCCCCAGCATTTAAGCCAGCAAAGACTACGTAATTTTGCAATCAAGATTACTGCACTGACAGCTTTATTTCTCAAGTTTTGACTCGGTAACATTTGGCAGAGGTTTCAGAAAGTACTTACTTACATGGAGGTTTATTTTACTTCTAAGGTACTTTATTTTGTTGGGTTTTGGGCTGGGTTTTTTAGCTAATAGGAGAATGACAGTGATAGTTAAAAAAATATCTTTAGTTATAGCTACAGTAGAGGAAAACTGTATCTGAATACCATTTAATTTCCATGACAGAGTTATTTCTGAAATCCAGACTCAAAAAACTATCAATTTAATGCATTAGATGGATTTGCATGCATTTAAATTCATGACTGAAAGTGGTAACAAGTGTGCTCATACAAAATTAACGCTTGCTCACTCCATTCACTCATTACCATTTAACTGACCCTTATTAAGGGCTATCGGTGGTTTCCCAGGCTGAGGAAGTGATTTACTTGAGTGATCCTGAAGCGGGGGAACTCCAGCTCCAAGTTCTGCCTTTTTTGCCCTACTTTAACACCTCACCAAAACTTCCGGGGGGAGCAGTTCCTCATCTGTGTGGTTTCAGCCCCTGAGCAGTGGAACACACCCAGGGCCTCTGTGGGAACATGGGGCTGCCCACATCCACACAGCAGCTCTGGGTGATCTGACACCACGAGGGATTGCTCAAGGAATTAAGCCACAGAATTAACAGGGTTATTTAGAGAGGCCTTGAGGATGAAATGGGATGGCTCCACCAGCCATCCTGAAGGACACAGATTCTGGGAGCTATGTACCCTGTGCTTTGGGAGGACACTGTCCTGGATGGATGGATGGATGGAAGGATGGAAGGATGGATGGAAGGATGGAAGGATGGATGGAAGGATGGAAGGATGGATGGAAGGATGGAAGGATGGATGGAAGGATGGAAGGATGGATGGAAGGATGGAAGGATGGATGGAAGGATGGAAGGATGGATGGAAGGATGGAAGGATGGATGGAAGGATGGAAGGATGGATGGAAGGATGGAAGGATGGATGGAAGGATGGAAGGATGGATGGAAGGATGGAAGGATGGATGGAAGGATGGAAGGATGGATGGAAGGATGGAAGGATGGATGGAAGGATGGAAGGATGGATGGAAGGATGGAAGGATGGATGGAAGGATGGAAGGATGGATGGAAGGATGGAAGGATGGATGGAAGGATGGAAGGATGGATGGAAGGATGGAAGGATGGATGGAAGGATGGAAGGATGGATGGAAGGATGGAAGGATGGATGGAAGGATGGAAGGATGGATGGAAGGATGGAAGGATGGATGGAAGGATGGAAGGATGGATGGAAGGATGGAGGGATGGATGGATGAAGGGATGGAGGGATGGATGGCTGCACAGCCAGACTTTATTAACTCTGGGAGTGACTGATGAGCCTATGGCCAGCCCGTTTTACCCACAGCTTCTGGGGTCTAAGCTGATAACTGCACCTGCAGTTGCTTAATCCCTGCACTCAGAGGCTCACCCCTGGCACAGCCAAGGTCCCTGCGTGCTGTCCAGTGCAATTCCAGGGAACTGGGCAGCTTCCAGGGAACTGGGCAGCTTCCAGGGAGCAGACACAGCCATCCTGGCATGCCCACCAGGAGCCTGTGCACCACATCTTTTGTACTCACCCATCCCCAGGGACAGGGACAGCTTTCCAAAGCCTGTCTGAGCTGTAATAAAAACAACAATCATTCCAGGGGAAAAAAAATGAAGCATTAAAGTATTTCTATACTTTTTAAGAAGGTCTAAATATTGATATGAATTAAAATTTCTAAATGAGTTGAGGGTTATGGTTCTCTGCAGTGAAGCAGAGAAATGTCAGTCTGCAGAAACAGCAGGACTTGTAATGGCTGAAAATTCAAATGGAGAAATTGTTGGGATGGAGTTGGCTTTGGAGAAAAAAGTTTAAAAACCCCTTTATAGGCCTTTCTCTAAATCTAAGATTATACTTGATCTCAAATGTAAAAAATCATATTTTGTCCAAGAGTCAAACTAACAGCAGCATATTTCTTTAAAAAAAACTAATTCAGGCTTACAATCGATTTGTGGTTCATAATCCCTCCCATCAAATCCTGACAATAATTTTTATTGTCAGTAGCAGCAATAAATGATTGCCCATCTCAGCTGCAGAGGACATGCAGCTTATATGATCCAAACAATTTCCAGTAACATGCACAAAAGGAAGGAAAAAGCATTACCCAGATTACTAGAGCAAGAACCTGCTGTAACAGGTTTATATAGTAGAACCTGTAGAAATATTCATTTATCTCTTTGCTTAATGCAATGTCTAGTACATGAAAATGATACTTTGCGCCATCTTATTTACTACAGGCAAGAAGGTTAATGCAGGAGAACATTTTAAAGGTCATTTCCATTCTTTGAAATAATTAAGTGTAGCACTTGCAGAATCCTTTTAGGGAGATTTGCAACAGAAAATGCTTTTAAATAACTCCACAGGTAACTGCATTAAAATAAATCCTCAGACAGTGGAGGCTGGACAAAGAACTTGGAATAAAACAGCAGTGCCCATTTGAGAGAGTCCCAAGGTGTTTTGAGTTTGCCCATTGCATGCCCTTTTGTTCCATGGCTCTTGTAGGCCCAAAAGGAACATTTTTATGTGCTATAACTAGATTAATTCAAGATTTTCATATTGGAACAAACCCTTAGTGGACTGGAAATACAACACATTCCCCCCGGTCATTTAACCAGATCTCTCAATGGTTCCAAAAATACTGAGGCCATTAAAGAGAAGTTCACTAAACAAGAGCAGGAATCAAGCTGAAAACCCCATGATCCTGTGGCATTGGACCCAGAAACTCCTCTTGTTGTCTTGCAGAAAAAATTTGGTTCATTTGGAACAGAAAGAACTGTCAGAACTCAGCAGCCAGCACAGGAGAAGCTGGGTCTGCCACCAGTGAGGAAGAGCCCAGGCAAGCCCAGCACCACTGGCATGGCTGGAACCCCATTTCCTTCCTCCTTTCGGGGCTGATATTTTTGTTAGATGGGGCATTTTTAAGAAATGTGGTTTAATGCTCTTAGTTCAGTGTTGTCTTCTCTTGAGGTAACACAGCTGAAATACACAAAGCTGGTGATAATGAGAGACATGCACAAAGAAAGGGGAGAAAGCAAAGAGGAGGCTCCTGTATTTTAATCAGCAGTTGTAACACACACGGCAGGAATCGCTGAGGTTCCACACGCAGGAGGCACAGGAGAGGCAAGCACATCTTCCCTAAATTAGGTCATAAGAGGAGCAATGGGATGTGTCAAAATTATGAGGTGGAAAGGCTGCAGCTCTGTAACATTTTGGTGGTCTCTGTTAGCGCTGGCAGCTACAGGGACACTGCCGTGCTTGAGTCACACCAGGTGACATTCCCAAAGTGACAAGCTCACCAACACCACAAATCTGCTCCCCAGCTCCGCTGAAACACTTCAGCAGCCTCGAGCTGCCCACAGGGACAGCGTGAGCCCCAGCAAAGCCCTGTGAGTGCTCACTGGGCATCGGCACGCAGCAGAGAGTGAACTACAAACAGCCTATGGAGAGCAGGCGGGGACAAGTTTCTGCTTGGGAAATCTCTTAATTTTGTTAATTTATCACTTCTCAGACTCAATAATCATTTGCTCCTACATAAAAGCCATGAAACTCTGAGTGGAAAAGCCAAAGTGAGGGGAATTGTCACCATGTTCTTTAAACATCCTCAAGCCGTTGGCACTGGTGGGGTCAGCAGATCAATGAGTGCTGCTTGCTCATTAATCCTCACAGCTGCACTTCCACCTGTGCAGAGCAGCAGGGTCTCTGCCCATGCCCACAGCCCCTTTAAGGGCAGGGTAACCCTCCAAAAGGGGCAAGATGCCATGGAAAGGCCTGTCCTTCCAGCACAAGTCACTGTGGCACAAACATCAGGAGTATATTCCTGCTGAACTCTGCTGTCAGCCACAGGCCATAATTTCTACCCTTGGACACATTACAAGCATAATGGAGAACACATAAATGAATGCACAATCATTACAGATATTTATAGGCATCCTGCTGGTGAGAGATCATGCCTATAATTCATGTGTGGTAAAGCCACAAAATTATGAAGGTCTTCCTAGCACAGCCGTTCATAATCCAATGGGAATCCATTACATTTTTATTTCTCGTGCTACAAGAGGCAATTTATGACTGTCTGTATTTCACATCATGTTTTAGAGGTGATGATAATGTAAAAGCAGCCTGACCTCAAAATGGAATAACTGATTGAGGCAAAGAGCCATTGCACAAAATGTATGTTTGTTTTCTTGGAGAAATCAGCAACTACAGCTCTTTTAATTTTTGGTATGGAGTTCACTTCAGAAAAACATTTCTGTCAAATTAATTTCTTTCATTTAATTTAATTTTCCTTTTAGGCACAGAGGTCTGGTTTTATTTGATTTTCTTAATTGCAACCAAACATACAAGTTCAGGCTCTTTCAGAAACATTAAAATACCTCATTCTCTGGTCTTTCAGTCTGGTCCTTCCCAAGCCCCTTTGTGGTAAATACTGAGCTGTTCTCAGCCCAGATGGAAATTTCAAGACTGTTACTATTTATCTACTTCCTTATTGTGCTGTGAGACACAAGCTCTTGGTGTATTTACATGTATTTAGGAGTTACTGTGGTGACATGGCTAAAAGAAGCCAAGAATTAATGTCAGAGTTGTCACACCTAACTACACACAATCTGATGGGTTTGAGTTGTACTTACTCCTTCTTAGAACTGAAATAACATTTGTGATAACAACTGTCCTCTGTCCTCAGCAAAAGTGTTCCTTTACCAGTGCTGTTATTGTGGGGTTTGTTATTATTTCTAGGGATAAGTGTTCTATTACATCCATTTCATTTCCTAACAGCAATATAATTCTGTTCATACCTTTGCAAACCCACCACATTTTCATTTTCAGATTCTCGAGTCCCCAGAATTAAGGATAGCATTGCCATATTCTGGTAACAGTTTTTTAAAAGCTGTAAATTCTGTTCTCTCTTGAAGGGCTGCCTTTCTGGGGCATGAGTATTTCAGAGCAGATCCATAAAAATTGACAGCTAGCTAAACTTTATACATCTTGACCTCACTAAGAGTCCTGTTTCACCTGCAGTAGAACCATTTATATTGGCATCATGTGTTACACAAGTCTGGCTGAAGTGAAATTACACTTAATAAGCCAGACTGTATTTTAAAAGAAGATGAAATAATGGCTATAAAATTTAATGTGTCATTTAACTGTCACATGAATAGTAAATCCATCAGTAAAGATGACAGAGCTACAGTGATTTAGCATCCAGACCATCAGAGCTTTATGTTAACACCAGCAAAGAGTATTGTGGGACCGAGCCATGTAATTTCTCAGATGGAAAATTACTTTCTTGAGGTTCCTGAACAGTCACAACTACATGGGACTAGTTATGAGGCTGCTCAGAATTAGTCAGGGTACCAAAATGTGGCTCTAGCAAGGGTAAAACATGATGCATTTTCCAGGTTTTAGTGGGATACCTCCTGATGGACTATTTAAACTTTTTTAATATCATTCTGACTACACAGCATTTCGTATTGTAATGGTGTTTTCTTCTTTTCATATTAAGCAAGCCTAATGTCGGGCAAAGGTACAAATTTATTTCCCACAATGATGCCTGAATTGCAGCTGAGCTTCTGAATGTTTCAGGGGCGTCAGCCCCAGGCTCTCTTAGCTCACCAAGGAAAACTGCAACTGCCCAAACAGCCTCTTTTCCATGGAAAGGCAACAGCTTGAGTTCCACATGCCCTGTTGTCCCTTAATTCACTGCAAAGGCCACCAGTCCAGGCTGAGCAGATGCCACATGGCTCATGTGCCTGAAACCCCTTTTCCTTGGGCACTGGGCATTGCTCTCCAGCCTCCCAGAACAAGGGAAAAGCTCCATGGCCCGTTACAAACATCCGGGGCCATTTGATCACTCAGATTAGAAACCTCTAAAGATTACCCATGAAAACACACTGGTTTGCCAGGATCTGCCTTAGGCTGTGTGCTCTGTGGAAGCTTTCTGGACTGAAGCTGCAGCCCTGGTTTCAATCTTCAGTACTGACCTCCCCCAAAAACAACTTTCACGGCCACTGTGATCTGCTCAAAACTTCAGTAGCCTCTGACCACAGATAACCATCCACCAAGCAACCTTCAATGTTATCCTCTCAAGGTTAAAAGAGTGTGTTTAAGATTACTTTGGCTTTCAGGTCACATTCTTGCATCCTTCCTGAACTCCCACTTCCCAGGAGATTCTGCCCGGTGATGGATTCAATGTGTGTTTCCTCCTGTTCTTTAAAGCTGATTCATTCATCACACTAGGTGGGGTACATTTTTTAAGCACTGGAATGAGAGCTGGTCAGCACAAAACAGCATGTGCAAAAGGGAAAACTGTGCTGAAAGCAGGCCTGGGGTAGTACTGGGGAAGAGTCCAGAGAAATGCACAAAAACCTCTCTTACCAAACCCAAGACCCTGGATCAAGCAGCTCACTGCACCTTCCTCTCAAAATCTCTGGAATCTCAGCTGATGTTCCAGTTGTTATGCTGCATCAAGGGTTACTGTTAACATGGAATACAACGCAGAAATTTCAGAATTTTCTCTCATCTTTGAAGTCTACCGAGGGAAGGCATTGGGAAAGAAAACTGCTCCATAGCCAGCCTGGATTAGTGTTGTGTGCACTATGAACACAGCACCATAGACAGAAGTTATTGCAAGTATTTTTCTCATCACTTTTAATAGACAATGACTTTTCTCCATATCTCTGTATCTACACTCATCCTCCTGGCTCTCCCAAATTATGGCCAAAGAAGATGTTTTAGAAAACAAGACCAGCTTCCTTTGCAACCAGAGCTGTCCACATCTTTAGAAGATACGTCTCACCGTTCACTTTTCACGTTACAACCAAAAGGAATTAGGATGTAAAAAACACACATCACATAACAAAGCTACTCCCAAGATGGAGTAAATGTAAAAACTGAGGAAATCTCTTAAAATCAGGTGGAATTAATAACAGGCTCTGCCTTTGCACGGCACAGAAATACATTCTTACTAGAAATTCCCTGGTCATCGAAGATTTGGCTCTTGTAAGTCCAGCTGTGAGTTTGGGACTGGTCACAAAGCCCAGGGCACGGGGTTTTCAGTAGGTAATCCCTACTGCACTGTGTGTACCTAAACAAACCCACTATTTAGAACTCAGGTTGTTAATACACAACAAAATCACAGGAAACATTTTGAATTCAGACCTAAAAGCATCATTGCACTACTGGCATAGAAAAAAATTAAGCCCTAGAGATGAAATCTTTTAACTGCTGTTGATTTTCATGTATCTCTAACCTACATGATCTGTTATTTAATCTACCAGTGCTATCACTGATTTTAATGGGCCAATGCTAATGATTTTTTTGAAGCTGTCACTAAATACAGAAATAAAAAAGACAGATGTCACAGCCACAGAAGAGACACTGAGCAGGCAGAAGGGGTGTGCCACTGAAGTCCTGTCAGCACACAGGGTGATTACCATATCTTGGGGCACAGCCGCTCCTCAGGAGGGAGCTTCAGAGATAGGCAAGGGGAGACACAACCCGTATCTGTTGGAGGAAGCTGATATACACAGCAAAGGGTATCTTGGATCTCCTCCAAGATCTCCTATTTCTAAAATGCATTAGTTTTAAAATACTACACTAATACAGAAAAACAATTTTCTCCCTTTCCTTACATTTTGCTTTGTTTCCCCAGTATCCAGTTTCTGAGGCAGGGAAAAAACCAACAATCCCAGTAGAGAAAAGCCCACTATAAAGGTACAAGTTTGCCATTCTGCCACAGTCTATACCTTCCTTCAGCAAAAGTCCAAACACAATGTGCTTCCTGTCCCAAGCTTTGTTATACAATGGAAATCCTTTCAACAGAAGCATAGATGGGTCAAAACATACCAGAACTGCCGCATTCAGACAGAAAAAAGCTCCCTTTCCCACCTATTATTCTATTCAAAGCGTGTTTGGGAGCATTAGTGGCACCCAGATTGCGTGTGCCCCTTCACCACCATGGGTGGGTTTAACTGAATGTCTTCAGAGAGCTGAGAAATGAGTTGGTCATTTTTGGTTCAGCAAAAATCTCCTCTTGTGACAAAGGAGAGGGGACGCGACATAAGCCATCCAATAAGTGAGCACATGCAACAAATGCCATGGGAAATCCTAGCTGGGACACTGGACCTGCCCAGCTCCACCAATGCCAACCCAGTGTCACTGTGGGCTGGACAGTGACAGTGACAGAGAGGCCAGCGGGGTGCAGAGCACCCCACTCCCAACTGTATTTGGGGTGTTCCTCACTTTGCTCTCCTGAGCTTCAGAGATCCTTTGCCCCCGCACATCCCTACAAGCAGACGAGAACGGAGGAAGCAGCACACGACACAGGCAGCCTCCCCTGAGGGGCTGGGGAGTCCAGCACTGAATGCACCTCGGCAGCATCCTCAGTGTGTTTTTCTTTCTTTGCTGATGAAGTGCTTTGTGTGTTTGCATCATTTATACAACAGAAAGCAGCTCACACTGCAGAATGCGCACAGCAAAATGCTACCAATCCAATTAAAACCAGAACTCAGCTTCTGCTTTCCAGAAAATGAAGGCAGCAGTTGATTTTAAGTGGTAATAAAAGTCTTTAAAATCACCATTGTAGTTCTTAAAGCTTTCAAAAGATACCCTTCCAAGTCATATTGGCTTCCAAGTGTAAAGCCAAAATTCAGATTACCTCACTCATTCCAGCAATGCAATTAAAGGAAATGGGACAATTCTTCCCACCATGGGGCACACAGTAAGTTGTATTGTCATGTAATTCTGTGTCACAGATCGGGATCCAGAATGAAAAATCTAAGCCATCCTTCAAGAAATATGTTCCACAAAAACTAGGAAATCAGTAAGAAAATCAATAGGAAATAATACTTGAGCTATTCACAGACAGATTTGTTGCATAGAATTCCAGAATTGTTCAGGTTGGAAAAGGCCTGAGACCATCAAGTCCAACCATTCCCCCAGCACTGCCAGGGCCACCATGTCCCCAAGAGCCACAGCCACACGGCTTTTAATTCCTCCAGGGATGAGGACTCCAGCTCTGTCCTGAACAGCCTGTTCAGAATCCCGGAATCATTCAGGCTGGAAAAGCCCTCCCACCCCATGGGTTCCAACCCATACCCCATCCCACCTTGTCCCCAGCCCAGAGCTCTCAGTGCCACCTCCAGCCCTTCCTGGGACACCTCCAGGGATGGGCACTCCAAACCTCCCTGGGCAGCCCCTGCCAAGCCCTGAGCACCCTTTCCATGGGGAAATTCCTGCTGGTGTCCCCCCTGAGCCTCCTTTGCTCCAGGCTAAAGCTCCAGTTCCTCAGCCCCAGTACTTGACAACCCTTTCAGCAATACTCAGTCACAGAATTTAACATAAAATCACTTTTAAAACTTAATTAGGCTACAGCTGGGTAAATTGATAAAAATGTTGATAAAAATGTTGCCCTGTTGCCTCCAACCCCTTGCAGGAGTGGAGAAAAGAGCACTTTGTAGGCCAAGGCTGGCCTGAAGATTTCAAACCAATGTCGTTTGCACAATGTTCAGCACAACAGAGCCCTGTTCCATCCTGGACATCACAACAAACTTCCTCAGCAATGGTCCCAGCAGGTCCCACCTCGGTTTGTGGCACTGCACCTTTGTAGACAAGGTGAAGCTGAAAAGAGGTGCTTTAGCCCTGAAACACAGAGCACCAGGACCAGCTCCTACATAACCCTGCAGCCAGGATGCTTTTGGCATGCACATCCCATCAGGAAATATTTTTGGCACTGGGTAGGCCATATCTATTGTGGCTGGGGAAAATCAGGAAAGCAGGAAAGCTGGATTCAATCACTCGAGATTCCCTGGTCCCATGGCAGGGGCTGCTCCCTTCTGCTCTGCAGAGGTTTGAGGGCACAGTTCTGCGGAACAGAACAATCTGGAGGTGCCACAGAGGGAAACAGGACAAGAGTCAAACCAGAGGAGCTGCAGGAGGAGCAGGAGAGGGATGTTGAGTGCAGGGAAAAAGGAGGAAATGCAGTGTACTGGCTGAAAAATGAGGAGGTGAGAAGAGAATCCCCAAAGAGCAACAGGAAACACAAATTCTCAGCTTTGTGACAGGAATATCTGCAATCATCCAACCTTCACCACCTGTTTAATCCCAGCAATTCCCTTCAAACCAGCATGTCACACCACTACCAGCCAAGGAACCTCTGCAGTGCCCCAGGCTCTTGGCAACACCTTAACAACAGAGCTGCAAGCAACCACGCTGCTCCTCCTAACAGGCACAACTCCCCCTCCAGAAGCGAGACAGGCTCTGACCCTCCAGCAATAGCAGAATGAAGCAAAAATTGTTCCACCACTGAATTCCTTTGGTTCCACAAACGGTCGATTTATGCTGCAAACTCTATTTGTGCTCTTTATTAACAGGGCACATGACAGAGCAGGCTCAATTTGTCATGTACTAGTTGTTCTCTTGCTCTGGAAAGCCAAAACAAAACCTGGAATTTCTCATTTGCCTGATTTGTGATGCATTCAGCCCTTACTGAAGAGTCCAAGTCCGTGGCTACAGTTGCTCTTCATTTTCCTCCACTTCCAGGCTGTCAAATCAAAATAAAACACAGCATTTTTTCACATATAACTCCAGACACCTGCACTGTTCAATCACCACTAAAGAATTTCATTCATATGTCCAATTATTATTTTTATTATTTCTATTATTATTATTCATTGTAAAATGCAAGTTTTTGAACAACTGTTGGTGGTGAAAAGCTGTTTGTATTTGCACGTGTGTAATAATCAGAGATCAAGTCTTCTCCAATAAAGTGATTTATCATAGAAAACCTAACTTTGTTACAAGCTTTGCTGTAGTGCATTAAGTACCTCAGCCTGCCCACAGATGCAGCCACTGGGTACCCATCCTGTTAGTCTCAATGTGACTGTGAAAACAAATCTCCTTTTTGTAATGACAGCAATAACTTTTTTTTCCTCCAGGTAAGACAGGACAGAAAATCTTTGCTGTGACAGGCAGAGAGTGCTTATGAAACAAACACACACAGATGTACTCCTCTATTTTAGCACCAGACAAGCTGTCCCTTGTTGGGCATCTTCCAGATGAAATTTCCATAATTTCCAGTGAAATCCCAGGCAGCCAGGCTCGCTCCCACTCCACTGAAACTCTCTCTCCAGGCCCACACCTCTGGATTTTCTCCCCACACCCAGCCGGAAGAGCCACCAAAGATTATCCCCCCCAGCCAACAGCACATTCCAGGGTGTTGACTCACAGCATCCTCTGCCATTTTTAAAGCATGCTCGTGTTTAATGCTCACATTTCAGACCTCTTCTGCTCTGGTTTGCTCTGTGCAGCCTGGCTGCGATACCACCCCACAGGAACAATTGGAAATGGCTCCTTTTTCATCCCAGCCTCCCCTAACCCAGCCTTTCTGAGATGTGAGGGAAGCACGTAGAAGGCATTTCTCATTGTGCCGCCGTGCACCTGCAGCTGCCGGCCAAGGTCACGAGAGGAAACAACAAAATCCTTCAAGAGCCAGTTCCTTTGTCATCTGAACACAGACAGGAAACACTGGAAGTGTCTTAAGAAAGTTTTTCTAATGAGCTCTTAGCCCAGCCTTGCAGAAGCCAAAGACAGATGATCATTGCAGGTCCCTTGCAGCTGAAGTAGCCTATTCTGCCCTACCCAGCTTTGAGGGAAAAGAGCACCAATATCTGGCTATTTCAGACCATAGCCAGATCCTCATGTTCACAGGGATTGCTGTGCTTCAGAGCACAGGAACAGCCACCGAACTTGGGTTTGAGGGGAGGGCAGGGCCAAGGTCTGGGTCAGAGCTGCTCTGGCTGAACCGCCCCATCCGCCTGAATTCAGGTTCTGTTGCTCCGGTTTAACCTCAGGAGCCCTTCAGAGGAGGCTCTGAGTTATTCTGCAGTATAAATAATATTAATTACCAGCCCTTTTATTTCATAGATACTCTAAGCCCATTTAAAAATATTGCACTCAGTGTGCAAATAATACATAAAAGGTGGGCGGTTTTGAAAAGCAAGTGTTTTAAAATTATGCTTTCTCTTCAAAACAGATTATTAAAGTTAAATCAGCATAATTTTCTGCTGCATTAAACTGGGGACAAGTCAAAATGGCTGCAAGTCTGCTTGAAGTAATTCATGAACATTTATCTCTCCTGTTGTTTATTGTAAATATATCTTTATGGAATAAGTTAATTTTGCTACATACTTTCTCAGGAGCAGTCAGGAAGACAGATCCTAATAGAGCTGTTCATGCACAACCTTTGCAAACTAGCAAGATCAATCATTTTCTTTTTCTCTTCCAGAATTTCCAAAATTAATGTAAATCCTGAGAAGTCAAAGCAAGGATTTAACTGTATTAAATTTTCCATTGTGCTTTTAAATATACATATTCTCTCCTTTGAGATTCTGTTTGGATGTTAGGAACCAGCTCTTATTCTTTTTAATCTCTGTGAAAGTGCACAGGGATGGGCACAGCATAACCATTTGTACAGTCAAGATGAAATATCAGCAAAAGAAAACTGTCCAGGGCAGATATATTTCAGTATGAATCATTAATTCCTAAAGCTTGAATTTTTTCATTATTCATTACCCATTTTTCATCCTGTATTACTCCCTCAGTTTGCAGAGCTGCAGTGAGATCCTCACAGCTCAGAAGGGTTGGTGTGTGGCTGGGGAGAGCAGCCCCACACCTCACACTGAGCAATTCACAGGTAAACACAAGATTAGAAATTATTTTTCCACTGCATTGCAAAGATCAGTCACTGCAACCTGGCATTTTATAGACTCAGCCCTCCAAGGTCTGTGACTGGTTCCCCTGTTTCCAGGGTACATCCTCATGCCAAAACCCCAAACGAGAATACTCGAACCCAAATACTCAGATTTCCATTGGATTTGCACCGTCCCCATGCCTGACAGCTAGGAAGTTATTTATGCAATTATAAACATAGCATTAAGAATCAAATGCTATTTTATCAGTTCTAGGGAAAGCCTGAAACTTTTATATTCCACATTCCGCTGCAATGGCTAAATCCAAACCAGTGCAAATCAGAGCAGCTCCACAGCAGAGGAGACATCAGAGCCTGCAGTGTTTAAATAAAGGCAAAGCCTGGCTGCTGTAGCCTCCACACAGATGGCTGGCTTTCAACGGGCTGGGGGGAGAAATCCATCCTGACTGGTTTCCAAGCCATTAGGAGTTCTTACACATCCACTCAGTGCCTAAAGAGGCACAATGCCCACTGCAGCACAGGGACAATGCATGGGGGATGGCAGTGGTACACTTAAACCATCTGCATTTGCACAGCACTTGGCAGCAAGTGCAGGACTGGCAGCCTGGGCCTGGGGTGTAATAAAGGGAGTGTAATAAATGAGTAAAAGTCACTGAACCAATTTACAAGGCATTAGTGCCTTGGCTTTCACACTTCGGCCCCTCAGCAAGGATTCATCCAGAGCAGCTCTCTCCACTCTGCTTTTGGCAAGTGCTCAGCTCCTCCAACAGCTTTTGGAGAAGGCACATCACCTCCTTCCCTCTCCCCGTGTGCACTCAAGCAACACAAAACCCATCTGGAAACCCGAGCCCCTGGGGGAAGGGTGGCAGCAGGCTGGGAGTGGGGTCCATGTGATCTGTGCGGAGAGCCTGTGGAGTGTCACACAGGGTCTGTGTGGGGCTGGAGCCCACATGTGGCACTGCCCAGCCCATCACGGCTCCCACACAGATCACAGGGCATCCCAGCCACTCCCAGCCAGGGAAGCATAGGGAGCAAATGGCAGAGAGAGCGGGGCAGTCCCAACAGCGAGGTGACACAGCGGGCCAGGCAGGGCCATGGCTGTGGCACAGGAGATAGTGAGTGTGTGTGTGAGAGTGTGTGTGTGTGTGTGTGTGTGTGTGTGTGTGTATGTGTGTGTGTGAGTGTGTGTGTGAGTGTGTGTGTTTCTGTGTGTGTGTGTGCGT
>VXAZ01001219.1:743291-781950 GCA_013399875.1 Gymnorhina tibicen
TGTGTGTGTGTGTGTGAGTCTGTGTGTGTGTGAGTGAGTGTGTGTGTGTTTGTGTGTGAGCAGGCTGAACATGGGCAAGTGTGTGCCCAGGTGGCCACGAAGGCCAGTAGCCCCTGGCCTGGATCAGCACTAATGTGGGCAGCAGGAGCAGGGCAGTGCCTGTCCCTCTGTGCTGGGCACTGCTGAGCCACCCCCTGAGTGCAGTGCCCAGCTCCGGGCCCCCCATCTTAGGAAGGATGTTGGGATGCTCAGATGCATCCAGAGAAGGGCAGCAAGGCTGGTGAGGGGTCTGAAACACAAGTGCTGTCAGGAGCAGCTGAGGGAGCTGGGGTTGTTTAGCCTGGAGAAAAGGAGGCTCAGGGGAGACCTCATCACTCTCTACACCTCCCTGACAGGAGGGGGCAGCCAGGTGGGGGTCGGGCTCTTCCACCAGGGAACGAGGGACAGGACAAGAGGACACGGCCTTAAGCTGTGCCAGGGGAGGTTTAGGTTGGACATCAGGAAGAATTTCTTCACAGAAAGGGTGATTGGGCACTGGAATGGGCTGCCCAGGGAGGTAGTGGAGTCACCGTCCCTGGAGGTGTTTAAGGAAAGCCTGGGTGTGGCACTCGGTGCCATGCTCTGGGTGACAGGGTGGTGTTGGGGCACAGGGGGGACTCGATAATCGCAAAGATCTTTTCCAACCTGGCTGATTCTGTGACTCTGTGACTCTGTGCCTGTGTCCGTGTGTGTTTTTGTTGTTTTTGTGTGTTCCACAACACAGCCGGAGAGCTCCAACCCCGCGTGGCCAGACCGGGGCAAGGAGGGCGAGCTGTGACCAGGACACACCAAGGTCAGTGGCATGACTTCACTCGGAATGCACACAGATTGAATCACTGGGGCTCAGGCAGCTCGGTGTGAGGACATGAAAGGAAAATCTAGAGACTTCAAGGGGCATCAAGGAAAGCTTTTGAGATATGGGTCATCTCACGTCCTGTAAACACCATTTCCCTTCAGGAACTGGTTTATTGGCACTTACTGGAACAAAGCCCCAGTGAGCCACGTCCCTTCTCTGGTGGTTTACAAGTGGGAGGGACACCGGGGTGAACAACAGCCCTGAAGGCAACCCCAACCAAGGGTGTGACCTGCCTTTTGTTGCACCCTGCTCTTTTCACCCCAGTACTGTAAATTCTTCCTCTCAGGAAAACTCCTTCTGCACTTGAGTAGCCACATGAATCACAGAACAGCAGAGCTATTTGTGTGCTGCAGCTTTTGGGATGACAGCTCTCCTATGCCTGGAATGGTTATTTGGTATATAGGTTGCAGTTCAAGCAATAATCTGACTTTTTATGTCCCCTGAAGCTCTCATAGAACAGTGAGAGGCATAAAAATTAGGTTTCAGTCTTTTTTAAAAGAAAAGTCAACATTATTTCAACCAGTTAAAAATCTTCTTCTGTTTTAGAGCTTCCTAGCAGACTTTTAACTGCAGAACAATCAAAGAGCCAGTGCTGCTGAGTGCAGGCACCGAGATCCTCTGCCCGTGCTCACCCCAGCGCTGAAGTCAGGAGCTTGCAGGCTGGCCCATTAATAGGGAGAATGCCAGAAGAAAGCCAGGACCAGGATGGGCAAACAGTTATGTAAACAGTGCAGGAAGAAAAGGGAAGAGGCCATCAAACCCGTGGTTCTGTCTGATCTCTCACAGCCGGGACACAAGCACAGGGTTTGGAGCAGCCCCAGGTGGGGCTCACAGAGGGAAACCTCGGCAGCCCCTCCTGCCCCAGGAGCTCCACGTCATCTCCTGCACACTCTGCTTCTGGGTTATTTTAAATTAATGCCACAGACATAAAGAACGTTTGCACTGCAGACTTTACCAAAAATTAAGATGGATGTTATCCCTCTGATTTCAGTTCTGGCATAGCAGAGATGCCAGATCTTCTACACCAAAACATGAGCCTCCCTTTTCCACCACCAGTCAGAGGTGAAAGCTGGGCTCTTCAACAACCAACCAACAGAGTTACTGAACGAAAGGTGACAATTTCCATCCCTTTTGTTTAAGAACAGATTGTGTTGGTTTGGGTTTCTATATTAAGGGGCATTCCAATTACAACAGATATATGTTCTTTGGGCGAAAAAAAATTCACTGAAATGAAGATTGTTTATCAAAAACATTTGTGGAAAACTTTTTCTCAGCGTCACACCTCTACACTAGACCTGCTCTTCCACCTGAAACCCCATGGAAAGGTTAGTGTGCCAGAGTTAGCCCGCAGGTTTGTTGTTCCAAATCCCTGTGGATTGTGTCTTCAGTGAACACATCAAAGGGATTCATGATTCCTTCCTTCAGCTCAGTGCTGACGCAGTTCCGTTTTATGGCTTCTGCTCAGGGTGCTACAGAGTTCTGGTACAATATGGGTGCATTTTGTGCCATCTATTCTTTCCTGTCATTTCCAAACAAGGCACCCAGATCATTTGGGATCATTCCCTGATGGACATTTTAGGAAAAAAGCCCTGTAGTCATTAGTCTTTATGAAGCGTGGGGTCTCATTAAGGAGCATAGGACTGACCCTTCCGCGAGAGATGTGGTGTAGTGACGTGAGTGTGGTACAGCCAGAACAGTGCTCTGGAAAACATCTCAGCAAATGCTATCACGCTTCCTCAGCAAACACTCAATTCCACCAGCTTGAACCAGAATTCCTCAGCAGTTTTTTTTTAAATACACCTTAAATTAAAAACAAATCAGAGCTACATTCCTTTGTTTAAGAAACCTGACAAAAGGAAGCTGAGTCAGAGTCCCTCCAGGATGCGCACCTCAAGCTGGGACAGAAAGGAAACCAGTGACCAAGTGGAAATGACTAAGAGCACTGCACTGCCCTGATTAAAGGCCCAGAAGTAGCAACACAACATGCTGCAGAGATTATGCCTTCCACATGGAGCAGGAATTGCTATTTTTTAAACTTCAAGTAATTGTCCTTCCAGAGAGGCTGTGGACAACCATCGGATAGAATTGCACATTTCAGATGGGAGGGATTTTACAGTGATTAGCTGAGCTGCTCAAAATTAGCATTTGGGGTTTATTTTTATAACCGAAGGAAAGCCTGTGCTTTCCCCTACCATATTTCCTAACTGCTCCGAAAAATCCTGACACGGTATCACTGCTGTGACTGAATTCCCAGTCCTGGCAGACCTTCGCTTGCACAGTGCCTGTAACGCGCTGGGTTTAGCAAGGCAGGCTACTAAGTCTAATTTTTATAAACTGTTACAAAAGCATTCCTGGGCTGTACTGCCAAGGGTAAAACCCTTCCCTAGTGAGAGTCAGATAGTAGGACGAGAATTAAAAGATTATTAGTTGCAGCTGTGTCAATAGCTGTCTTTGGTTTTGATGACTGTGCTTATCAAGAAGGGCTTATTTATCATAAGGAATTTCACCATAACTCGAATTACTTGTGGAGAAAAGGAAAACTCTCTCTCAGTGAAAGGCATGGGCTGCTTTATCCCCTTTGCTGGGATTTGTGCTGGTTAGGAAAGCAGTGAACTTGTTCCTACAACTATGTTTTCCATGAATTCTTTGAGGAGAACTTCCCAGAGTGCTGATCAGAGGGGATGGCGAACAAGCACAAACCTGAAACAGTGCAAACCTGAAGCCAGCTGTGACCACGAGTCAGCCTGCTTTGCTGGGTACACAGCAAGCAGAGCAACTGGAGCCCCAGATCACCCAACAAATCTCCTCAGCAACAGATAAAATCTAATTCTGAAGAAAGGTGCTTTAATCTCACATTTATTCTAGGCACTCATCAACCCAGTAACTTACACTGACCCCCTCGTGGGTGTCTGTGCATAGTGAGAGCAGTCAGGTTTAACAGATTTTATGTGCTGAGTGAGGGCTGTGTTCCTGCCCGTTATAACACATTATTCCTCTCAGCAGTAGCAAGATGACAGTTATTACTTCAGATTCCCAGGAATGTCAAATTCAAACTATGCACAAGCACCTTTAAAGCAAAGTTGAGTTCTACTCCTTCATTCAGGAGAGGGAAGACTATTTTAAACTTTACTAGTCTGGCAAATTGCTCAGACTCCAGCATTTAAGTAACACAGGCTAAACTCAAAGTTTCATGGAAAGAGATGCTGGTCTGAACCAGACACACCTAACCCAGGTGCCACAGAGTCCCAAGGCAGCAGCTCATGAACATCTGTGGGAAAAGCACGTGCAAAGAAGCAAATGATCCACTGAGGGCAGCTGGATATAACATGGAAGAAAACTCATACAGCAGAGCTGAACTGACCAATGAAAAAGGCCTGATGTCATTTGGAGAAAGGAACAGCAGGAAAACACCGTGAAAGGCCAAGTAAAAAATTATCACTCCTTTTGCTCGTGCCACCATCTCCATCCATGAGTCTCACAGACAGTGTGTGCTAAGGTTTGTATTCATTTTTTACCTGCTCCTTTCTCTTCCACAAGCTGGACTGTTAAATAATATTTCATAAACAGAATCAGGCACCTAAAAGGTAATTATACCTGCCAGTGTTATCTGATCATGCACAGGGCTTTTCTCATTAGCAGAACTTGTGTGAATTAATAATATTTTTGAAACATTACCCTCTGGCTTGCAAAAGGCATGAGCCACCAAGGAATTTTCCCACAGGCTTGTGATTTGGCCCCGGTGATGAAGTCTGAAAGTGTAAGATCTACAAGAAATCCTGCTTGCCAGCACTTTGTGCCAGCAGCTTTAAAACACAGTGAAATTCGCTGCCTAGGAGGGACAGCAGGGCAAATGTCTGGGATCAACCAGAGGGCACAAGGCACTCCGAACCATCAGGGGCTCTGCTGCTGGTGGGAGGGGGCTGCAAGAATTGGTTCTTCATTCCATCAAACCTCAGTGGACCTTTCCTCACAGCCAGAAGGAAAACCCAAAGAATTGGTTAAGCAGAGATGAAATCTATAAAGTATAATGGGAAGGTTTTAGATGGCAAATCGGGTTTCTAAAATTTCAGTGGAAGTATCTTCCTCTTAAACTTACAAATGGTTTTCAGTTTTCTATTGAGCTCTGAAGCAGAGCATGTGAAAAGGCTTTTAGAAACTTTCTCACTTCTTGCCTTGAACTTTTTGGGGGAGATGAAGCAAGTCAGATAGTAGGAAGGTAATTTAGCAGGCATTGAAACAGACCTGGACAGCCTCAGCCAGCTGCCTCAGGGCACCCAGAGAGCCCTGGGGTCTCCTCTTTTCCCTGTGAGCAGAGGGGATGACTCCCCTCCCCCCTCCTTTCCTTGGAGCAGCTGAATGTCACCCTCACTCCCAGGCCCCACACAGGGACATCAAAGGTCCCAAGGGCTGTAAATGCAGTTGGAGCCCCTTGCAAGGGTGAATCCTATCTGGGCCCCTTGTCTGCTGTGGGCACCAGATTATCGTGGAGCTGCATCCTGGCCAGATCATGCACTTCCCTGGAAAACCCCTATCAACCTCTCCCTGCTCCCCTCTCGGCAGTGACACAGCTTATTTAACAGCTTATTTTCCTGCAAGGAAACTGGACTCCGCGGGCTCCTTACACAGGGCTTTGAAAAATGTCTCCTTTTTTTTTAATAACTAATGTAACAAATTCCTTTAGAAGCCATTCATCTTCACTGCTGTACACCATGAAAATGTGAAACAATCTGACCAACCTCAGCCTTCTGGCAAGGCAGGAGATCAATGCCAACACCTGCGCTGGACTGTGATGACAAATAGTGGCTAGAAAGTATTTAACTGTGGAATAATATTAAAAATTTAATTCAATAATTAAAATTATTAAAGTCATACTTAAGATACATTGAACATTTGCCTACATTTATTATAAGTGGTTCAAAAGAGTAAGTTTTGAGTAAGCCCTGCACTTCCCAGATTTCTTCTGCATTATTTAGTGAAAAAAATCCTCTTTCATTTGTACTGCAGAACGCCAAAGCTACACCCTTGTGTTCAGTTTAACACTGAAGCTTCCCCCTCTGCCTGCCCTGAGTGGTCTCCAGACTTAGAACTCACCACAATCAAGATGTTATGAACATTTTCTCCTTCTGAAAGGCCCACCTACACTGCCTTGCTCCTCAGGTCTTCACTTTACCTGTGAAAAATACTGTGAATTTCATCTTTACATCCAGCACTGACAGAGCTTAGCAGGAACCCAGTCTCATCAACAGGAGGGCTCTACCTTTTTGGTTCCCAGGTATAAAAATTCTTATAGATAGGACACTTCCAAGCTGCTTTGAAAATCCTGTTTGTGCAAAGCAGGCATGGTCTGTGCTGACTGAGTGTCAGACACCAAAAGTACCTCTCAGATATTTGCCAGCTCCTAAAACTCTCTCTGAAACAATGCGAAATAACAAACCCACTCTGGTGTTTCTCTCAGAGCCAGTTTCCTTTTATTCAGTTCCCTCATCAGAGTCAGCAACAAATAAGTAGATAGAGCAATAATAAGGCTAAGTTTATCTTGTTTCCTCCACTCCCTTTTCTCACTGTATTACTAAGACTTGGAACAATAACAGGATGCCGGGATGCAGGATGGGAAAAGGCTGACTCCCAGCTGGAAAACCTTGGAGACTGGAAAGCTGAACACTCCCAGTATTGCTTAACGAAAAGAGAAGTGGATTTTTCTATTTGATCTTCATTTTTTGTATTCTGCTTTACATTTTGGGATACTGTTGGGTTTAGTTTGCCTGATTTGGTACCAGACCGAAGCTCCGCCACCTCGGACTCAGGTAAGAGAGAAATGTTATTTTCTGTCCTTCAGCTATGAAGCTCATTTCAAAGGGTTTTTTACCTCCACCCAAATTATTTTCTAATGTCTTAAATAATTTAATAAATACCATCAAATGGACTATGAATTTTATACATATCCACCAAATCCTTTGGGCCTTACGTTGATGGCACCCACACCAAGTGAAGTACAAACAGCAGAGCTGTTCACAATTGGCACTGGAAGAGGAAAATCTCTGGCTTTGTTGGGCTATACCACAGCATTCCCAAATTGTATTTTAAAAAGAGACATTTCATGCTTTCTTGGAGTATTGCGCTGCAATATTTAGGTTGTGCTGCTGATGTTCATTCATAGTGGAAAAGAGGTGGAGATTATGCTGCAAATTGCACCTGTAAAGCCTTTAGGAAGGGATTTCACTCGTGGTGGGGACAGGTCCAGGTCCAGGACTGTTTGCAGTGAGCAGGGGTGTGCTGGGCTGTGATTTGATGCAAATATTTTATTGAAGTGGGGGTGGATTTGGGGTCTGTCTTTAAGGTGGGTGGCTTTGCTGTGCCCGGGGCCAAGAGGTGGCAGCCACTGTGTGCATTGGCCAGCTCTGGCATACCTGTCTCAAACTAAGAGGGGAGTTTATACAAACTCAGCTCAGTGATTTGGTCTCCCAATTCCCAAGTTTAAAGCATCCCAGGTACTTTAGCACCCTAACACTGGAGTGCCAGCTTTTACAGACCCTATTCTAAAAGACCAGCAATTCTTATTTCAGAGGTTTCTTGATCTCTGTGGTTCAAAAAGACCCATTTTTTTTTTCTGATGAGTTATTTTATGAGCAGTGGCTTGACACAAAAAGTTGGTTGAAAAGGCTTTTATCTTATCCTAGAGCCAGTGTAGCAGGTCCCTGAACTAACAAGCTCGCTGTACAGCTTGCAGAGACAAAGCATTTATGCATAAGAGATGAACTGATAGTGGATTTTCTGTAAGAAATCTATTCTGCAATAGTGGGACTGTCAGTGTGCACAGCACCTTACTGTGCTGGCTGTCACACTGTAATAAAGATAAAGGAAGGAAAGAAATTCAGGGAAAAAAAGATACGGAAGAAGATGAATTTCTGTGAGAAAGCCTCTTCCATTCTTAGCTCCCAAAAACATTCCAAGCTGGCTGTTTCTGCAGTTAACAAAGGTACAGTTAATCAATGTGTCCCTGCCTCCTGTGAATATAAATCATCAGATCAGCATCTGTAAAAGCACACAGTGTTATAGATGTTCATGCAGGAAAATATATTAGACAAAAGCAAGGATACTCCAAAGATTTACAAAAGCTTCTCATCTTAGGTTAATTTGTGCCTTGTAACAACAACCCATATACCAGAAACAAATCACAGAAATGCTGACTTGAAATTTATCCCTGGTATCTCCAGGAGGTACTTTTTATCCTGAAGTAAAGGGTGACCCATGGGAGAAAAGGACACAGGATTCGTTTAGCATATGAGAGCCTTAGAACAGCACAGTTTACTATAGAGAAGAATGTGAAGTTACAAGCAATAAAACAAATTAATTTGAAAGCAAAGGATAAACTCAGTTAAAAAATCATTCCTGCTTTGCCCACAAAGCCACAAACCTGGGGTTATTTTTCAGGCTGCTACAGCTGCACTGCAGTGCAACAGGAAGCATCTCCCAAAGCTTTGCTTTTTAAGAGAAGACCATAAAACTGTTCTTTAAACATTTTTAGAACAAATGCCAGCACTGAAATTGTGTCCTGGAAGAAGAGCATGTCCCTGAGCAATGTGCAGCTCGCAGAGTGCTGGATGTGGGGCACAGAGGCAGCTGAGGCAGGGCAGAGTTAACAGCTCTGCTGCCAGCTTTGCTTCACATCCTGCCTCTGCTGAGGGAAGCTGCTCTGAAAACAGGATAGAGGTAAAAATCACGGGGCATGGTTCAGAAGCTGCTCTGATTTACAGCACTTATGGAACAAAGGACTTCACTGTCCATCCATAAATCAATTACTTCAATTAATATTTCAAATTAAAAATAGAAAAACTTTTGAAAAATTCTCTTTTCAGAACTACAGGCTTAAATCAGGCTAGACAATACTTTATATTTTCCAAAAGAGCAGAGGTTCATAGAATCGAGATAACTGATTATTTCTGGCAGCTGAGCTTACTGTAAGGAATCTTCATTCTATTTTCATCAAAATTCCAGTTTTTGCTCAGGTTCTAGAAGTTTAATTCAGAGGTTCCAATGTTAGTGCCAAGAAGAACATAAGAGGTTCCCTGGTTTTGTGACAAATTTGTTGGGCGTGAAATTACTTTGGTCTCTTTTTTTTTTTAAACAAATGTGTTTCCCTTGTTATCCTTGTGCATTACAACTGTAACCTTGTGGGTTTACAAACTGAAAACCCCTCAAAGTTTAGCACTGGTGTGAGTGGTTTCCCTTCCTCCCCTGAGCACAGCAGAGAGGGATTATTAGTGCAGACTGGATATTTGCTAGGACAGAGAGGTGCCCAGCTCACAATCACTGGAACAGTTCCCACACAGGCCTGGAAGAGCTGGAGGAGAACAGACCTTGGCAAGCCCAGAGCTGGACACTCGTTTGATCCATGATACGTTTCTGTGATCCAGCTGTGGGCTTCCCTTCAGGACCCTGCTCCTCCAAGGGCCATGCAGGTGTAGCAAACACGAAGAACAAACACTCTGGTGTCATGGTCATGACCAGGAGCCACCAACTCTGCTGCCAAGGAACTCGCAGGGGTCCCGCTCCAGAGCCCGTCCTCAGCCCAGGCACAGGTGCTGGGAATAAACGTGTGCAAATGAAGGCATGGTTTACAAATGAGGGCACATCTGTCCAGGAAGCTCCCCCGTCCAGCCATCCAGGAGGGACTCAGGCAATCCCACTCCCACCCCCAGACTCTCCCTGCCGGGGCTGGAGCCCCTTGCCAGCTCCAGGACCCAACAGGTCCTGCTTGGCTCCCTACACACACCCTCAATCAGACCAGGATTCCTTCCCAGTTTCTTCCCACGGCAGAGTCTCACACATCTCATTCCACAAAGCCATTTGCTCCCAGTGCAGTAACACAGAACAGCCCAAGCTGGTGCCTCCCAGGAGGGTCCCAACCGAGGAACCCCTGGGCTTTCATCCCCTCACAATCCAAGCGTGCCAAAGCCTCGCTCTCCCTCCCGAGCCCTCGGCTCCTGCCACGTCTCTGGCTGTGCCACAGCCCCCTGTGCCCTCTGTTGTGCACAGTCAGTGCCAGCTCACAGCCCCTTTCCTGGGGCTCCAACCATTCCCAGGGCTCAGCCTGAGCTGCCCCCAGAAACCTGCACGGAATGGATCCCTCACCACACCACTCACCACTGCACCTCCTGAGCTCTGCAGTGAGGCTGGCCTTGGAACATGAAAAATTAATAAATAATTGTGAAGAACCTGTTTGCAGTTCTTCAGTGCAGGAATACAAATCAGCCCCTTTCATTTGATTTTCACTCATCTGCATCTGAATTTCAGATCCGTCAATAAGAATGTTTGAATGCAAGCTTGTGCTGAATATGTTCTCTCATACTCCTGAGATGGAAGTTGTTTGTGCCATGGGTCTGGTCTATGCATTTGCTGCTGTACACACCTCTTGGGCAGGCAGGGAGATTTGGGGCCCAACCCTCCCAGGTGCTAATTAGGACATTCACAGAACCTGGAGCAGCTCAAGCCCTTGGATTTCCACGGCTGGCAAAGACAGGAGAAGTGCACAAGGGCAACTTATCCCTCCATTGCACTGCCTACACTTCAGTTTTGGTGCTCTGAGAACACCCCAGTAAGTGTTTACCATCAGTAAACCAGGGAGAGTCAAGAGGTGAACAGACACTCTGGAGACTTTTCTCCAGAAAAGTATTTTTATGTGAGACAGAGAGCAAAACTCTTGCAATAGATTAGCAGTTGCATGTGAAAGCTTTATCAAGTATTATCCACAAAAGTTCAGAACTTACAGTGAAAAATGACTGATACTCTAGAGAAGGCAAGCATGGTCACCTGGACAAATTAGGGAAATTGCACAGGTACCTTCCCAAAGAGCAGCAGAGAGGAAAGAGTGTTCTTCTGCCCCAACATTGCTATCTAAAATGCCAGGAGTCACAGAGAACCGCTGTAGTTAGAGGTAGGCAAAAAGGCAGAAATGTTTTAAATTCCTCATTTTCAAAACCCAAAGAGGTCAGTTTTATTGTCCCAGTTGTCACCAAGACCCTTCTGTTCCTGTCCAAGTTCCCCAGCATCCTCTGCCACAGCTTGAGGCGACAGAGGCCTCTGTTTCTATTACACATTCTGTTAAAAAGCCCCAAAACAGCAGTGGCCCACCTGGCTTTGTCCCCACTGAAGCCACCCATTTCTCTGCTTCCTCGTCTCTCCCAAGCCCGCAGCAACACCTGGAGTGGTGCTCCTGACACCTGGCAGGGCTCACCAGGCACAAGGTGGGTTATCTGCAGCTCACAGGGGCCCTCAGCCTCATTGTGCCGGACAGTGGGAAGGGAAATTCCACTTCCAGCGCGTGTCTGGAGGATACACTCCAGTTCCTGCTCCTGCCTTTGTCCACGCTTCTAAGCAATGCTCTGCTAGGACCAGTCTTCCTTTTCCCCTTCCTTTAATGATGCTATCTGCTGTGAATCTGTGCTCTGGAAATCCTCGAGGAGCACAAGGTCTACCTTACAACATTTGGCTTGAGGAGACCAAGGGTCTGGTGTTGCTGTCCTGCAAATGATAGGAAATCCTGCCATTGATGGGAACGGTTCCTGTGATGGGCTCAGCTCCATCAGCAGAATCCCCACTGGCACAGAGCTTTAGGCTGGTTTCTTTCAATTTGTGGGATATTCCCTCCCTCCACCTCTAGCCCTAGCCCTGAATTCAGAAGAGATTTGCATTATGTTTCTGGCTTTTATTGTCATTACCTTTCAGATATATATGGTCTATCTGCAAGAGAATCAGTTTACTCATGACTTGGTGATCTTAAAGGCCTTTTCCAACTTTAACAATTCTGTGATCGAACGTTGGGATTAGGCCAAGCAATCAATATTAATAATAATGTATCAGAGTTTTCAACACACCCTCTAGGAACCCAACCCTGCAATGAATTAGTGTGTATTGGCTGTTTGCTCAGCGCTGTTAATTTAGGGGTGTAGGCTCTCATTAAAGCATAAGCAATTATTGCACATTTCAGTATCACTCAGATGGTCAGTGCGCTCCACCTCAGACACTTACCCAGCACACAAATTAAGAACTGAGGGCAGAGAGCACAAAAGCTGGAATGCTTTTTGCAGTGGGTTCATTTCGCAAAGACAAAAATGTGAACTCGACAGGGTCAGAGCTATCACAGAGCTCCATCCTCTGCAGCACCATTTAACAAACACCTTTGCTTTGTACCCTGGATTTGCCAGCAGCAGCTTCGGTGAAAGTTTAGGGTTGGAGCAGATACTGAATTACTGAATTGCACTTGGACCTCAGTCCCAAACAGGAAGAAAGGGACACATTTCTCTGTGGAATATATTGCCTCATTTCCCTGCTGTGAAGTGATGAGCTGCATCACCTGCCAAATATGGACTGACCTTCAGCTTCTTTAGATGAAGAGAAAGGGTTCGTTCACACCAGGAAGGGGTTTTCAGTGGCCGGGATTAAAACGTGAGCTGTGGCAGAAATAAATGTTCCACTTACACAGCCTTGAAAGAGAAAAAAAAAAACATTCCACCTCAGCTTAAGGAATATCATTGCTAAATCACAACCACTCCCACATAGAAACAAATCCTCACAGAAGAGACTCACACAATTTACAACAGCTTTCCTCATCTTTTTAAGCTTCCCGGTGTCTGAGGCCTGAATTTTCAGGCTCTCCAGCTTCCCTTTATCAGCACATTAAACTGGAAATTTGCTTCTCTAGTTTTATTTTGACTTAAAGATGAAATTTTCCTGACAAGAGCTAAGCTGCAACTAAAACTATTGAAAGGCTCACTGTAAATTCACAAGAGCAGTAATAATATCGTTTGCATCATCTCACAACACATGGAGATTATAACAATGGAACAGTTCCAGGAAAGGACCGTAACTATAGGGATGGACAGAAAAGGTCTTACAGTTAATTAGGCCTGGTCTAAAAGCCTTGTTGGATAAGGGCAGGAAATAGAGAAGAATGAACTGACATTTGAATGAGACGTTTTAAAAAGGGAGAAAAATACTGAACACTAAACAAAATCTATCCAGACACACCCTGTTTTTTTAGCCTCTTGCCCAGACAGAAAACAAGACATTTATGTATATGTACATGCTTTCTTTATCTGCCACAACATTAATTTTCAGAGGAAATACTAATGCATTCAGTTACCCCAGAGAATACCCTGGACAAAGGAATGAGCACACACAGCCAGCTGAGCATGGTTTCTCTGCTGCAGATTACTGTTAGTGCAGTAAATATCAATTACTGTGACCTGGGCATGATGCTCGTGTTCCAGACAGATACTTTTGCTCTTGAGCTTTTGTTAAAGGAAAACATGGAGAAAAAAAACCCTTATCTGCTGTAAACACAGCTACATTGTGCTTTTTAAAAAATCAGGTTTATTGCAAGTGGTTCCTCAAAGGAGAGGGACTTTTCCTTAATGAGGAGGACTCAGCTGGAGCTCTGTGCTAGGAGGCCCCTCTGATATTAAGGATTTATGTGGAAGCAAAGGGGAAGTGGAGAAAGATCTTCAATACATTATTCTTATACGTACCTTATATTCTTTCAGCTTGGCCAAGCTCTGAAACACCCAGAGGCAGCTTCAGCCCATCTGTAGAGCTGAGCTAACCAGGGGAAGCACCAAAACAGATCCAGCCCGAAAGGTGCACACAATTTATTGTAGGGAGCAAAGCTTCTGGTCAGAGAGGCTGGAGAAGTCTTTTTAGTGATCACAAACACCTCCAAGATGCCCAAACTATTGCTCTCCTGCACTGGAATGAGCAAATAATTTTTGGAGGATTCTCTTGTCCTCCTGCTCCCCAGAAATCAAACACCATGGGAGTGGGGGGTGCTGGGGATGAGGGGGGCTCAGAGAGACATCTGCACCTCTCTCTGTCCCACTGGAGCCACCTCAGCTTGGGATAAGGAAGAGGAAACTGGCTCAGAGCAAGGGAGAACAAGGCTGGATCTACAGCCAGGTAAATGTCACTGAGACTGACAGAGAGCCCCTTCCCAGGGAGAGTACACCTGATCATCCCCGACATTTGCTCTTGGATACAAAGAAAGGAGTAAGTTCTTTGCCTGTCTGCAACATGGGCACTTCATCACTATTTTCAGCATCTGTCTTTATCAATAATTAATCCAGATGGGAGGTATCTTCCTCTTCACTTTTTATCTTGGACAAGGAACCCAGAGGGGGAAATGTCTGCAGTTCCAAGCTATGCGTGCAGGGTTATCCCACCCATCTTATCAGCTCACTTCAGAGCAGAAGGGCTGCGTTTAACCCAAAGTTAACCCCTCAGAATGGCTCTGGCTTCAACAGCATTTGGCAACTGTCATCACAAGACATGTGGCCAAGAACAAATTTTCTGTCATTTGATTGTTTGTTTCACCCCGCAACATCTGCGAAGTAAATAAATCATACCAGTCATAGGTGCTGGGGGATTTCTGATCTTAAAAAACAGAATGTTCCAACCCAAGAGAGCACAGAATCTGTGTGACACCGTGGTGATGGGGTGAGAATATCCTGTACCAACCCCCAAACTCTGCCTGTGGGTTTGAGCATATTCCCTAAACACCAGAATACTCCTGCTCCTCACTCAGCCCTCCTCTACTGCTCCCAGGCACCAGAAGCTGTAAAGAAGCTGTATTCTTCTGTACAGCAGAATAGTTTGTGACCTTAAACTCCATGGGATCCATGCTGTCGACAACGAAGGGAAAGCCAGAATTTTCTGTTTATGATAATATTTTTATTTGCTATGAAACAGCATCAGAAATTGGTTTAATAACTTAACCACAAATGAGCTTCAGAATATTTCAGCAGCTGTGTTTATACTGGGCACTGTGCTTCAAGCACATTTTATCCCTTGTTAGATTTTGTACTGACATATTTGTAAATGGAGTAAAAGGCTTTATTCATGGAAGGACTGGACAACACCACTTCTTTAAAAGAATCTAATCCATTTTGGGAATGCTTCAGGGAAAGTAAAGCATTTTGTGACTATAGGAGAAAGGCCGGAGTCGGAACCCTTAAGCAGCACCAGAACATTTCAGAGCTTCATGCACTGCATCTGTCCCATTTCAAACTGGTTCTCACCAGCTCTCAAGTGTCTCTACAGCTTCTGCGGAGACAATTCACATTATCATGAAAAATGAGCAAAGCCAGGGATTCTGCATCTGGCACGAGACATGATCTGCATGCTGAGAGTGGGAAATGAGGAAGATTCTTTAAGTCACCTCGGACTGAATGTGGCTCTGATGGACCTCCACATGTGTTTCCCTCCTGGGCAGAAGGTCAGCAGACTTACCAAGACTGGGGATTTCTTGCTGGACATACCAGGATGGCCACAGAGCAACAGTCATCCCTTAAAACAACAATTAGCTGCATCACCAATCTGACGAGAAGGAAGTCTGTACTGTCACTGCTCATTTTAATGACTTCAAAGCATTGTTTTGCCTCCATCACGTCATGCACAGCAAACAACCCTCAGTTAAACTGTCATTTCAACAACAGAAGTCATTCAAGAATTATTAATTCAGCTAATCCAAAAATAGTGCTTCCTTATGGTCCCTGAAAAGACCAGTCCAGTAACAGAAACATTAGCATATATTTAATTTGCTTTTCAATTACCAGATTTACAAGGAAGAAACTCAGATAAAAAACAGGTGACTACAGACTGGCAGGAAAATTATTTGATTAAATATGAGAATAGGAATCAAATCTTGTGCACGTGACTGAGAGGAGCAGCCCCTCTCGGGTGGCTCATTTTCCTGGGTAAGATTTTTGCCATGACACAGAAAAATAAGTCCTAGATTTTCTTGACCTGTGTGGAAGTTGCACATTTTTGTATAGACTCTCCAGGTCTTCTTTTATTAGATCCTGTAGGGATTCATTTCCACAAAGAGAAGTGTTTCAGATCCCCAGACATATTTAAACTAACACTACCCCAGCGAAAGGCTACAAGTGCCTGAAGAACACAGAACAACCAGGCACAATCTACCAGCCCATCTCTTCCAAATCTTCACAGGAAAAGAGATTCTTTGAGGTTTCCTTGAATTCTAACAGAAGCCGAATTCCGAGCTGGTTCTGAGCTGTGCAGGTGTTAGGTAAAGGGAAATCAAGATCAAGGCCAAACAAATGTGTATTTGTGCACAGGAAATTGAATCTGGACCTACACCAGCAACACACATTCAATAATTTTGTAACAAATCCATTCTTTATCAGATATGAGTCAGGTAAGAGCATAGACAGCACCCTCCGGACCGCAAATATGCTTTTGAAAGGTTTTTGAAAATGCACATTAAGAGATGGTTAACTAGAAAGTGAGAGAAATCAGCAGAGGTTAAAAATCCTTCCACCTTTGAGATTCTGGGTCTTGGTGCTTCACTGTCTGACAGGACTCTCTCAGCTCAGTCAGATTTATCAGCAAGGAACAAACGAGATCTCCCTCACTCGTTCTGATTACAACCAAAGTCTTCCTGGACCTCACATTTCTTATTTTCGGCTCGCACTCTGCCCTCTCTCAGGACCCCCTGCAGCACTTTGGGCCAGCAGGTCACTCGCTAAACTACAAGCAGAGGTGTCGGGATCTCTGGGAGGCCCTTTGGGTAGATCCATCTTTGCTACTCACCCATCTTCAGGGCAGAAGTTGTCACTCACTAGCTTGAGAGTGGCTTTGTTTCTTTCAAAAGGAAAAGACAAAAAAAAAAAAAAAGAAGAAAAAATAGGGGAAAAAAGGAAAAAAAGAAAAATAATCCCACCAAACCGGGTCTTGTCTCCCCATTTTTTCCCAGTTCTGTATCTGAGATAACAGAAAGACTGGGAGCACAGTTTGGCTGCCTGCTTTGCACCGAGGCAATATATCTTTAGTGTACACAAAGCAAGTATTGACAGGGCTTTTATAGCCAAATTTCTTCATTTCCAGAAGAGAAATCTGTCCTAGGTGGGGACTCCATCCACCCATGAGATGAAGTTGTATTTTGCATCATCCAGGAGAACTTTCTGGAGAGCTGAATAGACAGGGAGAAAAAAACATTAATACATTTCCCCCAGACCTACCAGAAACTTGAAGCTCAAATCAGAAAGCAATTTCAGATTAGAATTAATTCTTTTTCCCTGGAAAAAAAAAAAAAAAGGAGGAGCCAAAATCAGAAGTTCTGAATTATGTCTTCACCTGTGTTTATACACTGCTGCAACATCAACACCAAGAACTGAGCAGCACCACGAGTGCTCTCACAACACTGATACTTTTAAAGTAGCAAGTTTACTTAAGATACTGCTGAAGTGTCTGATGATTCAAAGGTACTATCCCAAGCAGAAAATGTCATTTTCCAATCGGTTTTCAGGCAGGCATTTGCACTCCAGATTGTTCAGCCATCAAAGTGACTGTTTACTTAAAGGTACTATCACTGCATATAAAATGGCATTTTAGAACCAGTTCTGGGCAGGTATTTGCACTCCAGACTGTTTAGTCATCAGTGGAAATCACTTCTCAGACGCATCAAATCGACACAAGGACAATCAAAAATCCAACCCCAGGCAGTCAGGCAGGAGGCCCATTGAAATCAGCTCAGCAATCTGGAAAGGAGCAAGCAGCACAGTGTTCTCAGGAAGGCCTATTCTGATCGCTGTGAGGGGACGTGTGACACACACACAGAGACACCGAGTTCTGCCCCGGCACCAATCACATCTGAAAACGCAAAAAAAATGCTTCATCTGAGTCAAAGGTTGTGAGATTTCCTTAGCCAGCTGTTTTCAGTGTCACTGAGGTTTGAGGACCTCCCCAGTTCCCGTTGTCACTGGGGGCCCTCAGCTCCCATCCCACGGGAGCCCCGGCAGCGCGGCAGGACCACGGCTCAGCCCATGGATGGAGGGAACGGGACAGGTAACAACCACCCTGGGGACACCTTCTGTGCTCCCCTGGGAGCTGGGCACACCTTCTGTGCTCCCCTGGGAGCTGGGCACAGCCACGGGCACCATTCCTGACCTAACCACCCTGGGCACACCTTCTGCGCTCCACTGGGAGCTGGGCACAGCCACGGGCACCATTCCTGACCCAACCACCCCTGGGAACACCTTCTGTGCTCCACTGGGAGCTGGGCACAGCCAGGGACACCATTCCTGACCCAACCACCCCTGGGAACACCTTCTGTGCTCCACTGGGAGCTGGGCACAGCCAGGGACACCAGTCCTGACCCAACCACCCCTGGGAACACCTTCTGTGCTCCCCTGGGATCTGGGCACAGCCAGGGACACCAGTCCTGACCCAACCACCCCTGGGAACACCTTCTGTGCTCCCCTGGGAGCTGGGCACAGCCAGGGACACCAGTCCTGACCCAACCACCCCTGGGAACACCTTCTGTGCTCCCCTGGGATCTGGGCACAGCCAGGGACACCAGTCCTGACCCAACCACCCCTGGGAACACCTTCTGTGCTCCCCTGGGAGCTGGGCACAGCCAGGGACACCAGTCCTGACCCAACCACCCCTGGGAACACCTTCTGTGCTCCCCTGGGATCTGGGCACAGCCAGGGACACCAGTCCTGACCCAACCACCCCTGGGAACACCTTCTGTGCTCCCCTGGGAGCTGGGCACAGCCAGGGACACCAGTCCTGACCCAACCACCCCTGGGAACACCTTCTGTGCTCCCCTGGGATCTGGGCACAGCCAGGGACACCAGTCCTGACCCAACCACCCCTGGGAACACCTTCTGTGCTCCCCTGGGAGCTGGGCACAGCCAGGGACACCAGTCCTGACCCAACCACCCCTGGGAACACCTTCTGTGCTCCCCTGGGAGCTGGGCACAGCCAGGGACACCAGTCCTGAGCTGAGGGAACTGGGACAGCAAACCCTGAGACCTTTGTCACTCCTGGCCCTGGTCCCTGTCAGGACACCACAAACACGTTTCAGTCCTCTATGCTTCCAACGCCCTTTTTGGAAGGGATAGTGCTTTTTATCTGCCTGCTGTCAGAGACATGAGGAGCTTTATCAGTGCAGGTTTGCACAGCCCTTTATGGCCCCTGAAAGGCAGCATTAAGAATTGCTAAGGCTATTTTCTTTTAATAACGTTCTGCCTGCTCACCAAAGCTACGGCACTGCAAAGGAAAAAGATCATTTATCCCCCTCCTGTGTTTGGCTGAGTTAACTTTCTGTTTCTTAGGGCCCACTGCATTCACACATTTACTTTTGGTCTTACCCATCAGATAGATGAGAAATTAATGTTCACATGGATTCTGTGTGGCCAGGCTGTTCAGAGTCATTCTGCTCCCCGAGACCAGGTCAGACTCTGCTCTCTGTACCTGCCATGGTTTCACTGAGCACAGCAATTTTGGAGGTGTTTAGATAGTACATCAAAGAATATTTTTTGCATCTGATACATAATTTTTCAGTGTTGTCTACTCTAAGAAAGCCTAATTTTTTGTATGGGGTTTTTAATTTTCATTTACATCGTTCAGATTCCAGTAAGCAAAAATAATCTTTCATTTCCAGCCTTTCTCACAATCAGTTATGCAAATCATCTCAACAACGCGGACACAACCCTTTTAAAATGTGTTTCTTTTCTTGTGCATGAAAGCCACTTTTAGCAAATTTCTCTCTCAGGATGTTCATTATCGCCACTCTACCACTATTTGGGTTTTTTGGATGCTGAAAAATTCTCAAAGATAAGTGTAAGGTTTTAGTATGATTGACCAGAAAAATACATCATTTCAGAGGCAAGTGTCCCTCATTTCCTAAAATCTCTGTACAGATGCCTGGTTTAACTTTTGTTTAACATACAAGCATGGAACAAATTTCTTTGCCAACTAAACCAACCTTGCATAAGCATTAATATATACTTTTAGCGTGAGAAGCAAACTAGGTGAGAGGCAAATACCAGGAAAAAAAAAACAACAAAAAGCCATAAATGTTCATAAGAATATTTCATCCAATGTGGTTTCATTACATGGAGACTGTATTTATATCAGCTGTTCATCACCTTTACAGTTGATTACTTACCAAAACAACTTGTAAAATGCAAACTTTTAATTAGTACAGTATTGTCTATATCTCCACCCGACATATTTCTAATAATTATTCCCAGTCTGGAAGAAGAAACTGCACTATGTGAGTCATGTGTCACATAAATCACTTTGAATACCAGAATTTCTTAGTTAACTGTCTATAGTACCCTGCAGACCAAGAGTTATTTGCTAAAATAATTCAACACATAAAATGAATAATATGGGTGGGAAAACCCATCATTTGCTGGGAGAAAATTTAAGAGCGAAGCAAGAAACCCAGCTGCTTGAATAAACCATTCCCTGCTAACTTTCAGGAACATTTACGGTCCCTGCTGAGGCTGAAAGAAGCTGAAACTGTTGGGCTCATCAGCCAGGAGCAGAGGGATGACTGGGGGCACCTCCCATGTCCCTGAAGAAGAGGGAGCTGTCATTTTCCCAAAATGAGCAGTTTAAAAGATGCCAGAGGTAAAGCAGAAATCAGTTTTTGCAAGAGGCTCTCCCACCTCAGCCTGTGTTTGACCTGCAGTGCCAGAGGGCAGCCAAGGTCCCCCAAACCACTGCCACAGGAACCCTCCACTTACCAGGGAGGTTGGACAAATATTAACGAGGAATCCATCAATGAGGAGTTAAAGGAATTGAAGCCTCCTTAAAACCTGCAAAGATGGACATGCTGAGTGAAAGGGGTAGCTAAAGCTGACATGCACATAAATCTGAATGATTCAGTCAGCACTTTCTGGTTTAAAACTTCCAAGCAGCAGCTCAGCACTACAGGAGAGCTCCACTCATCACAGCAACAAGAGAAAAGGACTTTAAACACTCCAGTCTGTCCTTTGGCAGAACCCCAGCCCGTGCTGGTTGGCATTGTCCAGCTGGCTTCCTTTGGTTATCATGTTTTGTAGTTTTATGGATAAAAGTCAGACTTATGCAATCACAACAGAATCATATCACTGCCTTCCAGTTTCCAGTTGTAAAACGTTCATCATCACAAATAAAGCACGGAAAAACAACTAAATCATACTCATTTTTCTAAAAATATTCAGAGTCAAGCTAAGTGCATAGAATAGAAAAAACTAGCTAAATCAAAAAGCTTTGTTTCAATCCAGAAAACTGTATCAAACACAACTTATCTATTAAAAAGCAACTTCAAAGCCACCTTATTCGGTCACTTCCTACACAGCCACAAAGGAGGAATGCTCCTCAGTTTATGTCCAACAATGTGGGAGAGAGAACAGTACAGGAAAGCAACATTTCATGGTAAATAAAATCTTTTTCACTGACAATGATGCTGCACCACGGGACAACACTGATTGCTTGGTTACCAAAGAGTAATTCTGGAAGTGTCTCAGCACCTTCCTGATGAAAATATTAATTTAATCTCGCATCTAGCAGCCTGTGTGATGTCAACTCCTCATCACAATTAAGGGGTTTATTTTTGATGTGCATGCTGACAGCTCCTAAAAGCTAATGGAAAGTCATTTATGTGCAATTTAAAGTCTGATTACTTGAGTGTTAAAGTTCCCTGACAATCCTTTTTATTGGGAACGGGAAAATTAGGAATAAAATTAATCAGCTTTGATACGTTAAAATAACTCCTCTGATATGAAAGTCAGGCCTAAAGTTTGCTAATATTAGTACAGGATGCAAAAATGCCATTTCACCTGAAAATCAATTCACAGATTATCATTTTGCAGATGTTAAAGTCTGAGAATAGGGGATAAAGGAACTTTATGTGAGTCTCCAAAAGTTTCAGAAGACAAGGAGTTGAATCAATAGATGAGCTCTTAAGGAAAGATAATTTGCTGTATTGTACTTGGAACTGATCGAAAATTTCACATTAATCACTTTTTCCCCCAAAAAAAAAAAAACAACCCACCCAGATTTTATTCTAAATCAGTATTTCCCATATGAAGATATTGACTACAGCATATTTTGTGTCGGGGCATGTCAAAACACTGCATTTGGGTTGGTCAAGCCTGAACATTTCATTTCAAGTGGAGTGAGCTCCACTTGCCGAGCTCAGCCGTGGTGCCAGGGGCTGCCCTGTCCCTGTGCACAGCGGGGACCTCGGCTCCGAATCTGCTCCTCAGAGCAGTGGCAGTCACCCAGGGGGATGCTGGGGGATGCACACCAGCATTCAAAAGTCACTTTTTATTTATTTGAAATACTTTGTGTTGGTTTTTACAGTTGTCATCCAGCTAAAACTGTTTCATAGAAGGAAGAAGCCTTCAAATTTTGATGCTGAGGCAAACAAAGAGAAAAAAACTTCCCTACAGAAGAAACGTCCATTTTCACTTCCACGTGTGCTCCTTCTGCTTAATCTGATTCTGTTGTTATTTATATTTTTGCATTTCTGTATTACTTTCCAGGCTACAGAAGAAGATGAGCCACCTTATTCTACTTTTCTCGTTGTTCTTGGCTCCAGCATTTGCTGATGGAGGAAGTCAGAAATCAGCCCCAAACCTTTGTTCAAACGATGTCAGCCACACGCGCCAGAAGAGAGACTGGATATGGAACCAAATGCACATCAAGGAAGAGATTGATACACCTTTGCCACACCACGTTGGCAAGGTAAGCAGCAGCCTGTGAGCAACGGAGGACTAAAAATAGCAAATGAGGATCTTGAAAAGCATTATTGGTTTGCAGTCTAGGCAGGAGGGATGAAAAGAAAATAGAAATGGGACTTAATACCTACATATTAACGTGCTAAAATCTTCAAAGTGTGGGCAAGGAGTAAATGAAAAACAGTATCAAAGGGATTTTAATTCCTTTGAAGAATACAAATAAATTGTAGGGAATGGCAGGTCTGGAGATCCCACGATGCAGGAACAGCCACATTACCTGCAGAGTAAGGAAGGAAGTCTGGTGCCCGATGCATGTCAGTATTTTTCTGGCAGCACGAGATTCTTTCAGGAACCTCAGAGATCAGCAAATAAAACATATGTATTAAAAAACCTGCAGTTACATCTCTGAGCTTGGACATGAAACTCGAGTGCTAGGTTTCGAAATACAGTTACACAATCAAAACTATTGTTGCACAAAGCGAAAGCAAATCATTTTCAAAAATACTAACGAGCACTGACCTGCTTGCAAACTCATTTTCTCCGGGGCAGTGCTCATAAAAGCCTATTATTAATTGCATATCACCCAGGCAAAGTTGTCCCAATCTAGTCTTTCAAAGTGATGCACTGTGACACTTTGCAGATAAATGCAGTTTTCCTACCCCGTACAACACTTACGTCTGTCAGGGCTGTCTCAGCAAAGTCAAACCGGCCTCGCTGGCTGCTCTTGGCTGCCAGAAAGCACCACGGAGAAAGCAAAGTGGCCACGGGGCCCTCTCAGCTACCGCGGAGCATCTCTGTTTCATTTCAGACCAGTTCAGCCCCAGATTGAGGAGCAGCTTCTATTCCTGGAGCTGTCCTAAATAAGAGTAAATAAGAGCAATCCCTTTGTACAGCTCTGGGGTGTTTCCAGTCTCCTGACTGCTCCTGCAGTGGCTGCCCGGTGGATCTGCAGCACTGAGCCCTTGATAAACCCTTTAAAGAAAGGCCCTGGCAGCAGCGTGGCAGAGCTGAGTGGCAGCTGCAGGAACGTGCTGACACATCTGGATTTTATCTTGCACCACCTTGGTGCTTTCCTTTGTGTGCTCATCCTCAGCACCAGAAAAGGCATTCTGAGAAGTCTGTACTTTTCACACTGAATAGGTACATAAAAATTGAGAAAGAAGGCACAGACTATCCCATCTTTGAGACAGGGGTGAGGTTATTTCTCGTGTGACACCTCCAGAGCTGGGAACTGCTCTCCAGCAGCCCCAGGAGCCAGAAGCACTAAGGAATGAGGGGTGAAAATATTAGTGACACATTTCTAAAGAGAAAACCAAAATTATAACAGTGCTCAACAGTAAACAACAACTACAGGATAAATCAAATCCTGAATACCCAACAGGTGACACTTATGGTAACATCAGTAGCGAAAGGCTAGAAATACTTGGTAAAACCCAGCAATCCTTGATAATTAGCTGGCTGAAATAAGAATGCTGATATAATGAATGGAAAATGGTGGTTTAAACCTTCTGTCAGTGTCCCTGTATGTGTGAGGGTATAGAAAGGGAAGCATCATCACATTATCTGCAGATTAAGTAGTGTGCAAAAGCATTTAGAATTGGATTAAATTATATTTTAAAACTGATTATTGTTCATTCCCCTTATCCCATCATTTTTTATTGCATATAACCTTAAATTTTAAAATCTATGGAGTGGAAATTTAACCTTCCTGTCATAGCAGGAGACTGAAGATTGCCTACTAAAAGATTGCATGTGACTGAGCCATGGCAGGAATTCTGCTAAATGCTAAGGAATAGAGGCTAATGCTGAATATTGTCAGGAGCTGTGAATACAGATTTGCTCCCGTAATCCTGTGGAACTGGGCAAAAACCCTGGTAGGTTCAGAAAGTTGCAAACGAGTAGCACTAACTGAACGGTGGCTCACGTTATTTCAGACCTAATGAAGTTAATTATTTGTAAGTGTTGACTGAATGAACAATTTATATCTTTGGGAAATATGAGATACTATTAAAAAAAAGCTTTTTTCTATATAAGCCAGGAAGTTTCAGTGTGGGTTTAAGTGTCATCCTATAACCCCATATGCTGCTGTGGTGCTGTTCAGTGATGCCCCAGCTGACAGCAAAAGTCCTGAGGGCTCCTCTGGTTCCCAGTGGGATGAAGAATTCCTGACTGTGTGAATCCCCTGGGAGAAACTGCTGCATCCAGCTGGCAAACCCCACCCCAATGTCTCTGAATCTCACTTTCCTTCCAGATCACATCCAGCGTAAGGAACAACAACGCCAAGTACATCATAGAGGGTGAATATGCCAACACCATTTTCAAGGTGGAGGAGACCAGCGGGGACGTCTACGCCTTCGAGAGGCTCGACAGGGAGAAGAAGGCAGAGTATGAGCTGACAGCCCTCATCATTGACAGAACAAACAACAGGTCACTGGAACGCCCCTCCAAATTCATCATCAAGGTGTATGATATCAACGACAACGCCCCTGCGTTCGTCCAAAAGGTGTTCAATGGGTCTGTCCCAGAAATGTCACCAGTAGGTATGTCCTCCCTCGCTCGTCGCCCTGCATGGCTGGCGTTAAAAAGCAGAATTTATACTAAATATGCAGCTTGAAAATCCTTTTCTAGGAACCTCCGTCACCAAAGTGACAGCTGTGGATGCTGATGACCCAACCGTGTCAGGTCATGCCACGGTGACCTACCAAGTCACTACAGGAGGCGAATATTTCAGCATTGATGACTCTGGTAAGTCAGACACACAAATGTCCTTACACTTCGTCCTTACCCTACTTTTTGAAGAAAACAGTCTTAAGCCTTTTTCATTCTGGAAAAGAGGAATAATAATTAAAAAATATAATTTTAAACATGATTTAGAAAGGTTTTTTGTTCACACTCCACAATTCCACTGTCTGCATCTGGAAATGAACTAATAAAATCAGGATATCAGCTGCCATGAACAAAATGAGAAGATAAAGGGTCATTTAACCCACTTATGGAAAGACTGACCAGGAGCTAAGATGAGTTCATGCTTTCAGTTCAGCATAGAAACTGTTCCTGTGACCGAGCAGGAAAAGGGAATACACAAATTCTGAAGCAACATTCAATAATCAATAACCATTTGCTCTCCTAAACTTTCTGGCTTAAATTTTGCCCAGTTTTAAAACCAGTGTCAGTATCTCTTGTAACCACTCTGGAGCCTGCTGGAGCAAAGAATGCAGGTAAAGAGGTTAAAGATCTGTTAGAAGGAATATTCTGCACAAACTCTCCTTAATATTCCATCATGCAGAGAGATTTCTAACATTTCTTGAAAAATACCGCTAAAATTGCTACTTAAAGCTGAATGTGTGACATAAGATAAAAATTTGCTGTCAAAATTGAAGAGATGTTGGACGTGCTGCAAAATCTAACTGCATTCAATGTTATTTTTCCACAGGTGTGATTTATACAAAAGAGCCTAATTTAGACAGAGAGACTAAATCCACGTATGAGATTGTTGTTCAAGCCAAAGATGCTCCGGGGTTTTCCGGGGATTCCAGCACAGCCACAGTGATCATCACTCTGTCCGACATCAACGACAACTTCCCGGTGTTCAAACACCGTGAGTGTCACACGGGCTTGGCGCTTCTTGGGCTGACACAACCACCACGAGTTTAGGTCACAGTCCAGCACATCTCAACTTTCCTTAAAAATGGCCAAAAGAACTTCACATATTCATATTCTTCAGTGTTTCAGCCGGAGCCGCTTTTCCTGGGCAATGCACACCTAGAGCAGAAAACAAAAATCAGTATTAATTTCATAATTTTGCTAAAGATCTTGACAATCTGGGGTATTATTTATACTTTTATATTTCTTAGACATACACAATGCTAAATTCTCAATGAAATATTTTTCTGTGCATCTATCAAGTAAGAACATTTTTAACTAAGTTTTAACTTCCATGTACACACTCCTTATGTCTTTTTCTTTCTTTTTAACAGCATCGTTTCACTTTAAAGTTCCTGAAAACATTTCAGTGGGAGGAGAAGTTGGCAGAGTCAAAGTGGAAGATATTGATGAACCACAACACAGAAATACAAGATACAGCTTTATCCAAGGAGAGTTCAGGGACACCTTTGACATTGTAGCAAATCCATACACAAATGAAGGAATCATTAGGCCAAAGAAGGTACTTCTCCCCGTAACAAAGATGGTTATTCTGGTTTTCCATGTGTAATAAGTGGTGGTTTTGGTTTAGGACTAGCAGCAGGAAAAAATGGAAACACATGAAAGTCAGCATGAAATATATTGATCCTGAACACCAGCTCTCCAGGCTCTGGGAGGAAGAGGAGCTGGTGATTTCTAGTCCTTTTCAACCTCTAGACCTGAAAAACTCCAGAATTACTGCAGAGTGCAGTGGGGGCTGTGTCAGATATTCAGGTTACACACCTTGGGCTCCTCTCAAACTTCAAGTGGTTGGATGCTTCAAAGAGGCAGTGATTTAAGAGTTAAACCCATTGGTCAAGTCAAAGAATCCTTCCCTTCTGCAGCCCACGTGAAACCAAAGCAGAAAATGTGAACAAGTCCACCCAACCTATTTTCTAAAAGTCTCTTTGCAGTTTGGCATTTGCTCCAGTCTGAGCCACAGCTCCCTTACCTTCCTCAGAGTGTTTTCAGAGCTCCCCCACTAATTTCTTATAAGTCTTTAAGACTCTTCAAAGCCTTTAGTAGGGTTTATTCTGTGTTTTTTCTAAATTCTCAAACCCACTTGATTTGTACCAAGGGACTGCTGCAGAGCATTGCCAAACCAAGACTGCATTGATTTCATTGACTTGCTGTTAAAAAAAGAGAGAGGAGAGAGGACTATAAATCAGCTCCTGTAATCCTCAGATTGACAGGAATGTGTTTTTCCCTTCCAAATGTCTCTCTGTAACTGCTAAGACTAGAAATGTCATTAAGAAGAGAAAACTTTCAGGAAAAACAGTACCAAGTATTTCGAGACTGGCAGTAAAGTCCTCAGCTGTGGTCACACAGGGTATGAGCAGCTTTCCTTCACCTGGTGCATCTCTTCCCCTGGTCTTCCCAGGAGCTGGGGAATGTAGTGCCTGCCCAGAGCAGGAGCAGTCACAGACCCCACACACACTCCCTGAGTGATTTGAAACCAGCTCTTGCTTCAACATGTAGTGGGCAAAGTCCACCACCCTGTTTTGCAACGTGATTTTGGCCGTGCACATGTCATAATTTTAAATATGCAGCCATGTGAGATAAAACATCAGCTGCTGGCTAAGTCCCATCGCTTCCCTTTGCAATGTCTACTCAAAGAGAAAAACAAGAGTCACCATAACTGCCTTGTATCTCAGTGCTTTTAGAATCTCAGGTGGCAGAACAAAGGAAACTTTGAAAGGAGCATTTCTTATTGCCCGAGTTCCTGGCCTTCCTGCCATTGTGTTATTCCTTTTATAATCTCAGGCAAGGGGAAAAACAGGGAAGAGGATGTCGTTTATCACTAAATGTCCCAGCTGTCAGTCAGTGCAGATCTCCAATCTGCCTTGAATGCCTTCAGAACAAAAAGCTTAGCCAGGAGGAGAATCTCCTCCCCAGCCTTTGGGGGACAGGAGCTAACCAAGTTTTGGTAGTTACAGCATTATGAAAAGACAATTATTTAACCCAAGAGTTACTTGATGAACTTAAATTACTGGATGAATCTGTTCCACACCAGAGGCAGTTTGAGCCACACTGTGAAAGAGCAGTTCAGCTGGGAAATGCTCCCCGCTGAGTCCAGCCAAGATGCAATTTGGTAACATTGCCAAACATGAAATAGAGCACAGACCTTAAATCTGCGCAGAGAGCCGATGGAAAGTTTGCTTAGACATCACCACTGGAAGAATATCTGTAACTGTCTTTTCTTTTAGCCCCTGGACTTCGAAACAGTAGCAGAATACAAGTTTGGCATTGAAGCAACAGACCCCACGGTTAACCTTCGCCATTTCAAACCCGGCAACCCCCGGAGCATCTCCACGGTCACCATCGAAGTCACCGACGTGGACGAGCCTCCTGTCTTCACCAAACTCCCCTACGAATTTAAAGTGAGGGAAAATCACGCCGAAGTAAAAACACTTGGTTCAGTTTATGCGGAGGACCCCGACGCAGCTAAACGGAAAATCAGGTAAGGCAGCACCAGCTTCAGCAATTCTGTTTAAAAGTGCAGAATTCATTAATGATGCCAAGAATCTGACAAAGAACCAAGATTTTGGCCCTGTTTTTCAGAATCTTCATGCCAAACAAAACAAAAAAAATCCAATTTGATTTTTCCAGCACTGCAGCCGTGGACATATATGCTCACCAAAAGCTGAACATAAATTACATTTGCCCGTGTAATTACCACGTGGACTTACTGACAAAACATTTTCATATTTAGGGAAAATAATATAATCCTGGATATTTTTACATGGTTATAATTTATTGTTATATTTTTTATCATAAGAGCTCTCTCAAGCATGTGCTCAGAGAAGCAAATAGACTTCTGAAAGAGCAAAGTACAATAATCTGGAAACTCTTCCGACAGATGTATTTCACTGTCACAGCTCGCGTAGTTTTAGGGAAATTTTCTCAGCCCTCCTGGTCAAGATATTAATGTAATTTGTCACACAAGAACTCTCTGAGAAGAAATTAAGTGAAACACAGCATTATCAGCCTTGCATTGACATATCTTGTTTTAAACAAAAACCAGATATATTCAGCGTAGAGCTAGTCCTAATGGAGACTACGTCAGGGTATCCAATAATGGAGTTATTCAACTGCCCAAGCCTCTGGACAGAGAATTCAGCTCCTCATACAACATCACTGTAGCAGCTGTGGAGATCCTTGAAGATGGTAAGTGACACCCATTTCCCAGTTTGACACAAATCCAGGTACACCTTTCCAGCAGGGCTGCAGCTTATCAAAAATGAAAGGCACAACCTGACAGGCTGTTCCTCCTGAGCTAGGAATGAAGGGGGTGCTTCAAGGTTTGCATAATCATCTTCCAAACCAAACAAATTCCTACAAATAGGTCAAAGACCCTTTTAAGATTTGGCCCCTGGCTTTGCTCAGCTCCAGGGAGTGGGGCAGGCCAGTTCCCACTTGGTTTTGATATTTAATAATACAGACAGGGCCTGTTCTGTCCACGGTGCTTTAGTGCCAGAGAACGATGCTCAATCCATCGCCATGCAGTGGGAAGAATCAGGAAGCCATAAGCTACTGTCATTTTATTCCTCAGAGATCCTTGATGATTTAACCATTAGGAGAGATTTTAGGAAAATATCTAAATCTCGGAAGAAAAGTTTAAATTATGACGGAGCTAGGAATTCCTCATCATGTGGGAGGCACAGAAGTGGGCACAAAGTGTGGGAAGGGGAGTTCAGCCAGCACTGGGACGCCAGACTTGCCAGACTTGTACCCTTGCTGTCATTCCAGGCCGTCTTTCTGACAGAGAGTCACATGCCCACGTTCACGTAATAGTTGATGATGTAAATGATAATGCTCCAGAACTTGTTTCTCCTGAGGAACCCCGAGTGTGTGAAAATGCTGCACCAGGAAAGGTGAGACAGGGAGATTTTTCCCTGAAACCTGAATTACTACTTGTAATTACTGAATTACTACTTGTAAAAAAGAAAGGTGTCTTTTAATAAAAGCAAGTCTCAGTTTTCATGCCAAAACACCTGATCATTTCACTGATTTCCAAAACATCAGTGGTCAGGAATATCTCTTAAGGACATTGCCCTGTTGGAATGTTGACTTTTATCTGCTTGCACACATGGGCTGCACTGCTCCTCTCCCCCCAGGCTCTCACGTCTGTGTGGTAACAGTTGAGCCATGAAGGACAGTCAAGCTTTGCACAGCAAAAATCAGCAGCTCAGTTCTAGCACACAAATGCTCATATGTGATACTAAGATGGAAACCATTTCAAGCGAGTAAGAGAAACGTTGCTGCACGGAACATTATTTTGTGGTCATAGAGTGCACGCATCTGCACGCACAAATTGTGTTAGCACTTGGCACAAAGAGTGTTGGTATTTTGGATGTACCTGTTTGGCCTCAGACACAAGTGTTCAGCCCATACTGTAATATTTGTTTAATTAAGGCACTTTGTGTCGTGGTTTAGGAATGGTACTCCCCAATGTAGTGTTGCCACTGAAACTCCAAACCACACGCCACTCGCTCCCCTCCTTTTCCACTGCAGCAGGATGGAGAGGAGAACTGGAGGCACAGAAGGTAAAGATCACGGGCTGAGATAAGAACAATTTATTGGAAACAGCAATGAGATAAGAAAATGAACAGTTATAGCAACAATATAAATAACAACAACAAAAAATACATATATATATATATATATCTCTACAAAAATAGTGTGGAACAGCCACGCCACCCAAAGTGCTCCCTCTGGCTCAGCACCAGCATTATCCCACCACTCCCTCCACCTCACTTGCTCGAACAGAAGGAACCCCCTCTCCCAGGAAGAGAGTCCCTTGCCCCTCCCAGCAGTGACATGAGGTGGTCTAGAATAACCTCTGTGCCCCCTCCCAGGTACTGAAAAAAAATTAACTCTTTCCTGGCTGGAACCAGGACACTTTGTCACTGCCTAGACTCTCTGATAGAACACACAAGGTGTTAATTTCACCTTTAGTTTAATTTTTAAAATACCTTTGGGACATAATCAGACACATTTTTTATATTTTATACATCTAACCTGTATCAGGTTGAGGATTTCAAAACCCAAGCATGTCCTTCAGGTACGGCAGTCTCAGTGGCATTCCAAGAATGACAAACACACCTCAAAGTAGGCTGAGCACTTGAGAAGACGCCATCTTAGACATTTCAACAAGCCACACGTCTTTGAGCATGAGGTCTTTTTCACGCTTTCATTACACAAAATTCGAAGAGGCGAAACTGGTCTTTTTGAAGACCCACAAAGAAAGTGCTTGCCTTGAAAAAACTCGAGCATCCTGAGATATCTGTGTCCTGCCCTTTACTGAAAGGTTACACAGGACACACAGCCCAGCTCGAATACTCCACGTGTTTTATCACTGGAGGCAATGTGTGCTGGAAACTGTGACCTCTTCCATCCTTGCAGGTGATCGTCAGGATTTCAGCTGTTGACAAGGATGAGACATCACCCAGAGGTTTCTTCAGATACCTACTGGCCACGGAAGACAGCAACTTCTCCCTGGTTGAGAACTACGGTAGTGTATCCCTGCAATGCCTTTCCTCAGCTGCTCAGTGGGACCCTGGGACTCAGGGAAGAAAAGCTGTAGCACTGACCTGTGACTGGTCTAGCTGAGCTAACTAACTCTCTATTTTTAAAGGCTTAACATACTGAAAAAAAAAAGGTGTTTGTTGCCACTGAAGTTTCACTGAGTTCCTGAAAGGCTGGCACTGTCTGAGGGGAAGAGGCACCAGCTGAAGGGAAATCTGTGAGGAAACTCTGGCAGAGATTATCACTTAACGGGGTGTCGTTACTCCTTCCAGATAACACCGCTAACATCACTGTCAGATACGGGCAGTTTAATCGGGAGCTTGCCAAATTCCACTACCTGCCTGTCCTCATCTCAGACAACGGCGACCCCGACCTCACCAGCACAAACACTCTTGTCATCAGTGTCTGCAAGTGCAACGAGAAAGGCAACTTCACTTTCTGTGAGGAGAGAGCAAAGCAGGTTGGCGTCAGCATACAAGCGCTGGTGGCAATTTTTATCTGCATCTTCACAATCCTTGGTGAGTATCTGACTTTTGGAATGTTCTCTGCACTACAATGGGAGGATTGTTTAGTTCTTTCTTTAGCTGAGATCTACAAAAGCTTTGTGGCTATGAAATGGTCATGAAGCCAGAAATGCTGTGCCTGTTTGATTCATCTCACGTGCTCTTCCTCTCTGGCCTGTTAGCATGGCTTCAGCTGCAAAGCTGCTCACGCCTCTGGACAGGCTGGGTCACTGGAGAGGTTATTGCACACATGTCTAATACACTTGATTTACTGGCACCAGCCTCACACACAGCTACGAAACTGGAAATTTGGGCTGGGGCAATAACAACAGGATTCCTGTTTCCTATGGCAGAGCTGGTCTGGAAGCCCTTTAAGCAGTACAGTGAACATAAATACATCTGTAACAAATCAGCAGGCCAGTACCTGTTTGCTGTATTTGAAATCTATCAGAGAGGGCTCAGCACTTTTTTCTTGCCTGAGAACTGGCCTGCTTTGCAAGTACCACATAAGTAGCATCTGATGCTTGGCATCACAGTTCAAGGCAGTAGTTGTTTCAATGACCTTGTGACACCATGCTCTTGTACTTGTGATTCCAGCTCAAGAGTCAGGTGGACAATTCCTGTCCAGACCGAACTCCTTCAACTAATCCTACAGTTAAATAGAAATTTTAACTATTTTTTAAATAAATATATGTTGAAAAAACGCTCCAGGAAAAAAAAAACTTCAGACTGTGTTACATATTTTAAATTCAATTTGTATTAGTGTCTTACTTCTCTATTCACACTCGCTCATCTGAGTTTCCTTTGCAGTAATTGCATTGCTGATCCTGCTAAGAAAGAGGCACAAGAAGGATCTGAGCGGCCTCGGGAGGAACGTGGCAGAGATCCACGAGCAGCTGGTCACCTACGACGAGGAGGGAGGTGGTGAGATGGACACCACCAGCTACGACGTGTCCGTGCTCAACTCCGTCCGCAAGAACGGCCTGAAGGCGGAAGCCGCTCCCTCTCCCTATGCACAGGTGCAGAAGCCTCCTGGAAACGTCACCCCTGGGGCTGGGGGCATGGAGATGATGATCGAGGTGAAGAAGGATGAGGCTGACAACGACAGGGATTTGCTGCCCTATGACACGCTGCACATCTACGGCTACGAAGGCGCCGAGTCCATCGCGGAGTCCCTCAGCTCTCTGGGCTCGGGCTCCTCAGACTCAGACATTGATTATGACTTTCTCAATGACTGGGGACCCCGGTTCAAGATGCTAGCTGAGCTGTATGGATCAGAACCAAGTGAAGAGTTTTTGTATTAAGTTCAAACTAGCCATGAATTTTCTCCCTCCCGCTACAGACAGACCCCAAGAGACTGCCAGTGGCCAAAGAGGAACTCACAGCTCTTCCCTCAAGCCGTAGTAGGATTTCAAACAGGCATGGAAAAAACCTGCAGTAGGGTTAAAAAGACACACAGAGATCACCTGTATTAACTTCCCCCAGCACTACCGTCCTTGCTAACATTCATTTTTTTTCCCCAAAATTGCTGCTCATGGACCTGCTCAAGTCTTCCAGGACACACTTCCTCCCCCTGTCTTCCCCACTTCTCTTGGTTCTGTCCCCGGTTTCTCCCTCATTCCTCTCCTCCTGTGCTGTTTCCATCCACATGATCCAAGGTCACCCTCCGCTGGGAGAGTGGCATTGGGAAGGGATGTTTTAACCCCCCTGGATCTCCAGCTGGCTGCTTTGCCTGCCCCTCTTGCAACATCTTTATTGATATTCCACACTTATGCTTACCCAGTTGAGGAGAGGAGGAACATATGGTCTATCACTTAATATTAGAAATGATTCCATCACTTTCAAAAAGAAACATGATTTTTTCCTTCTTTCCATTCTATTAATTATTTTTGCTTTATAGCCTTCTACTACATCTATGAGTTACTCAAGATAAAATTAGGCAGGATTTTTAGACACACAATCTGGTTTCATCTATCATTTTTAACAGCCTGATGATGATTTCAGGCACATTTCTGGCGTGCTAGAATTTGCTCTAGCTAGCAGCAAAATTGTTTTTTCTCTCTGTAAATAGGATCTCAGTGTTACTCAATGGAACATATCCTGCAGGGCAGGAAATGTGGAGATCAGGGGAACGTTAAGGCTCCAACACTGTAAATCTCTCTAGATGGAAACATAGGTCTCTCTAGATTTCTAAAGAGGTTGAATAGGGGGTTTATTCAGCACTATTAAAGCAATAGCATTTTTTCAGGGACAAAACAATGAAGGGCCTCATTACTGTGAAACTGTTGTGCTTTTTTTCTTAGCAGGTACTGTAAAAGGAGTATTTTCCACCTAGGAAAATACTGTAGACTCCCAAACCAGAATGCTACACACCCACACACTCAGCTGCATAAAAGCACCACAAACGTAAGGCAGGTTTGGAGCTGCAGCCACCACGTCCCTGCTAAGGGACTGTGTTCTGTTTCCCACCTGGTGAAGAGCCACAGAATGACCAGAATGAAACTTCCCACATGGGAAGTTACCCGGCCAAACACATTTTGGGAAAAGTGGGTCCATTAGGACCATGGCCTGTCTCTGGCCTCCAGCAGTGCAGAGTCCTGTTGCCTCCAACAGGAACAGGGCCCTGCTACACAGATCCTCCGCTGTGCAGGATCTGTGCTGGAGCTGTATGTATTAGTTTAGTTGATTTGATTATTTAAATCTGGTAGCTAACCAAATAATACTAAATCTTTTTTTTTCTTCTTTTTTTCTTAAACCAGTATGGTGGAACCTCACAAATTTGCTTTTTACTTGTTCACATCATCTCTAATTCACTCTCCCTTCCCCCAAGATGTTTTCTTGGCAGGAAATAGCAACGCACAATAATGGTCTCACATTACTCCTCACTGCTGTAAAAAGTCGTCCAGTGCAATCCTTGGCTGGACACTAATGCAACATCAACAATGTAATCACTCAAATTTTCAAATAGGAACTAAAGGAAAACTGAGGAGAACTCTGCCCATCAGTCAAATCAGCTTTGAATCCCATCCTTTAATTTTAGAAAGTATATTTTGGGATGACAGCCTTGGTTTTATTTTGAATGTGTTCATTCTCTTTTGCTTAATCCAGCCAGCAGTATGTGCTACAGGGGTTCCACATGTTTGTGTATTATAAAGAATGCTAACTAATAATACTTACAGTTGTAGGATTTTGTCAGTACCTGTGGTATTGGCTGTCAGCAGGTAATGTTAGTTATGAAATTATTTAGTGCAGTAAGTCAAGTACTTTGGTAGGTATCAGCCAGATTGTATTACCTGGAATTGTTGTTTTTAAGCCTGATTTTTTAAAGTTATTTTAAGGAACACTGTATCCATTTCCAATGTATATGATGTTTGCACTGGACAATTTCTTTTTCTATTCCTGTACTGTATTATTTTGTTTTTTACTACATAAAAGCCAGTCTCAAGTTTGGATTTTCTGTGCATTAACGAGTTCCACTCAGCAGACAATACCAGGCTTTGTGCCACTGTGACCTCAACCATAAAAACACTCTAAGTGAACCCAGACTAGGCCTCAACTCAGCAAAGAACTTTCTGTAAAAGCATTTTCCCTCTCCTTGCACAGCTGTCGGCAAAGCCCCCGGGTAAGGGAGAGAAAAGCCCCAGCAGAGCAGCTGGGAAGGCTGAACCCTCTGGGCAACTCTGCAGTGCTGCAGGATCCATCCCACGGCCCAGAAGATGTTTGGGGTTTCAGCAGCCAGGCACCAGGGTGACTTTGAACCACCCCTGAGCCCCTGCCCTGTTTTCCAGCTCTCAGACGGAGAAAAGGGAGCCCCAGCCCTGGCTCAGCACAGCCCCAGAGCAGGGCAGCCCCAGTGCCAGGGGTCTGTAAATGGGATCCAAAAAGGAAACAAGGCCAAGACCCACGGCCAGCCCAGCCCTGCCACCCCTCCCTCCCTGGCCTGCCCCCCCAGACACGCAGCAGCATCACTCCAGAGCACAAAACCCTCCAGCTTCCTCAGCACTGGGACAGGACACACCCAACACAACGCATCTGTGCCAGAGAATAAAACTACCCCTAAATTTGCAGCTTTAGCTAGCACAGCTTCTCACCATCTCTTTTTGCTACTGCTAATGACTGCCCAATATATTCCTAAGACTGTCCTAGCACTTTAAAAAAAATGACATCAGTTTTCCCCAGATATGGCTCTTATAATTTACAAAGCCTGGAATAAAGCAAAAAAGTTCAATTCCTTCACTGCTAATAGCCATGAGCAAACGCCAGATCAAACACACTTTAGCACAAGTTGTATTAAAAACACAATAGATGTGCTAATTATGTTATAATGAAATGCATTTTTCCATAGAAAGAATTTGATTAAACAGCTACTTGCAACTTGTAGCAGAGAACCTCACAAAGGTTTTCATTATTCATTTAATTAATATGCACTTTAATATCTTATCCCCAAAAATACATCATAAATTATTATTTTATTACATTCAGATCCAGAAGCTCATGCCATTTAATAAAGGTTTTTTTACTCCCACCCCACTAGAACTTTTTATGAAACAAAGGCTTGTGATGAGAATCCTTGCTGTGTACCAAAGCAGCAGAGAAAAGCTGTTTGAATGTGAACACCTGGCACACAGTGGCACATCCCAAGTAGGGCAAGTGAGATAAGGTCCCCTTAGCAAGGCAAATTTACGCCAGCCAGTGAAAGAAAGAACAATTCTCTCATTGATTATGCTATTGCAGTCCAGTGCTACTGACATGCTGTACTGAAGAATGCAACAGCAAACCCAGCAAAAACAGAAGGATTGGTTGTCAATCAAATCATCCTTTCTGAGCTCTTGTTCTGCAAGAAGTGCACTCTTCCCTTTTCTCCTTTCAGCAACAAGGGCTTAGAACAGCACCAGCTTAGAACAGCCTGGCAGTGACACCAGCCCCGCACAGGAACTGTCACCCTGCCAGAACTGACTGGACTGGAAAGCCTGCAAAGCCTCACTGGCTTTTGGAGCTCCGAGTTTGGGGTACAGACCCACCTCTATACATTTATTTTACATGTTTTCACTCCCAGGCATGTGTCACATGCAGGGTAAATGCTCTGCTGGCAGTAAATATGGTGATATACTCTCTTATTTGGCTAAGAATATTAGTTATACTTCTTTTCACTATATTTCAGGTGAGGTTAGGACAAAAATAAATAACCACCATCTTTTCTGACCTATTCTCCTTTCCTATTTTTTTGCTAATAAATGTTTCAAGATTGAGAGAGTAGGAAATAAAACTCTGTTGGTTTTACTTCACAATCTTTCTGGAATGAAAGACATCACCAAGGTGATACCTTTCCCATTGAAATCTTCCCATTTCACAATCTCAGTGTACCATGAGTCATCAAGTCCTACCAGGGAATGAGTAAGAGTCTGTTCAGATCATAGTGGAAGATTTAGGCTGAATCTTGTCCATAGAAAAAACATGACAGAAAACAAAACAGCAAAGACAGTCTTCAAGCCTGCATCAGAAAAGAGGAAAAGAAAACAGTACCAGAAAAACCCTTTTATGAGCAATAAACACACACAGATTTTTGCTGACCTCTCTCACCTTCCTGACTTGGTTCCTGCCTGACCTAAAGCAAAAGGGAAAAAGAGCGTTTCCTCCCATTTATCCTCAGTGAGGAGCTGTCCCACCTGCTTCCCCTCAAGACTCTCTTAATCCATCCAGTTAACCCCTTCATCAATGCCACAACCAGTCAGAAATCTCTGCAATTCTTTAATTCCTCGTTAAAAAAGAACCTCCACATGAAAGCCAGTGCTCTGGGTGAAGTCACCAGAACAAAGCAAGACAGAGCTCCCCAGGCAAATTCATCCAGAAAACATAACCCCAGGAAGGTTTTCCAAAAAGTCAGAAACAGCTGGGCTGCAAATGGTCCCAGGAGCTCTTGTGGCAGCCTCAGGAGCCCAAGGCCTGGCCTGCAATGCTCCCACAAACCAAAGCATCCCAAACGGGAAGGGTCAAAGGCAGCCCAGGTAACCTCCTCTGCTCTGCCCCCAGCAAACCCCATGGCAGATGCAGCTCAGGGGCAGCGCGTGGCCACCACAAACTGCTCTGAACTGGGGCAGTGCAAAGAGCCTGAAACGTGAGCCCCAACTCCAGCATTTAAAGATGGCTTTTCTGAACAGCTGTCCGGGCTTCCCTGTCCCCCCTGAAAAAGAAAACCTGAAGAACCTGAAAATGCCAAAGGCCTGAGCTGCACGTGGCATGTCCCACAGCACAGAGGTGTGGAACGCAGGCTGGTGCCCTGGCACTTCACAGGGAACTTGAGCCTCGTCCCTGCTGCCAGCAGTGGGACACTTCCCTTTATCCGATGCCCCTGCTCTCAGCGCCGGGACACTGCCCTCCATCCCCAGTCCCTGCTCCTGGACCCAGGATACTGCCCTTTATCCCTGCTCCTGGGACACTGCCCTTCATTCTTCATCCCTGGTCCCCGGACACCTCCCTTTATCCTGTGTCCTTACCCCCGGGACACTGCCCTTTATCCC
>VXAZ01001222.1:0-22927 GCA_013399875.1 Gymnorhina tibicen
GCCCCCTCCCCCCGCAGGGCCGCGACCCGCCCGGGGCCGGGGCTCCACCCGCGGCACCCAACGCTTGTGCGGGAGCAGCCCGTGCCGGGGCTGAGGGGCTCGTCTGGAGCGTGGCACCCCGCCTTCGGCTTCTCTTACGCCTTCCCTGGGGTTGAGAGGGTGCGCTTGGAAAGAAGGAGGAAAACCATCGAACGTAACAGCTCAGCCAGAGCGTGTCCCTGGATTGTGGTCCCGGCAGAGCGAGAGCATTGGCTGCCCACTAAAGGTGTAAAGTGGTTCCAAACCAAACATGGACAGCTTGTGACACTTGCAGACCTCAACCAAGGCAGTCACCCAGCTGAACGGGAGACAGAGGATGTTGTCCTCCTTACACACCCAGTTCCCAGCCCGAGGGAAAGGCCGAGTCAGGTCACCAGGGTGCCGGCAACCAGCGGTGGCTGAGCCACACACTGAACCACGCATTAATCAGACCCTCTGTCCACACAGAGGACTAGCCTGAACGAACTGTTGTTAGATGCTGTGACGGAGGTGAACATCCACAGCTATTCTGTTGTATTTCCTGGGCAGCCACAAGGAGAGCCTGGAGCAGGACTCCGTTCCCCTGTCAACCCTGTGGAGACGTGAGCGAGGTCCAACTCAGCTCAGTCCCCGCTTGCTCACTGCAGTCATTTTAAAGCACTTGTGAGTCACAGTCAGCAGTCAGGGGTGGAAAGGGCTGGAGCTTTTTTCCCTATTCTATGAAAATCAATAAACACAATTTTGCCAAGGCATTCTGGCATCACTGTTGTCTATTTTTATACTGAGCCCTACATTTGGCTTTTCCAACCTACTTGCTTTGCTTCAATGCGTTCCCTTCCTTGTTCTTAAAACAATGCCACTTCTCTGCGTGAAGGTTGCTTTTAGTTTTATTTTTTTATTGTTTAGGGCTGTACCCAACTTCTGGGGGTGCCAGGATGGGCTCTTTTAACACCTGAAGGGTGCTGCCCACTGCCTCGCACCTTGTCTCGGCGCTTACATCTGCAGGGAGTGGGTGGTGCAGGGCTGTGGCTCTCCTCGCCTCACCTCCTACGCCTGCTTGGTGCTGGCTGGGCTCGCATCTAACTGTGGATTTTTCCTTGCAAATACTGAGGAAGTGAAGGATAAGGGCAAAAATAGTTGGGATTTGATAGCGTGTGCAACATCTGACAAACTTGAGTCCCCAAAGGAAGCAGCAATTGATTTATATCCTTGTCTTTATGTAACTTGGGTGTTGTCTCTATATAACTTTCCAAGCACTTCCTCTAGCAAATTTAATGAAGGAAGAAATACTGGGGTTTGTTCCCCGGTTCCCTAAAAAACCCTTAGAAAAATGTTACCTCTCAGTTGTGTGTCCACACAACAAGGGACCATCACAGCCAAGTTATTAGAGGAATCCCTCTCACATTTTTAAGTTGCAATATTTTTTCGGTTATGTTAACCTTCTTGACAGTATTTTTTCTGGGAAGGGAGACACTCTGCATTCAGCTCTCGCTTGTATTTTCATTTTTAGAGCTCTTAGCACTTCACCGCTAATTAACTTTCAATAACTGTCGTAGGGTTACAGTTAGTCAGCATGAATCAGACAGAAAATGTAGCTTTAGGGGACCACACTCTGTCAAAAACTATTAGAAACCTTTGCTTGATTTCCGGGGAGAATATACTCGCTCAAGCAGGATATAGCAGCTATTAGGCAGTGTTCTACTGCAGTAAGAAATCCTCAGTAAAAGAGACTCAGTGGTTTTGGTAACTGCCCTCCTTTCAGGGTGGCTCTGAGTAATTATGCAGCATTTTCCTTGCTTCCTGTTTGTTTGTCTGATTTTCTAAATGGTGGTGGTGCTTAGGCCAAAGCTAGGGTTCTGAGCTTAAAGGCGGTATTTTTAACTGTTTGTTCACAAATATAATTCAAAATAGGGGGAGAAGGGAGAGGTCACTTATAGGTGCAGGTCAGCTCATGTAAGCTCTGTCCTTCCCAGGTCTTTTCAGCTGTGGAAAATTGAGTGAGAGCAGCTTTTGGCTGGGAACACTCAAGGGAAGACTTGGGTGTGGCAGGCAGCAATGCTGGTGGTGCCAGCGATGGGTGACGTTTCTGGGATGCAGCATGCAGAGCTCTCAAGCTCCATGCATGACAAATTGCCACTTTAGTAATGGGGAAGGAGGCAGGGGAGCAGTGCAGAGCCATGTCCACAGCATGTGCTTTCCTGCCGGGCTTTTGGAGCCGTGGGTTATGCCACCCCATATGCTCTGACCCCCTGAAACACTCAACATCATCCACAATGCCCTCAACTGGCTGTTTAGAAGCTGGCTGCACTGTTAGATGGGATACCAAATCCTCTCGGTGCTGCTGAACCCATGTTTCTCCACATAGGGCCCTGGGTGCTCACTGCTGATGATTTATTTGGCCTGTGCAGCAGGAATAGGCAGCAGCTGTGTAGGGCGCTGATGGGGAGGGAGCTCCTCTGTGCCCCCCAAAGCCCTGCCTGCCTTGGGCTCTCATGCTGTTGGAGGCAGCCCCTCTCTCCTGCAGCACCTGCAAGGTCTGGCTGAGGAGAAGGCACTCCACCCACAAGGTGATGCTCATTGCCCACTTGCAGCCTCCTCTTTACTTTCTAGCTAGGGCTAATAGAGGCTTTCAGTTTCCAGGTGTACTCTTAAAATCTCAACACATGCTCTGGATGACTAAGGATGCTTCCTCTGGTTTATTTAATTTTTCTTTTTTCCCCTTTGCCCTCCCTTCCCCCTCCTTACGTCAGCAGTGGGTATAATTTGTTTGCAGAGTCCCAGGGTGTTTTATCTTTCTTTGGCTGGCCCCAAGTGCATGGGGTTTTTTGTTGAAGCAACAGCATTCTTGATTTCTTAGAGCTGGTATGTGGGTGTTGGATTGTGTCATTCGTAGGAGGTGAACGTCAAAGGAAGTGGGATCAACTGCTGGAGGTTTGCAAGCCAGGTACTTAATATTTGGTTTCCTGGAAAAGCAAGGAAAAATAGCAAAACAGGCAGCCTTTGTGTCTTTCCTTTTCCCATGTAATCAGAATAGCACAATACCTACGTGTGCTCAAGCACAGTTTGGGTTAGTTTTGGTTTTGTTGGGTTGGTTTGGTTTTTTCCCCTTGGTTTATTCAGGATGGCAAATTACTGTATCTTCCTTTAAATAGTTTCACATGTTTCAGTGGATTCTGTTGAATGTTTATTCCAGTAATACAAACAATTTGTGTTCTTAAGTGCCCTCACAAATGATGCGATTTATTATCAGGTACATTATGTTGTCTTTTTATTTTATGTAAAATGGTGTCTTTGAGTTAAAATTAGACAGAAGAGCCATTTGAGACTATTTTGTTCATCTTCAACTGTTTTTTTCAGAAGTGCATTAGTCTGATGTATTTCATGGGCAAAATACTGAGTTATTTTGGGGGGAGACAAATTATCTACAAAAGAAAAGTATAGCTGCTTATTTTTACAGTAGTTTTATGGTAATCACTGTTTTATTTGACAAGTACAGATACAGAGCTAGATAGAAAAATTCCAGCAGAGTACTTTCTCCTAAACTGCTCTAGGGAGCAGGTATCTTTTGCAGTCCTTGTTCAGGCTGGGATTAAAGATTAAATAGGACTGAGGTACCCTTTTAAAAAATTATTTATCCATTTTATGGATTAGGCAAAAGGACTGTAGCAGCTGTCTTGGCATTTTCCCCATGCTTGTTTTCCCACGTCTGTCAAAGGGATCTGTAGGTCAGGAGGAAGGAAAGCTGATGGTGAAGTGTTCACAGGAGGACTTGTCTGTAATCGCTGGAAACACAGCCCTTCCCCCTGACTTCAGCAAAGCACTGTGGTGTAAATTTATGGATCTCATTGATATTTTTCCTGATTTACACAACAGTAAGCAGTATGTAAGCACAACAGTAAGTTAAGTAGCAGTGGGCCTTAAATATTTATCTGGTTTATTTTTAGAATGGCAGTTGCAGCTATTTATAGAGCAAGGAAGCAGTGATACAAATCTGACTGGATTCCTTCTTTGCTTTGGATCTGCAATAGAGAAGCAGTCGGGATTTTTTGACCATGAGCTCTTATTTATCATGTTAAATTTGCTCTGATTAATATGCTATAGGCTTCATTTTTCAAGAGCCTCTGAACCCCTGCTTACAAGCATAAGGGATCTTGTTGCCTCTGTGAAGGAGCATTGATGCAGCCTAAGAGCAGCTGTGAGACTGCCCTGTGCTGCTGTGCAGGCACTGATACCTTACATGGATTTATCCGTGGAGAAAGGTCCCAAGAGAAAACACTCTTATGGTGGGTCATTTCTTACCCATAAAACCCCAGAACAGAATATATTCTGCCATGGGAGGCTTTGCTGGATGTGGGATGGGCGGATGGGGGTGTTGCTGTGAGTGAACCTCTGTCTATCTATGCCAGTGTGGTGGGGAAGGACATTCCCTCTGGAAAGCAACGTGAGGAGTAAACTAGGCTGGGTGGATGGAGATGCCAGGAGAGAGCGCGCAGCTGTGTGTGCTGACTTAGAAATTAGCACTTTTGGCTCTTAGGCCACTGTTTGATACTTGGCTTAGCTTAGTAGTTACCTAAATCTGTTGTTTCCTTTTGATTCCAGAGGCTTTGTGCTAAGTACATTGGTGATCTGATGCTGACATCCTGACCGAGTCTCAGACACCAGGGCTTCACTGCAGCTGCACAGCCCTCACCCCATACAGACAGGCAGGTCAGCACCTGGCAGGACCAGTTTTATTGCTGCATCCCTCCTGTGGAGAAAGAGGGCTTGCCCACTGTCATGAACTTCAAAACATCATTCTGTACTTCATTTAAAAAAAAAACCTTGAGAGCCTGGGAGGGAAAGAGAACTAACAGAAGACGTCAACCCCCTGTGTTTGCTATGAGAAACCACAGAAGGTGGTATGGTTTTGTAAGGCGACCATGGGAGCAATGTTTTATTTATGGATAAGTGCATGTCTGTCTGTCTTGTGCCTTCAGATTTATCTTTATACTGACTGTTGTTTCTTGTTTCCACATTTATACAGTAGCCTTTAGTAATTGTCCTGGGATTTGATGAAGCACTCTTGGAAGAATGAATTGCTAGCAGTGGTAAACAAATGTGAAAAGAATTATTCTCTTTCCAGCATTTCTTGAAATTAAATTTTAGCCCCGGTGTGCTCAACTAGCTTCAGGATTAATCTCTGTATTGTCAAAGGAGCCTGTCAAGCTCTTTTAGATCAAAGGAAGCTGTTTTGTATTAAGAAGATTCTGATGATGTTTTCCAGCTCTTGGGTACAACACAAAGGCAACCTGTGGCTCTCCACTGCTGTTTGACCCGTTAAGTTTTTGACTGTCTTGCTGCTTCTTATCTTCTTTGACGTGTGTACTCTGCCACGTCCTGCTCAGGCAGGTGGCCATCGGCACCCCCATAACCAAGCACTTCCAAACTACCTAAAATATCTCCTTGCTCTCTCAGAGCCTGTCCGGTCAGGGTTGTTGATGGTTTCTTTTCACAGCTTTCTGTTCCTTACGGATGCACCGCTGTACACCTGCACCCACATGGAACCCACCGGTGCACAGTTCCTGTTAACAGCAGAGCACGCCAGCTTGGCATGCATCCCCTCCCTTCCCAGCATGCCTGGCCTTTTAAAATTCCTACTTCTCCTGCTTTTAGACACAGTCCTCTGTCATTATACATTTTCTGAACAGGCTGCTTAATGATTTTTTTTGTTCCTCACTAACTCAGAATTTTTTGACTGCTGCATTTTTTCTATTTAAATATAAACATGGGAGAGACTAAGAAATAAGTGCTATGGAATGCTTAGGTAGAGATATGCCAGTGGCTTTGCCTGATTAATGGATTTACATTGTATATTACTCACAGGCAGCTTTCCAGTGTCTTTATCTAAAACAAGGTAATTTGCTTAAAGGGCTGTGTTTTTGTAAAATGCCGATAAGCAAGCGATACTTGGTGCGTGTACGGATGTCTAGGCAGGGAGAGCCAGGATAGGATGTACAGTCATTTTGCCCCTGCTAGTCACAGCCATTCCTGCAGGTACTTGAGGAATGCAGGATGTGCCCCAAATAGATCTTTACAAATATTCCCCGATGGAGTCATTTCAGCCTCTCCTGACATCCGCATTAGCTCTTGCTGACAGCAACAGGATTTTTGTGATGGTGACTGCAGCAGAGTACAAATGCTTTTCTTCTCCTTTCATGCCAGCCAGCAAGTGAAGGTAAAGACTTGCTATGCTGACTCAGAGGAAAGGTTGAACAAGCCTGGGCTCCTGCCTCTGACAGTGGCCAGAGAATCTTCAAGAACGTCAAAGAAGAAAACAAGCACTTTTCCCTGCTTCATCCTTTTCACAAAGTGAGCGTTTCCAGCTCTGGCCTCTATTCTGACAGGATAAGAAAGGATAACTTAAAGAAGTAGAGTGGCAAGGTGAGGAGAGAGGCTTTTTCTTCAGAGTACTAGCAGGGTTTCGTTTTCTGATCTGGTGCCAAATGCAACAAAGGTACTTGCCAAATTCCCTTGCAGTAGGACTCGTCCAGGGGCTTTACAGCTTTGCACCTCTCTCTGTGTCCTGCTGTTCTGATTCTGTTGGATTCAGTGGGATTCCTCTGGTGCTGAGCCTGTGTGAAAATCCAGCTTCTCCTGACTGCAGAAACGTGTCCAAAAGTGTGAAAGAGCAGGAGAGCCCAGTTTATGCCACTAGCAGGGCAAGGCTTTAGTGAGAGCTGTAACTTCTTGGCTGTTCGAGACTGGGGAAGGACACGTCTGCTGAGCAGGGAGACAGCCTGGTTTATCTACTGTCCAGTTTATCACAGTGACTCAGGGACTGAGACCACCTTCTGAAAGTGAGGGGTGATGCTGGCCTGGTCCCCGTGGTTCCTACCATCTACTCATGACCAACCTTGTCCCATGCTCCAATTTCCTCTGGATGTGGAGCCACATTCAGTGTTGTTATAGATCTGCCAAAGATTGTGGCATCAGTAGCAGGCTCCTCTGAGGTGGAGGAGCCTGGCTCAGGATTAGGATGCTGGATTATATATGCTGAAATTATATGAAAATGGATTATAGTGCTGAAAATGCACAAGAGATGCAGGCACAAGAGTGACTGCAGGTTGAAAGTCAAAACTCCTTTTCCATGCACTGCCAGCTTTTTTAACTGCACTGGCCTTTCCAGTTCTATAATCTGGATATGAAGCAAAGGGATAATTAATATGTCTGTCTGTCCATTATGTAAAAGGTTGAAGTTAACTGGAGACTGAGCTTCTGGCTTGGATTTTTTTCTTTCACTCCTAGGAAAAAAAAAAAACAACAACCTTTTTAAGGTGTGTATTTCAAAAACAGCTTGGTCTGGAAACCAGAGCTTTTCTTCTGTGTCGTTAAATGTCAAGTCTGTTCCCAGAAGTGTATGTCCAAAGGAAAGCATCCCTAGGCAGGCATTATTTGCCAGCTGACTTGGACCTTTGGCACTTCCCAGCTCTGAGCAAACTTCCTCGGCATGGAGACATGCCACAGAACTGGTGAGCTTGCAAACACCGTTCCCTGCTTCAAAGGAGTTACAGTACCAAACACACCAGGGGATCCTGCCAGCTCCATAAACCAAGCAGGCTGCAGTCTGAGGAGGTCAGGAACAACTTAGACACACCTGGAAATACTCATAAAGCCCTAGAGCCTCATCATTGTTGCTCAAGGTGTCCAGCAGCTCTGCAAACATTCAGATAGTGTCTGAGCCAGGCAGGTGTGGCTTCAGCAGCTCGTATGCCTAAAAAAACTCAGCAGGCTGGAATCACGCAGGAATCACGCAGCTAAGTCTTCTCCGTTTCTTAATTTGTTGTTATCTAAGTCTCTATAGCCCTTGTAGGGAGATAAGATGCTGGCTTTTCCAAGTACCCACATGTAGAAAGGACAGGGATAAAAATATCTGTGGTTGTGTACAAAGACAGTGGGGAAAAAGCAGTGCCTGTTGGTATCAGGCCAGGGGAGAAACATCCTACTCCACAGGCAGGTGGCCACTGCCTGTGGCACAGCTCTGCTCCTCCCCTTCCCATCCACACTGCCTGTCATCAGCAACAGCATCCTCCAGCCCAAAACACTCGTGTTCACTAAGCTGATCTTGTGTGACCACTGGATGCCTTTAGAAGAATGTTAATTTTAGAGAAAGACAAGAGTACTGCCACTTGCTGAGAATTAAGAAACTTTTAAAACATCTCTAAGTGACCAAAACCTGCAGTACTCAAAATCGTTGTCCAATATTCTGTAGGTATATATTGCTCTGCAAATGTTCCCTGTTGTTGGTTTTGCTTCCAAGCTCTGCATCCAAGCCAGGTGCTATATTAGTTTCTTTTTCTGTGAGTCATAGCACCACAGCCCTGAGAGAGATATCATTGCTACATCCACTGAAAATGGAGTCTTCAAACCTTTGAAGAAGAAAAATGGGAAGGCTGTGGAGGAGTTACCCACCGTGTGCACAGACCTTAAAAATGGGGGGGAAACAGGAACAGGGAGACTGTGGGGGCACAGTGGCTGGGGTGTTCCTCAGCCCCTTCCAGCAGAAAGGTGGAACATGTTTGGGTCCATTGACTCTTTTTATTTGAAGGATGATTAGCTGTTGGGCTTTGAAGCCTTACCTGTGTGGCTAACGTGTGGTTAGATGCCCAGCAATGGGGCCGAGTGCCGAGATGTTCCACACTGCTCTGGGTTTCCACTGTTGTGCTGCAGCTGGGACCAGCTTTTGGTGGGGAACCAGACCAGCTGCTGCTGCTCTTGTTTTGAGCACTCGTAAACAGAATTTGCTCCCTCATGAGAAATATTGATGAGATTTAAATTGTTTTGATGCAAAGCAATGGTATTACAGATACTGTGCTGTTACTGATTTAGTAGGATTTATATTTCCAGCATGGCTAACAGGTAGCCAGTGCAAACCTCGCTGTGGATTGTTTGATGTTGCTCAGAAGCAGACATTTTTCAGTCAGGGTCTCTTGTTCCCTGGTGCTGCCAAACACCATGCCCTTCCCAGGCCAAAGGCAGCATTCCTCCTTTGTTCACTACTGGCATTTGCAGGAAAGAAATTCTTCCGTTTCAGGCTGAAATAATTCCTCCCCAGTCGTTTTCAGCTGTATGTTTTCAGTGTATTGGGAGCGGAACATCAGACTGCTATTGTGTGGGGCGTGGCACGTGGATCTGCAGGACCTTTTTTGTTTCAGAGGGAAGTAGAGATCCTGAATGGCACAGGGAGAAGGCGATGCCAGGACTAGGCAGAGTGAGGGTCAGGCAATGCAGTGCCACCGTGGAGGGGATATGAGTGAGCTGGGCTTAAAGAGTCTTGGTTTGGCTATTGGTCCTCTCAGGTGAGGCTTGACTACAAAATCATGAACCTCAGGCAGTTTGGAACTGGGATTTCTTGTTTAGAGATGGTACATTCCCTGCCACAGAAACTGCATTAACTCCTTTAGTGACAGTTTGTAACACAAATCCTGGCTGTTTAATTGGATTTATCATGGCTATTGGGAACATAAATGTGTTTACAGATTTGTTTTGAAAGCTTTTTTGTGTGTTTTTCTCATAGCAAGTCAACTTCCATGTGGTGCAATTATGTTCAAGATGTTCCCTGTAGCACTGGAATAATGTCAGATTATACTGTGTGTGCATGTTCTTCTTCGAAGGGATTTTATCTGAGGCATGATACACTGTGGCAGGAGGAGAAAAGGAGCTTAGTTTTTTTTAAGAGAGGCATAAAAAGCTTAAAACACAAAAAATTCTGTCAAATCCTGTTTCCTTATTATAGGAAATACTTGTCTCCGTCTACTGAAATGAGAAACTTTTTCCCCTTTAACTTCCTTCCTGCTCCATCCAGCGCTGCCAGAACTCAGTCCACACAGCTTGCCACTGTAGTGCCACAGCCTTTCTAGCATTGAAAGGCTGAGGCAAATGCAGCAAGACATTTCAGAGGCAAGCATTTAGGGGAAATAAAAGAAGAGATGACTTTGATTTGTTTTGGAAAGTGTCTTAGTTTTTCTTTAGTTTATGGTGTGGCCTGGCAACTTGCAGTGTGTTTAATGCAGTTGTACAGGAGGCCCATGTGAAGCCTGCTCACATCCCCAGCCATGGGCTTTGGGCCTGGCTCCAAAGGGATGCTGTGGTACAGGAACCACCCTTGGGTGTCAGGGGCTACAGCACACAGTGCTCGCTGTTAGATCTGTCTTATTTTTTTCTTTATTTCTTTTATTATTATTATTATTTTTATTATTATTAACTTGGATAACAATGCAACTTAAAGTGCAATTTCCTGTCTGATGGCAGTTCAGATATTAAATGTCACCTCTGCCTAGTACTTTAATCCTTAACTATGACAAGTTTTCCCAGCACTTCTAAAAGAGGCAGCTGTGATATGTTTCACTCCCTGCTGAATGATAGTCAGAACCCCAAATTTGTTGCATGACCCATCATTATTACTACTCCTAATTGTTGTTATTAGTAAGCCTTGTAAGAGGAGTTACTTGGAACAGCGGCGCAACAACTCTCCCCACCGTGGGAAATGTCAGGGTTTTCAGGTGTCACCATGTGCAGCCTGTCACTCCGTGTGTTGGTCACAGCTTTCCTCTGTCAAAGCTGCACTGAAGGGCAACTCTCAGGCACATGCCTCTGCTCTCTCTTGCTGCCTCCCGAGCCCATCCCTCCCCACAGAGCCTCTCTGTCCTGGGGGAAGCTGCTGAGCCCTTGGCCGAGATCGGCAATGCAGCGAACAACGCAGGCATTTGAAAACTAGAAAGCTCGAAGCTCGTGTTCTTGTGACCAAAGGGGTGGATGGAAAGATCAGAGAAGAGGACACACAACTTGGGAGGGTGCAGTGGGTTTTGGAAGCGAACGGCAGTCAGGCTCAGTGCCTGTGATGCACAGAGCATTGCTGCTGTGCCACAAAAATGCAGATGGAAAGGCACGAGGAGCTTGCAGCTGTGCTTTGCTTCTCAAGGAGCTCCAGGCAGTGACTTGCCTCTCTGTCATAAGCGCTAATGAGGTAAGGGAGCAGGAGAAGGGAGGCAGGCAGAGCAGAGCTCAGTGGAAAGGGAAACCCATGTGGCAGGTGCTCACTAAAAACAAAGCTGAGTGATGTCTAGCAATAAGATTTCTGGTGGCCCTGCGTGGATTTACACCACTGAGAATCTGGCCCCAGAAACTCAGAGTGGCAGCAGAGCTGAGAGCAGTGTAACTGTGAAGCCTCAGGTAATAGTTCCCATTGGCTTAGCAAACCCCAATCTGCAGATCTACTTTGCCAATTGAAAATTTGGCCTTGATTTTAAAGAAAGAAAGAAAAAAAAAAAGATGAAAGCCTGAAGCTCTGGGCAGGTATGTAAGAATGTACCCAAGAATGTAGAAACATACCTCTGTGGGCTTAATCCGGTAGATATTTGCCAAATTTTCCAGAACAGTTTGTATATTCAGAAGAAAATCACCTTTAAAAATCAGCATGCTTTACAGAAACTTGGTGTCCAGACCATCTTACAGAATTTGGGTTTTTACTCTGCTTCAATCAGGGTAAAAAGCTTGAAAGATGAGCTGGTTTAAAGCATTTCACAAGACCCGTGAGTCATGCAAAATCCTATCGCATTTTTCCTCTGGTTGAAATCACAGAAGTTACAAATGCTAAAAGAGTTATTAGATCATAGATAAAGAATGCTGCACAATGGGTTGGTGAAAATAAATAAATAAAACCCCCTAATTTTCCTCCAGCTTCTAATTCCCTGGGGAAGAATTCAAGAGGCAAGAGCGGAGTATCACAGCTCACCCTCAAAAAGGAGTGGCATGCAGCTGTATCCCTTGCAGAGTTGCTATTCCTTCTCTTGGTTTCTTCACTGCTCCAGGCAAAAGGAGATTTTAAAACCACTCCTTTATCTAGCACAGTTAATTTCCCCACCCTGTACCAGCTCAGCTTCTCTGGCAGGTATGTTGGGGGATGGTGGACCCAAGCTTTCATCTGCTCCCAAGTCTTCTGCTAACAAAATTGCCCATTTGTGATCCCACAGAACCTGCTCCTTACCTGGAGAGATCCAGGCAGGCAGGTAGAAGGTGACACTGTGTTTATATAAACTCAGCTCTACCAGTGCTGCCACTTCTGCTGTGTTAGGATACCTGTATCCCCCAGATATTTTTATTACTAGAATAAATCCTGCGTGGAACTATGGCTGGGATCTGTGGGTAAGTGCTAGGCTGGCCTTCCAACTTTTTTCCCCCCATATTTATTTCTTACACCGCTGTCGCTTCTGAAATCCTTCTCCTTTTAGTTTCTTTTCCCTGAAATGCTGTGGTTGGGTTTCCCAGATGTGTTCCTTGTCGACCGGGAGTTTCTAAAGGCTGAGAAGGAATTGCAGGAAAGCACTAAATAGTGGGTCTTGTGTGACCATAAACCATAAAAACATTTAATCAGGGGGAAAGTCTCGCTTTCTATTTCAGTCATTATTTTTCGGAGCATGTATTAGAGGTCAGAAATTAATTTTGGCACAAATAAAGTAAATTCAAATGAGAGGAGAAACATGTGCCATCTTTGTCAGTATTTTGTGGAAAAAAAAAAACCAACTGAGGGAAAACAATTATTTTTAATTGCTTACATGATTGAAATCTGTATGATTAAACTGGTGTTTAGCTGAGGGAAAATAGTGTAGTTCAGCAACTTTGCATGTGGCACAGAGATGAATACTTCTGCTTCTCAACAAACCTGAAACGTTCTCACTGTTCAAGAGATTTCTAATGACCTCCCGTTGCTACTTTTATCAGGTTTCCTTTTTCATACATTTTTTTTCTTTCCCACAGTCATTTCATCCTCTCTCTAAACAGTTCCCACTGGAGAAAAGACAATGGAAAAGAGAAGTGCAGCAGCAACCTTTGGGCATTCAGCTTCTTCCTTATTCCCACCACGGTGCAGGATCTGTCATCTCCCTCTAGCTGTACATGTGAAGGGTCAGTAACACCCTTGAAACAGGTAAAATTAAACCTACTTCTGGAAGGTTGCAAAATTCCACACATTGTAACAAATGGTGATACTAATGTACTGTAAAAGCTTTTGTGTATGTTAATGCGCTAGGTCTTGCCAATACTAAAAATAAGTCTCAGTGTAGAAAAGGTTTACAGAATCAGCAAAATTGCTCATTCCCAAAAAAATGTCATCTGTTGTCAAAAACACCTGATCATGTAAGATCTCCAAGTCTCTGTTTCTTGTGGGGTAGCACCAGACCTACTTACCCCTGCTCCTGCAGGTAGTGGGCCTAGTGAGCAATTTTAATGTTCTCTATAGTGAGGATGGTGATACAAGGCTTCTCAAAACAGGTATGAAGATGCATCAACTCAAGGTAACTCCGCCTAATTATTCGGATTGAAATTTTCCATGTCAAAGTCTAGCCAGAAGGTTTCATTACAGGAAATGTTAGGTAAGAGATGATGCTCCCAGCCCTGAGAGTATTCATCACCTTGGGATGGATCAGCAGCGTAACAAGATCATATGTTGTTCTGTCTTTGAAAAGCTGGCAGTGAATTTTGGAAAGAAAAAGGCCATTCCAGCCTTTTTATTTATTGGAGTCAACCTTGCAGCCATCCACACAATACTCAAAGGGGGCCATGTCTTTTCTGCTTTGTTTTCTTAGCAAACCCTTTTGAAGAGGGTCTGTTCTGTGTGTATTTCAGTGTATTTCAAAGTGAAGTTTTGCTTGCATGTGACCTTTCTCAGTGACGTCAAACTTGCACAGAGGAAAGCAAAGCTGCAGGCTTGGCTTTTGCTTGTTTGTTGCTAACCCCCAGGTCTCACATGTCTGCGCTGGCCAGCAGTCACTTTCTGACAGATCACAAGGCTAGTCTTTGTTCCCTTTCACCCAGCTGTCACTGGTGCTCTCTAAGGCACTACCACCTAGGCTGTATGTCAGGAAAAGGCAAAATTTGCTGCTCTACCTCAAAGAAGCAGCTAGAGGAAGAAAACAGTGGGGACTCCTTGCTCTAGATCCCGTGGAGGTGGCCACTGGAGGGATTGGTGACAGCTGTTGGAGCTGGTGATGTGTGTTGTGTGCTTCCAGCTGTCCCAGGGGGTGTGGCTTTGATGCAAGGATCTGAGACGTGATCACACACGTCTCTGTGGATTAGAAGAAGAAAATTTATGGTTTATTTGTCAGTAGCACCAGGATATCCCAGGCATGGGTCAGAACCCCCTGGTGCTGGATCCCAGTGACAAGACAACCCCAGTTTCAGGAGACGGGGAGTGAATGTGTGAATTCAGCAAGGACAGGTGGAGGGGATCTGTTACAGTATCACAGAATAGTCCGAGCTGGAAGGGGCCCACAAGGATCATCAAGTCCAACTCTTCAATGCATGGCTTGTACTGGGGTTTTGATGAACGGATACAGACTTTAGCAGAAAAAATAACACCCCCCCTTTTCCAAAGAGAGTGACTTGTAGGCATTGTGTCAGGACTGCCTTAAAAGACAGCAAACTGCCTGCTTTATGGCTTTGGACAGATGTTTTGCCATATGAAGAGCACTTTCTCTGAGATGCAAAGTGCACGTTTCTTTGTTCCTGTGCAGTGGCTGTTCCCTGTGCTGGTGTGTCACCATGGCGCTGCACTGGGGAAGCTGAACATCAAAAGCTTTAGGGAGCTGTATGGCTCAATTGTTTCTGCTTTCATCACCCATTTAAAAAAAAAAAATCTAAATGGAAGATGAGAACCTGCCTGCCTTAGGTTCATATGGAAGCAATTGCAGGACCAGGCAGCAGCAGGGTACTTACTCAAAGACAAGTAGATGGTAGGGCCTCTACAGGAAATCTGCAGCAAACAGATCATTCAGAAATAACTTTTTAAGGCTATGGGATGTAAATGAAAAGAAATAGATAATCAAAAGAAGAAAACACCGAAAGGAAGTGTTTTATCTGATGTCAGAAGCTGTTGGCTTTCATTCTGATCTTCTTGGTTTCTTCTGTGTATAGCTTTTAGAGTGCCCATAAGTCTTCTCAAAAGGTTATTACTTTTCCAGTGGCATTAGAAAGGCTGAGATGGTATTTGCAGTGAGGGTAAGTGACTCTCTTGAGGTTTTGGCACCCACAGCTCCAGATTAACTGGAAATGCAGGCATTTAGTAAATCTGAAAATAAGTGCCTCTTGGCCCTGTGCACTTCAGAGAAGTCAGTCTAAGTTTTGTGAGTAGGACCAGAGCAGGAACACAGTATATTCCAGACAAGGGACATATATTTAGAAAAATTAAGCCCTCCAGAATGAATGCCAGCTCATAAGGTAGTGGCCTCCATTCTTTTTGTCCAGACTATCTCATCCATGGAAGTCTGGGAAGCCCTGCTGTTAGTTCCAATTGATGGGAACAGCAAGACTTCCCTTTCTGGTATAAGTTTTGGCTGACCAGAGGTGTAATTCTTACAAATTTCTGTTATTTAAAATCTCCTCAGGTTTCCAGTTTCCAAAGTAAAAGAGCTCCATTCGAGGTCTGGAGTGGATTCAAGCAGCGACTGCTAATCCAGAACCAGTTCTTGAGATGCTGCACTGGTAGGGCGATGTCTTCAACCATGATGAGGTGAAAGGCCGGGGGGACCTGGCAATCAAAAACCAGCACAGGAGACAGAAGGATAATACCAATGGGGCATGTGTACATACATACTCCCATATCCACAGCTATGTCTCACTTGTACAGAAATGTTCCCTGCCTCCCCAGCAGTCACCAACCCACTGCTTTTCTTCCAGAAAGTAAATCCTTGACAGACTTGAAGTGATGAGTAATGACTCCACTTTCTTCCATTCCAGCTGCCACACAGGCACTTACGTTGGTCCCTCATTGACCCAGCAAAATTTTAATGTCTTCCCCTTTTCTTGTTGTCCTGTGTCTGCCTTATCAGTTGCTTGCTGTTATGGTACAGTGGGATCACCTTCTCTCAGCAGGCTCTGTAATTGTTTTTCACAAGAAGAAAGAAAATGCAGTGGTACACATTCAGGGAAAATGTCAGCACTTAAACCCGAGCCTTGCTTTTCCCTCTGAGCTGTCATAGCTGGATCCTCTGCCCTTCCTTACAAGTGGGTTTGAGGAGGTGGTTGTTTTGGCTGGAATTGGAGAGGCACAGGTGGTACCACCAGCTGTAAATTGGAGGAGGCACTTCCTGATTATGACCACTGCCTACACACAGATCACTGCCAAGAGAGGAGCTAGAAGGCGCAGAAGCCTTCTCCTTACTTGGAAGAGGAGGGTAGTCATCACTCCCCTCTCCTGCAGGCTTTCACCTGTAGACTTTGGGCTTCTTTGTCAGTGGTTGGCTTCCTAAAATGCTGTGATGTGAACAACCATCAGCCACCAGTGAGAGATGGATAAACTGAGGCACAGAGTATTTAAATTCATGTATCTACATTTAGGTACTGGGCTGTGTGTATACAAGTGCATGGCATGTTTGAAAGCCAGCTTACTTTTTTAAGAGACTTCAGCATGGATTCAGATGTCTGCTTAGCCATGGCAAAATAAGTGGTGAATGACTTCCTGACCTCTGCAATGTCAAGATTTTGCCCTCTGGCTCTAAATTCAGTGGCGAGAGGCTTGTACCAAGCTGTAGAGCAAGCATGCACCAGGCTCACCTGTGAGGAGTTTAGAATGTTGCTCTGAGAGTGGGGGGGAGGAATTTCAGAGGGCAGTGACAGCTACCTGGTCTCAACTGCAAACACACACCCCCACTGGCACTTATGTACTTTTAGTTCCAGGTTACAGTTTTTGAAATATTGTCTGGTGCTCATGTCTCTACCTTCACATAATGGAGACCTGTTTGCTGGCCTTGACTTGCCTCACCTTCAGGAAAATTGGGCTGCCTTGTCACCCTGTGTGCTGAAAGCCCTTTCCCTGGGGTGATGCTTTGGCCTATTGCCACCTCACAGTCTTGGTTTTCATTTCTTGTCCTAAATGTAGATCCCCTGCATGGGGTGCAGCAAGTGAGGAAGAGGCACTGGAGGGTTCGCCCACCACTGCGCGCTCCACGCCCACAAGCACCAGAAGAGAGCCAGATTAAAAGATTAAAGTCCCAAATTTCTTTCCCCTTGGGCTCCCGATGAGATCTGAGTGCCTGGCTGTGAGGCCAAACTCCCACTCCAGAGATGCGGAGCCGTGTGCGCTGTCGCTCTCGCTGGAGCCGCCGGCTCCCAGTATCCCCTCCTGCTGCCGGCTCTCACTTGTTTTATGGACCAAGAATTAAATAATAAACCAGTTTTGTCCTGAAGGAGGGTCCTGAGTGATGCCTCGGCAATAGCCAGGGGCTCAGGGAATGGCTTTAGCTCCCCTCGTTGCACACCTGAGTTTTGGGGTTTGTAGTTTCCACTGGCACCTTGCTTGCTTGTGTTGTGGTGGTTGGATTGCTTTGCTTGGGATGCGGGATGGGGCTGGAGAGGGAGGGGTGGTGGTCAGCAACATGGTAACCACATGGGGAAGGTCGTGAGTCCTTTGATGCCATCTGGTCATTTCGTAGAGGTCTCTTACAAGCCTCACCCTAGCAAAACTACCACTAGGTATGCTCGCAGTCAGTGAATTTTCTCTTTCTTTTTTTTTTTTTCCTCTCACTTGATCTTCATTAGAACCGGGCAAATAATTGTCTTTTTGGGTTTATGGCTGAAAGGCACAGAAGTCAAACTGTCACAAAGCACTATTACTGTGTTTCTGTCTGTAATTTTTATTTGACCAAAGCAGTGAGTCTGACCCAAAATGTTGGTTCCATCATGAGCACGATACTCAGCACGCTGAGCTCTCAAAAGCAATTTTTTCCTGGTTTTGTTTTTTTAATATTGTTTTTATATTTTTGAGTGCTTTGTTATCAGAAACACGTTGTTTCAAAGCAAAAAGTTCAGCCCTGCTGTTTTGAAAGCATTGAAATAGTGTATTTTGACTTCTCAGCAGTTGTTCCTCCTTCTCCTCCCTGTGCTTTTCAGACGAAGCTCTTTGCCAGACACGGGCTGAACCTGTGAAGATGTTCAGTTCTGGAGCTCCCTGTTTTCAGCACATTTCCCAGCTCCGCTTCCCAAGTGCTCGGGTGACACCCGAGTACACTGCGTGCCAGCACCCTCTGGCCCCTGCAAGAAGCGGTGTGGAGCGGTGTGGTGGCCAGACAAGCGGTGCCAGTGTGACCATGAACTGCCCATCGTGCAGCCCTGCCCCACCTCCAGCTATGGGAGCACTGGGATCCGTGCCTCGAGGGAGGACAGCAGCAGGACCTGTGTTTCCCAAGCCCCTGAAACGGGCATAACCAAAATACCACACAGGCACAACCCTAAAGTGGAGTAATTTCCAGGTTTGTGACTGTTTTGGTGAAGACTAAATGCAAAATTTCAGCAGTCTTTTTTTATTAACTGTATGCTCACACAGGTCTTTGTGATGAATCTGTATCCTCCAACTGATTATAATTAGTGCACTGTTTTATTTACATAGGATTAATGTAATTCAAATGACTAGATGAAATTCTTTGATCTCCAGGGTACAAGAGGTGAGATTATGATGATTTATGATTTTAAACAGTTGCTCCTGGCCATAAAATCTATTCATTTGAAAATCAATAGAAAGATATCACTTGCCATGTTGATGAGATAATTTCCTCTGCTACTCAGCCCTGACCTATTCTCCTGGTTTTTACCATCCTGTCAAGTTTAAATACCTTTCTTTTTCCTGGAAGCTCTGCTCCACCTGATCCTGCGCGGCTCTTCTGCGTGTCTGGGCTACTCTACTTTTAATTTGAAGCCACTTTCTGATTTATATGCTCCAAGCATGCAAATTCTTCTTCAAAACTCTTTTCCCAACTATGCATTCAGTCAGGTGCTGTAGCTGCCAAAAATATATCCAGCTCCATATTTGTTCTTTGTTGCATTGGGTGAATTTATAGGTGCAGTGTACTGGAGACTGTAAACTTTCTGATCTCTAACAAGGGCTGTTGTCTGTTCAGCAAGTCCTGCCCATTGCACAATGGTATGAATATTTATGATGCTAAATAATAATGCTTGCCTCTGACCCTCTTCATCAGCAGATCTAGCATTGCTTCACTGAGGAAGCAGTCAAATCATTATCCTAATATCCAGATGGTGAAACTGAGGGTGCTGCAAGGTGAAGTAACTTGTCCAGTGTCAGCAAAGGAGAGCTAGAAAGGGAATGCCGCTGTCTCTGTCCCCAGTTACATGGTACAGCCACTAGACCCTGCAGCCTCCTCAATGACAGCTCATGAAATTTGTCTTTATGCAATGCATTCTTCTCTATTAACAGCAAACAATTCCAGTGTTTTCTTCACAGGTATTAATAGCCTCCCTGAGAAATATGTTTCAACATGCATTTTCAGCAGGTCTTGTGTGTGTGTGTTGTGCCCCAGCCAGCAGCTGTGACCTGCTAGAAGGAGGCAAACTGGGGCGAGGTTGCACGTACGCCCCTGCACTCTGTTCCTCTGCTCCAGCACCCCTCCGCTCCTCCAGTAGCAGTCGGGGAGGTTGGGGACCGACCACGGAGACATTCTGCAATACCAGCTGCTTTGTTGGCAGCCTTGGAGTTGCCTCTGGGTCTGACTTACTGTCTTGTCTCCTTGAATATAATTGCTCACTGCTGATTTCTTTTTTTCCTTTCCCTTTGATTCTGTAGCACTCGTACCCTACTCAGATTCCTCATCAATCTCGCAATCTGGGGAGTCTGAGGAAATAGAGAACGGATCATCTGTAGACTTCTTCTGTATATTATGAACGTGTCCCTGTGCCATGTGTGATTCCAATCCCTTTTTCCTTTCATCAGACAGAACATCAGAGTGTCAGGCTGCACCAGCCAGGTCTGTGCGCTGGGCGGGGAAGGACTGAGCCGCTTCTGCGGAGGTGCTCCCGGCTCCCTAGAAGTGTCAGTACATCTCTGGCTTCCCCCTCCCTAACCCTTTTACCTCCCCACAGCCCACACTGCTTAGCTCAGCCTTGCAAATGTTCTATGGCAAGGCATGTTCTGCCCCTGGCCGAGCCCGCTGGGGCACGACTGCTTGAGCAGCACTGGCTGCGGGGAGTCCTTGGGGAGTGGCAGAACACGTCTGCCTGGAAATCCGCGTGTGCCGCAGATGAACCCATCTCTTGCTTTTTGGAGGTCTCGAGGGACCAAATCACTTCGTGGAATTGGCCAGAATTTTAATGATTTCCACCCAAGTACCTTAGCACAGTGGTAGAAAAAGCATGTGTAGAAGGTTGGGTGGGTTTATGTGGGTGCAAGGGTGCGTGTGCTCTTTATACATTACACTGGAAGTTCACAAGCTTTTCAGTACTCTGTAGGGCCTCTGTCATGAAGATCAGACTAGACTATCAGACTGCCTTATCCAAAAGTCTCAAAAAAAAAACCCAAAGGTAAGGGCCTTAAATTTTGGCACTTATTCCCCAGCTTCTAAGCACTTTAGGAAGGAAAGGAGATCTGAAATAGAGGTGAAGTTCTGCCACTTTCATCATTTGTTTAGTGTTTTATTCACTTAGTGTTACAATTTTCTGCTTTTGCCTACCTACTCTCAGTACACTACAACCATTTCAATATCGAAATATAAGAGTATAGAACAGCTATAAAATTAACAGAACTCTATCCATCCCTCCCTTCCCATTTGTGCAGGGCAACATCTGAAGGATACTTTTACCTCCAGATGTCAGGACATGTGGGAGAGGGAGCAGACTCAGAGCTTGTGTGTCCTCTGGGGGATGTAAGCAGAAACAGTACCTAGACATGAAAGTGTTTGAGTGTTAATGATAGGACAGTGCTAAAAAACACTTTAAAAACACTTCCCTGCTTTTTGCTGGGGAAATCTCAATTTGTTGGCTGCCTCTGGCTTTTTGCCCAGTATTCTCAGACCTACTGGTGAAGGGAGACAGCAGAGCACGTTTGTCCTATTCCTCTTCCCCAGAGTGAGATGCCAGACTGGAGCAGATATGCTGCTGTTCATGTTCCTAAGGACACACTACAGCGGGGACTACAGACTATTCAACCCTTTCCTATACCTGCCCTGATACATTCAGTAGCCCGTGGCAGGGCTGAGTTACACCTCACTCACCAACAGCCTCTAGAAGCACAGCCAAGTGGTGTGAGAATCTCCACAAATCCATCCAAATGCTCCCGGAGCAGTGCTGTTAGTCTGTCTCTCCCTAGGATACACACTCACAGTCCCAGGCATGCAGTGCCCCTGTCTGAGTGCCAGCACAGCATCTGCATCACCCTGGGTGGACTTCAGTGATGTCCCAGGAGCTTCTTGCGGGAGAAGGGATTTGTGTTGGGCACTCCCAAAATTTGGCTTCCCATCTTGACGTGCATTGTTCCTGCTCCCTTTTTCCATAGGAGTGGCTCAATTTCTGTTGCATGGTATAGAGAGCATTTAGGAAGAAAAGTCTATAGAAGTGTGATACTAATAATATTTTACAGCTTTAATTACCATGATTGTAGTGCCTAGAGGCGTATGCAAAAACATTTGAGTGGGTGGAGAGGAGGCAGTGCTGTGAACATTTTTGTGGTTTTGCTGGGCAATGCGCAATGGAGTTTTCTCATGGGAACCACAGCATGCCAGGGAGAAAAGCTGCCTCTGCCTCCTCGTCTGCTCTGTTGGGATACTGGATCACACCCCAAAGACGAGGAGACAGCCCCAGTCACTCCAGTTTCAGGGAAAAGCTCGGCTGACCCACACTCTGCTTTGCAGAGGGGCTCTAGGGGCAGGTGCTGCTCGTTCTTCCAGGCAACAAGTTATTTTTCCTCAGGCAACATCCCTTCCGCGCAGTCAGCGGCAGCTTCACCTGCGGGGTGATTTTAGGATTGGGCAAGCGCTGATTTGGGGCACGGACGTTCCGGCAGGCTGGAGAGCAGCGTGCCTGGTCTGGGTCAGGGTGTGCAATGCAGACAGAGCTCCCGCCAGCCGCCCACCCGTCCCTGCCGTGCCTGCGTGGGCAGGGCCAGGGGCGCACAGAGGGGCCCTGTGTGGCACCCGCCAGCGCCCTGCCCCACGGCCGGCCCCGCTGCCAGCAGGCCTAACGCAATCCAGGGTCACAACCAACTGGGAAACGGGGAAATACCCCATGCAGGAAGGAAAGTTTTTAAAGTTTGGGTGTTACAAAATAAAAAGGGTATGAAAAAAGGGCGCTTGCATTTCCCCAGCTCCAGAATGCAGTCCTGCATCCTCAGAAAACTTTTAAAAACTTTGTTCCTAGATAATATATTAATTTTTAGACGTTTTTATGTAGTTTTGGTGACAGCGATTTGACATAGATGCTACAAAGCCTCAGCCTTCTACTGGAAAAACTGAAGGAGAAATTCAATTTTGTTTGGAGTTGTTTACCAAGGAGTCAGGTCATGACTCTGCTTCCTGCCTGGCGTGTCCCTGCTCAAACAGCCATGAGGTGCAACGGAGCCAAGGTATGGATTAGAAGGCAAGGAAAAAGGAAAGGAAACCTCGTGTGAAAGGTATTCCCAGCTCTAGGCAGAGCAGGACGTTGCCTACAAGACAAGCATACTTTATCGAGGCTTCTTTCCCTTCACTTGCTAATTTTTTCCACCCATTTAATGCTTTTTTCTATTGTTATCTGCACTAAATATGAGTTGCTTAATTTATTACTTATTACTTAATTTATCACTGAAACATGACTTACTTAAAAACGCATAGTTTAACCAATTCTCCATCAGTAAAACAAACACATGCTCTTATTTCTCCTCGCTTGAACTGATACTTGCTACTTTCGCACCGGTTTCTGCACAGCTGCGTTTCGCACCCCAGGCAGGCCCTTTATGCCCCCTCGGCCGCCCCCGGGGCGGTGTGCCCGCACGGGCAGGGGCCCCTCCGCTCGGTTCCCGGGGTGTTTTTCCATTGCGGGACCGAGCGGGAAGTTGCGAGCCGCGTTAATCCCGCGGGGGCGGCGCGGGGGGGTCGCGGCCCCGGCGCGGTCCGGCCGCGGG
>VXAZ01001222.1:23459-51958 GCA_013399875.1 Gymnorhina tibicen
CCGGGCGGGGGGCGGCGGGGGCGGTGTGGCACCGGCCGCGCCCCGGGCTCTGCGGGGCCGTGCCCCTCCCCGGCTCGGACGCGAGGGGTTGTCCGGGCGCGGCGGCGCCCCGCGGGGAAGCCCCGACAGAGAAGCCGCCCCGGCGAGGTTCCTGTCACCGGGCTCGACGGCCGCGAACTTTGTGTGGGGAGCGCAGCCCCCCGTCCGTGCCCGCGCTGTGGGTTTCCTTCCCGCGGGCTCCATCCCGCGGTGCGGGACGTTGCTCTGAAGGTATTTGTGCGCTCGTCTCGTCCTTACGCGAGGGTGTTTTTGCACGTTTCAAGTTTCTCATTAGTTGCGGCTAGGTACGGATTTGTACGTAAACGCGGAGCTCACTCATCGGCTGTATTTTGGCACATCTCAGAGCTAGACAAGACTATTTAATTTGCGAAGTCTCTCTTCTGCAGCTACATGTAATTTTCTCCTCCTGCTAAAAGTCCTTTGGAAACGCTGCAGAAACGTAATGAATATGCAAAGCAACCAGCTCTCAAACCCAAACCCAGTTTGTCTTCAGAGACTTTTCAAAACGCCCAAAGTGATCAAGATACATTATGAAATAATCACTTTTGCCTAAAATACAGGAATGTGATGTTTCACACTTTCTCCTTGTATTCCTAATTTAATTGGTGACAGCTCAATTAGAATTCACCTGAAATAAAATCTCTAAAAATCGGTTAGAGTTGCTCGGTTGCTTTTACTTCCAGTGCAGCCTTAAAAAGCAGGAAAGCTGCTCGTGAAGTCCTTGTCCCATGCCTACATCCCACAGCTCCCGAGTTTTCCTTCTCCCTGTGCTTCACCCACATCCACCACCTGCCTGCTTCAGCCGCGTATCTTCCTGCCACCTCTGGGAAGTGTGCGGCTCCGAGCTCGGAGCGGGCACAACGGGGAAGGAGCGGGTGTTTTCCCGTGGTTAAAGATGCTGAGCGCGGCCGCTGCTGCCGCTGCCCGCTGTCTTGATAGAGGGAGCAGGAATAGGTTGTGATTCCTGCACTAGCTGTTTACAAATATTTAAGAGGGCTCTGTGGTGTCTCTGTGGTTTTTGTTTTCCGTTTTCCCAGGAGTTATGTTTGTGGTCAGAGTTAAGGTGACAGCCAGCGTTTGGAGAGGAGGGCATGGCATGGGGGGTGATGGGCTGTGGATGTGAATGAGGTAATGTGGAAAATCAGAATGCATGGTTGTGGGTTGCAAAGGCTGAGTGAAAATCTAACTTGTGATTTCCTGGTTCTCCTGTGGCTATAACAGTATGCAGCCTTGCGTGTATTTTAAACAGCTTTGTCTGCTGTGGGGAGTTTTCTGGCTTCTTTGTCTGTTCTATATGTGAAAAACATAAGAGATGGCTGCTCTTCCCTGTGTGTTCTGGCACTTCTCACTGGTACGGACAGCAAGTGAAGAAGGGGGAGAAGTAGCAGCTCAAGTGCCATGGCTACGTTCATTTATTCCTATAGACCTCCCCGTGCCAGCTTTGCATTCCTGCCTCTTGCTGGAAAAAGGGTTTGCAGCTGGCCATGTGTTAGATGTACCTGCTCACTCCTGAGGCGGCAGATCATTCTGGCTGGCTTCTTAGGGTTTGCCAGAGGGTATGACCAGGCTGTTACTCCTGAACCAGGTTGGTTTGGGATCATAGATTAGCCTAAGACTTACTGAGCAGGCTGCAGAAGAGGGGGATCACACATGGCGCCCCAGGGCCTTATCCAAGATGCTCTTCCTGGTGAGGAGCAGACACAAGTGTCCTGGCTGTGAGCTCACCCTGTGTCTTCTTGTTGTGTAACCTCATCTTGTGCTCACCCTTTGCCCCAAAAGCACGGTCCCCAGTGCACTAAGAAACGAGAACAGTGGTGGAAAGCGGTACTTCAGGTCTGTTAGATACAGCTTAAAGGTCACCTGAAATATGTGGGGCGCTGAGACTTGAGTGGGTGTGCTAAGGCTTTGCGTAGCCGGCCGGTGAGCAGAGCCAGCAGCAGCAGTGCCGGGTGTCCTTTGGGTTAACGGTCTCCTCGGGCTCCGGCAGTGCTGTGCTGCTTTCTCAGCGCTCCTTGCTTGTTGCTTGTCCCCTTCCTAAGCCTCATCTTACTCCTGCAGGTGGACTAGCATAGCTGCTTCCCGGGCTTTGTAGGCTGTGAGCTGGGCCGAACCAGGGACCGGACCGGTCGTTTCTGGAGAAACAGCATAGCTGGCAGCGGGAGAGGCCGTCTCGGAAAGGGGAGGGAGCCTTCCCCTTGTTAAAGTTTAGAAATAACTTGGGATGGCATTGAGGTGAGTGCTGGAGGAGCTCTGTTTAATGCAAGAAGAGGTCAAAAGGAGGAGTGTTTGAAAATGCCTTCTCTGCAGAAATCAGTAGCAGTCGTACGTGGAAAAATTGCTCGGCCCTCTCAGGAGTTACTGTACTGAATTTGAAAAACAGAATGGGTCTGTAAAGTACGAAACAAAGGGATTTCAGTCTTGCTTTAAATGCAAATCTCAACGCGGTCTGAACCGTGGACTCGCTGCTGACGCCTCCATAGTACATATTAATCCAGTTTTATCTGTCATGAGGAGATTTGTTGATTAGAAGCCTCTAGGTAAAGGCTGCTTGTGGACTGGTGCTGCTCTTCCAGCCTGTGGGCTGGAAAAATGAGTTCAGTTCCATGGCTTGCCTGGAGCTCTTAGGCTGTGTGTAATTTCACTGCCACCGTCCTCCCAAGATTCAGTTTAGCTCTCTGCAGAGAGTCCATTTATGTAGATTTATGTAGATTTTGTGCTAAGATGAATGACTTTCAGAGGAAATGGGCCTTCTTTTAAAAGAAGTTATATAAGTTAATTTGTGGTATTGATGGTGAAAAGTCAGCATCATTTGAAATGGGAGGGTAGGAACAGTTTACTGAAATACCACTAAACCATAAGCTGTTAATTTTGTTTGTCTTGACAAAGTTTGTCAAGAGTGGGAGGATTTTCCTAAGAAATTTAGTGAAATAATGACATTTTTAAAATAGTGAATTCTGTGCCCTGAAAAGGGTTACCTTTAAGTGATTTTCCTCATTTTCCTTGTTGCTTCTTTTATCTTTGAGTGTAGACAGTAGGAGATTGATTTTCTTCAGTTAACTATTATTTCCCAAGCCGGACTGTGTTTCTAAACTATGTAGCTCTTAAATGTTTACAGTTTCACCCCGAGTTCTGAAGAGTGTAGTTTATTAGCTCGTGAGCTCACCAGCAGCTCCTTGAGGTAGCTGCTCGAATCTAAACTACTATTGCTGTCCCTTCTGCTTTACACATTCCGGCACACAAGGAATGATATGTTCAGCTGATGGCTGGGGGGTTTTGTGTGTTTTGGGTCTTTTTTTTTCCCCCAGGCTCCATCTCTCTTCCTGGAGAGATTGACTGTAGGTATCCTGTTGCTGCCACATACATTTCTGGAAAGTTTCTGTTGGGCTCTTGATTTTATTTTTCTCTAGTGGAGTTAAATCAGAATTTTGTAGCAAAAGCCTGATCTTCCAGGTGCCTCCTGAATAGAAGTTGGGCTCTGCTTGTTTTATCTGTATGTTTGACTTGCTGAAGAAAAGGCTCATATTGCAAAAAAAAAACCCAAAGCATTTTCTTACAACACTTTACATGTTTTACAATATGCAAAAGCACATAGTGTAAAAATAATTTCTCTCTTAGTTTTACTTTTGATAACCAATCTCCCAATGCCCCATAGCACATGTATTTGCTTGCATTGCAGTTTTGGAGGAAGGGGAGTTGCACATTATTAAAATACTTTTCCCCCAATGCATGCAAATCTTTCTGTAGGTGTTGTTTTTTAGGTTAAAAAACACTGTGTGTTTTTTCAAGTCCAGTGTGATGGTAGAGCCAGAGCAATGTTAGCAGACGTGCTCAATGTTTTAGTTCTGTTACTTTCTCAACCAACTATAAATTACATACTTTAGACCTTATTGATTGGTGGTTTAGTGTAATACAGTAATACTGGAAATTATCTGCTTGTGGCTGTGAAAGCCACCATAGAGTGAAGAGGTGTGTGTGTGAGATCTTAGAATTCTCTGAAGAGTTTATTATTTGTGGTATAACTGGATAAGGGGTTTATGAAGTTGAAACTTGTGCAGATGTTTTTTCCTGCCACTGTAAGGGCTGAACACCACAGCGATCTGTCTGTTGGGAGCCTTTAAGCACAATTGCTGTATTGCTGAGTGGTATTTCATGTCTCAAGTGTCAGTGACAAGGCAGCCTTCTTAGCAAATGAAACGGGCAGGTGAATTCAAACTAAGGTTTTTCAACTATACGTGTTGGAATCCATCAGTATTTTTGCTTTGTCTGCAGTGGTTGCTGCCATAATTAAGATCAGCAGAGGCATTAGGTCCTTTTTATGTGAAACAGGTAAAACTGTAGAAATACTTGGTTCTTAAACACTCTTTTACTGACCCAGCTTCATTAATCCTCTGGGGTTCTGTGAAGCACTTTGCTTTCCTTTTACAGTCCTCTACACTTTCTATGGGGGAAAAATGATGTGACAATTAAGAAGAATTGAAACTGATGAGCTTTTTTCTTCAGGGAATCAAGTATTCTGTAATTCTTCAGAATGTGTTTTGTGATCATTTTGATCTTAAGATATAAAAGAGAATGAGTAGAAGCCGTGAGCGATACTGACTGACATTCTCGGGAATAAACATGAAGTGGGAATGTTGAAAACAAGCTGGCTTCGTGTTTGAATCATTTTTTTTGTAGGTGCATCACAACTATCTGCTGATTTGTTTTTTTTCAAAAATGTTTCCGTTAAGTTAGCAAGTCAAAAAATAGAGCTTTTGCCCCTTTTTCATTTCTGTGTTCTTGTAATGAGAGAAAGAAACGCTGTCCTCTGAGTTGACAGCCTTGTGGAAAGATGAGCGGTGGGACAGTGCATCTGGATATCGGTGCTTTGGTGCTCATCTTCTCTCTGTTTTTACTGTTTGCAGGTTCTGTCATCCGTGATGGCGTCAGCTCTACCCAGAACCCTCGGAGAATTGCAGCTGTATCGAATACTACAAAAAGCAAATCTCTTATTCTACTTCGATGCCTTCATTCAGCAGGGTGGTGATGATGTCCAGCAGCTCTGTGAAGCAGGTGAAGAGGAGTTTTTGGAGATAATGGCTCTCGTAGGCATGGCTAGCAAGCCACTTCATGTCCGACGGCTGCAGAAGGCTTTGAGGGACTGGGTCACAAACCCTGGCCTTTTTAACCAGCCTCTCACCTCCTTACCAGTCAGCAGCATTCCAATATATAAGCTGCCAGAAGGGTCTCCTGCGTGGCTGGGGATATCCTGCAGCAGTTACGAAAGAAACAGCAGCACCAGAGAGCCTCACCTGAAGATTCCGAAATGCGCTGCCACGACGTGCGTGCAGAGCGTGGGCACGAGCAAATCTGATGTGGTGGGGAGTTTATCACTGCAGAGCAGCAGCGAACCGAGACTCTGGCAAGGACACCACACCACAGAGAGCGAGCACAGCCTTTCCCCGGCTGACCTTGGCTCTCCAGCCTCACCAAAGGAAAACAGCGAGACCCTGGATGCTGCTGCTGCTCTGTCAGTTGCTGAATGTGTAGAACGTATGGTTCCCTCCCTGCCCAAAAGTGACTCCAATGAAGTCAAGGAGTTACTGAAAACAAATAAGAAACTGGCAAAGATGATTGGTCACATCTTTGAGATGAGTGACGATGACCCTCACAAAGAGGAGGAGATCAGGAAGTACAGTGCAATATATGGCAGATTTGACTCAAAAAGAAAGGATGGCAAGCATCTCACCCTCCACGAGGTAAAAGACCTTGAGTGGCACTGGGCTTCCTCCCTTATTCCTACACCTTTGACAAGATTTACAGCGTACACTTCTTGTATGGGCACTTCTTGGTGGGTGATGAGAGTTGTGTGTGTGAAAGTTGTATGTTGAGTGCTGTAGGCAGTCCTGGCCTGACGTGGAAATCTCAGGTGCAGCACAAGTCCCCTTTTGTGGGCGTGGGTGGGTGTGTGCACGTGCTGATTTCAGCTCGGTGTCAATCAGACCGCTCGGTCGCTGGTGCGGCCTGTCAGACAGAAGGGTTAGAAAGTTTGGCACCGAAATAGCAACCAGAATTGCACTGAGCATGGCCTTTGGGATTCTAAGGATTTGGTACATTTTAAAAGAGATCCTGCTGGGATATTTCCTTGCAGCTTTGAGAGTAGACTTGTTTGGAAGATCAGTAATTAAAATTGCTTGTGTCTGCTGTGGTTACTACCCTCTGCTGTCTTCCCTCACCTCAAGACTCTGCTCTGTAGCTTGTGCACTTGAGGTAAAAAGGATTCTGTCAACGAGGTCCCTAAACCCAGTGGCATGGATTCCTTTTTGTTTGGATTGGGATGAAGCTCGATTATACAACCTGTGGTGTTTTTTTGGCACAGCGGTCTTAAGCCTGTCAAGTGATGTGCAGACTGTGTGAGGAAGAAGGGAAAGAACTGTCTCCAGTATTCATGGGTGGTTGTAATCTGAATGTTTGTCCTTTAATCCCTCAGTAGCATCTCTTCCCTCTTGTCTTTGAAAGTCCATGTGGGCCTCCCTTGCTCCTCTTGTGGCATTCCTGAGGCTCACACTGCATGTGTTGTAATGCAATAGGTGTGTCTGTGTGGGGAGTAGTTTCCTAGAGCCAAAGTACAGTATAAGAGGAGAACAAACATTAATTCAAAGCAGTGCCAAAACACTGTTGATACGAATGCTGCATCAGCATTTTCACAGTTAACAGTGATTGCAAAATTTCAGTTGGATTTAAAATTTGGCATGTAAGGCTTAGCTCCCAAAAGGAAAGGCAGTGTTTATGTTACAGGAGTGCCAAAAAAACTGTACTGGCTTTAGCCTTTTTTTGCTTCAAGAAGAAGTTTTGTAGGTGTGTGATCCATAGCATAAGACTGAGTTCTCTTTATGCTACTGAGTAGAAGGGCAGAAGGAAACAAGGCGTATTTCTTTACATTTTTGTTTATGTATTTACATTTATAAGGCAACTGCACATCACCGGCAGTGACTTGACAAGGGCTTTTACTGCAGACTGGGGAGACACTTCCACAGTAGTCAGCCACATTCCTGCCACACAGTTCTGGTTGTGCAGCTTTCGCTTACGTGCTTTGTGGCTTTATGTCAAACACTTATAATCTATGAATTCATGCACTGTACAAGATGAGATCTCATCTTACTCCCCTGACCTTGTGGAAGTCTCTCTCGTAACAGAACAAGTTGTGTATGAGATGGAGGCAGGATGTGAAAGGATTAATTGTGTAGATGCCCTGTGTACATGGCTGCAGATTCAGGATTCAGAGAAAGGGGGTTCTCCCCACCTGAGGATGGAGGCAGTCGAGGTGTACAGCATGTGTGGCTGTGTGCTTTCACAGCCTCTCTCTGGGGTAGTGACTGCAGAAAATGCTCTGAAATCGGGGCAGATTTCTTGTAGGATAATTTTCTGGCATCCAGCAGTGTACTGGAAGGTGGGCTCTGGGGGGACCTTTTGCATAGGCTCAGGAGTGGCTGCGCAAAGCTGGAGGAATGAACACTGGGGTGGTAACTGAAGGAGCAGGATAGCAATGAACTGGAATAAAGGACAACTGCTCTGCCTTGTATATTTTTTTTTTTTAGTATTGCACTACAGATCTTTACTACATCATTGTAAAACCACGTTTAAAAATGGAATGAGAGCATGGTTTGGCTTTAGGAAATATTTCTATCGCTATTGTGATTAAGGGCACAAGATCAAAGGAGTCTGTGGTTGACTTATGCCTCACTTACGTATGTGGGGCCTCACTGAACTTGATGGGAACTGCACACATGCAAGCAAGAAGAATTTGCTCATAATTGGTTTACTGTTGGCTTAAAGAGGCCGGATTTCACAAAGTTTTGTCTTGAACAGTTTTGTCTTCATTTCTTTTTTAAAGCAGAAAGTAAACAGCAGCAATGAGACCATTTTTTGTTTGTTTAAAATCTGTTAAACCAGAGTTTGCCTTTCGTAAACTCAGTGTGTTTTTGGTTTTGATGGCTTAAAACAATTTGCTGCTCAGAAGGAAGGACCTTAAACAACCAGGGAGGTAAGTTTCTGCTTGTCCAGAGACGGTTTTTCTGCACGTGTTAATACATTCCAAGGCTGTCATTCTGCCTCGCAGTTCAAGGTTTCTCCTTGCAGCTGGCAAGGAACAGCTGAATAAACTTCACTGTGAATTTAAAAAGCTTAAGTAGTGGTTAGCTTTTTAATGTAAAGATTAGGGTATCTCTGGCTCGTCAAGCACAGAGGAGTTGCATGCAAACCAAACCTGGTGGAATTATTAGTGGTGAATTAGTGAGAATATTTTGTTTCGGTATGAGCACTGAAGTGTCTCAGAGGGCTGGAGCAGCCATTAGAGGCCTGTGAGAGCTGCAGACACTGGGCTGGTTTGGAAGTGTGTGCTCCTGGTAGGAGTATTTGCATAAAGCACTAATCTGACATAAAATCTGATGCAGAATCTTTCGAAGGCGTTCCAAAACTAATAAACATGCTGTCCTTAATCCATCCCATTGTTTCACAGTATTACACAGCTTTTCAAACACAGAGAGCACTTAATGTTTAAAGTTGGACTGGAGGAGGGATGAGTACAAGGCATGCCCTTGAACTTGGTGACCCCTGCAAGTTTGAGTCAGATTTGTAATTTGCATGTTAATATTTCAGTGCTTGTCTCGGTACCTATTCAACGGAAAAAAAAATCCAGTTCAGGGGAATTAGAAAAACAAGCAATAAATTTTGTCTAGCTTGGTCTCTTCCATTTCTTTTGCTGACTCACCAAAACAGTACAGTTTGGTATTTAATTATGTGGTTTCTAGTGGAGGAATCTGTGAACTCCATCCGATGGAAATATACCCATGCCTCTCCTGTATGGTTATGTGCTGCTCTATATCCTTAAGGCTTCCAGCACACGGAATCTTTATTTTTAGGCATGCAACGCTTTGTATCTGCAGTATTATGCCTCTTGAAAAGGCAGGAAGCCATGAAGCACTTCAATTCAGTAAGTCTGAATGTGACCTGAAAGAGGAAATCAGGAAAAACAAGCAAATAAACATTTGGCTTTTCTCACATATTAGGATAAACAGCATTTGCCTACAGCTACCCAAAGCATTTTCAGTCATTTCAGCTCCTTGCAACCTCTCAGCACTTTGAGGGATAAAAAATATCTCAAATTATTTGTAAGCATTAGCCATATTATTCATCCTTGGCAAAGTAATAGCTATCACTGTTACAGAAATTAATGCCTGCTTTGGATGGTAATTCTTTTTATCAGTGTTGTATTAATCTCATGTTATATCTTTTTCCCCTCTGTGTTTTAGTCTCAGAAGACAGACGTTGTAAAATAGCTGTTCCTGTCTAAGGGGTTATAGTTTGTTATTTTAGTACCTTGTATTGTAGGAACATAGTAACCTGTTTGTGCCTTTGTACATCTGATCTCTGTGAGATTTGGGGGTTTTTGTCTGTACTAAAAGGATCAGGCAATGTATGTAGTTTGCCTGTTAAAAACAAGTTTGTGCTCTGATTAACATTTAGGTACCATAGGAAATGCCCTACTGAGATCAGGGGCTTTTAGGCTAAACACAGGAAAAATTGCTTATGAAGTATTAGGAGCAGCAGTTCTGTGTGAGATTTTACTAGAAACATTGCAGAAGTACAGGCCGGTGAGAGAAGAATCTTGGCTCTTCTTGATACATATTTTTGTTTGTCCAACCTTCCTGGAGAACAGGTGTCGCATTGGGCAGAATAAATTTTTGATAGTTTGGATGCCGTCAAGCCCCATGGCGAAGGACAGCGTGCCTGCGTGTTGTTCATGCCTTGTGACAGCTTCCATCCTTCAGGGATGGGGCGTGCTGCATTCGGGTGAGCTGCTGGCCTCTGTGGTTTAATTCACAGGTAACGCTGCAGTGTGGTAGACAGCGGGGTGAAGGGCTGAGCTCTTGGCCTTCTCCCAGGAGACACCCTGTAACTGCAGACCTGCTGCTGTGTGGGAGCGGTGGGTCGGGTGCCTGGGGTCGCACGTGTGCTGCCCTGCCTGCGCGGCTGCTCCCGGCGCTGCCAGATGGAGGGTCGGGGATGGCACGTCTCCATCCATCGTGGATGTGCTGACTGTGCTGTGGAAACTCAGCTGCTCCGGAATATTCACTAGCCTGGGACAGATACAGAACATACTGTTGACAGTAGCTCCAAAGCAGCTGTACTCCTTTGCCAGAAGCCAAGCCTATTCAAAGCAGCTTAATTTCTAGAAGTAAAAGAGTTAGAAGGAGTTGTGGGCACTTGGTCAAAACACCTGTAGTATTCTGTTGGCCTCTTGCTGTTATGCCTCATTACACGTTCTGGCTGTTCTTCGGCTAAGGAAAAAGTGAGAAAGTCTCTTCAAGCCCTGCTTCCTGTGCAAGGAGCTTGGAATAGCCTCTCCAGCTATCTCGATTTGTGTCTCTCATTGCACTAATAATATTGTGTCCATACTGCTGACCTTGGGCTTCTCAGAAAGCAGTATTATTAAGCTGATATAATTCATGACAGTATCACCACTTCCTATAGGCTTCTGAAGAGCATTGCAAAACCATTTTGAGCCTCAACTTCAGGCTTTTTTTTCCCCCCCTTCTTTATGAATCTTTTGCCAGCAGCAGAGGCACTAGAAATGTGTCCTGGCAGGCTCAGGAAAACATCCTTGAAACAAGTTACATTTGATTCATGTCTGAAGATAGTCTTCACAAACACGAGGGTGAGAAACGTAGCTAAAAAAAGTTTAATCGTTTCTTAAACCATCACCTTCTGCAGAATTTATTCTGTATTCACCAGGGAAAGCCATCTGTACCCACACTGTCAGGGTGGTTGTTTTTTTTTTTTTTCCCCCAAGTCCTGGGCATATTGCATTTATAAAAATAGTATTCCCTGTAAGCCAGGCTTTGGGAGCCAAACACTGTGAACGTTCAGAGCTACTGTTTTATACTGAGATTTAATTAATGCTGGGATGAGGCAAAAGCAGTGCACATTGAGACAGTCTTACAATAATGTTTTACTTTGTGGACCAACTACATTCCTATCTTTTCTCTTCCCAAAGGCTTACCTGGTTTAGTAAGGGATATAAATAAACTGAAGAAACCCTCCAGGGTTTAGTGTACAATTATAGGTAATTTTACTTGCCATCAAAATTTTCTATTATTTCAGAAGAGCTACTTTTACAAGCACAGTAGGTGAAAGTATGCAAAATCCTGAGTGCCTGTTTGTTTGCTTTGCAGCTAACAGTTAATGAAGCAGCTGCCCAGCTGTGTGTGAAAGATAACGCCTTGTTGACCAGGAGAGATGAGCTCTTCGCCCTGGCCCGGCAAATCTCTCGGGAGGTCACCTACAAGTACACCTACAGGACCACCAAGTAAGGCTTTTCCTTAACTCCAAGGGGCTTTACTTGTGGGGAGCTAAGCAGGCTGATGGCATTTCCTCTGAAGCACTGAAGACACTTCCTTCTTGCTCTTCAGCCAGCAGAGTGCTCTTTTGAGGAAAGCAGGAAAATGCTATTTGAGTCCTGAAGCTTTTAAACTGATAAGATTCAGCTGTCTTGAATTACCTTTTTATTTGCTCTCTAGTTTTCCAAGTATTTTGAGGATAGTGCATGTTGAGAGGCATCTGAGAGGCTGGTATTTCAAGCATTTGAGGCATTAGTGTGTTTTAAGGTTAATGTAAATTGGCAGAGAAGCCATAGATGCTCAATGCATCAGTTTCCTTTTTTCCATGTACAGATTTGGCTTGTTAGCCAAAGAGAGAAGGTCACAGGGAATGGCTTACAAACTTGGTTTAAAGGAACTGAGGCTGAGTCCTAACTTCAGTTGTTACTGTTCTGTTAAATGAACTGCCGTTAGGAAACGGTGACAAAGGCTCAACAGCTTTTAAATACAATTAAAACCTTAGAATTAGTAAGTATGATTGAAGGTCTTGATACTTGCTTTAGATTTTTAAATGTTGATTCCCTTGCCCGTAATGTAATATCCTTTCAAAATTCATTTTCTGCACTTCTAGAAAGTTTTCCTTTGCTCCCCTTTCTTCTATAGAGATTCATGTAAATATACATCCATCCTGGATAAGCAATGCCAAGGGCATTTCTGTAATTCTCTGTGCTTTCCTTCCTCTTTGGAAGGAAGAATCCATTAATCTCTTGATGCTTCTGAAAACAACAGAAAATGCTTGTGTTCCTCTATATTTGAATGACTTTCACTGCCATGTCAAAGTGAATTGGAGGCTTTTTTTGTGCATCCCACTTGTTCTTCCCTGATTTTTTTTTTTCCTTGACTCCTTTTCATTATTATTGATGGTTGGGGTTAATATGCTGTTTACTGATCGTGTATGTGTCTTCTTTTCTAGATCTAAATGTGGAGAAAGGGATGAGCTGTCACCAAAGAGAATCAAGATAGAGGTACGGTAATGTGACTCCTGTATTTTGACCTGTGCATGCTAAAATTCAGTTTTGCTTTGAAGGGATCTGTCTTAAGGAAATTTGTCAGAAAAACATTTGATAGACAGTTGATGGGTATGAGAGAGAGAGAGGGTGGGAGAACATCACCACTGTCTCTGTAAATGTAAGTGCTTGATGGAGAAACCTGTAGGAGCAGGGGTAAAGAGTAGGATTTGTTTAATGGTAAAGATACTCCCAGTGTTTTGCACTCAGAGTGAGTAGGAGGGGAGGAATGGGACTGACTGACTTCCTGTGGTGGAATAAGCTCGAGCACTGCAGGAAATGTCTTCCCATAAGGCCTCCTGCTTTTCAGTCAGCATGAGGTGGGGTTTGCCTAATTCACTGGAGTCAGCTGTTGATCATGTTCTAATACAGGGTTCTGGATAAGGACTGATGGCAGAATATTAGCCATCTCTGACTATGCCATAAATTATGACACCGATCATATTGAAAAGTCAAAAGCTAACTAAAAGCTACATACCTCAACACAAATGGTTGTGCCTGTAGATATTAATTTATGCGTTTTTGTAATGAGTTTTGTGTCAAATGCATGTATACATGGCTAATGTATGCACTTGCAAAAGATGTTGCTTAGGGAGATGCTGGGAATTTCTCGTTAAGAGTGCGGGAGCAGCATGTATGTAGTTTACCTTTTTCTTCAGTTACCACTGCTGGAAGGGAAATTTGAGGCCTTTTAAAAGTTACTTTTAACAAAGTAAAAATAATAAAATGTCAGATGTACATACGTATACCTATATGCCTGATAAGAATAGCAGATCTTTTTTTTAATTTGTACTTTAAACAAATTGCTGTTTCACTGTTACGTGGGTATCTAATTTATCCTTGGCGCTGTGGGTGTTTTTTATTGTACTGTCTACTCCAAAAGGTTAAATGTGTGTTAGAATATGAGCTAGACCTGAGCTAGATTTGTATGTGACACAGATAGGTGACGTATTCTTTAACTGTAGAGGAAAATTGCAACACATTCTGAAATGTGTTTCTCATATGTAACGCATTCTGTGATAAATGAAGCACTGTATGTAGGAAGGCTTTAATTTTTTTCAGTACTGCAATGCTTTTACCTGCACAAAGGCTTTTCCTGTGAGGCAAACCCTGGTGAGAGCAGTTAGTTTTGAAAAGGCAGTTACAAATAGGTACAGAGGAATTCATCTGAATAAAAGTTCCATCAGCCCATATACTATTGTAGTTTTGAGTTTACGTAGTGCAAAATAAACATGTGCAATGAGGATTTACTGGTAGCTTTGATAAGTCAGTAATGTCATTTATGTGTGTCAGGATTTGCTTTGGACCCATGCTTGTTCTCTGATCCACAAAAAAGAGCGGGGAAAAGCTGCATTAAATGATTTTACCCAGCTTCGCCATTATCAGCCTTGACCCACATGCTGCAGGATGGTTGCTTGAGTCTCCTCTCTTTTGTTCAGTCCAGCCCTTCATTTGTTGAACTGTAGAGCTGGTGGGGAGCCACTCCTCTGCTTGAAGTAGTATTTCAATGACTTAGATTTCAGCATTAGGAAGTTTTTCCTTCATTCAGTAATAATTGATGATGAGCAAGTGTCTAAAATGACACACTGCAAGGGAGGTGCTGTTTTTTACAGGATCTTCATTGAAAGAAAGTGTAAAATTAAAATCCTGAAAAATACAGGCTGAAACTCAAGGTTTTCTGGAGAGCAGGAAATCTGGACAGCGTAGGGGATGTGTATTCTCCTATTTTCTGCTTGGGGAAATCTTAAAGAGTCTGGAAGGCGTGCTTCTTTTATACCCTTTTTAGTTCAATAATTCTGAGAAAGGATGTTTACTTGGGTTTTATCTAAAATTACTGGTTATAGTTTAAAATGCTTGTGAAAATTTCATGTCCTAATTGTACAAATTATTATTTCAGAAATAGGTCATTTTTCCAAAATAAGAAATTGAAAATGAACTTGAATTAAATATTCTTTAATCTGATAGCATAGCATTATTCATTTTGAAATTACCCATACTGTTATCAGCAGAAATGTATTTTTTCCTCACAACTTTGGGAGTCCTCTAAGGAGGAGTAAAGCATTACTTCAGTGCATTATAATTTTGAGGTATGCTGTAAATTGTGGGCTTTACTTCAATGAAATGTAAAAAAGATGCAGTATGACATAGTAGATCACTGCTGTTTTGGGTTCCTGGGGCTTGCTTTTAAAAAAAAATGTAAAAGGTCCTTTTTTTAGTAGTATGTTCAGGGATTTTTTTGGGGTTTGTTTTGGTTTGTTTTTTTTTTGGAAAGGTGAAAGTAAAAAGGAAAATGGTAGCAAATGCAGATTTTTCCTTCTGTTCTGCGTAAGAATTCCTTACCCTGTTTTTGAAGTTGTAATGCTTCATTGTGGATGTTTGCTCACTATCATGAAAACAGAGAGGACCTGAACATGGGGTATTTTTTTTTTGTCATAACTAGCTCTTTTCTGTTTTTCTTTTTCCATTTTCTTTTTTGAGAAGGGATATTTTGCCTTTCTGTTTTAAGGCTGAACTCTGTATTTTGATTCACCATTCCTTTAACCATTAGTCATTAATGTCTCTCTGTGAAGCATGGCCTAAAATACTAGGGCTTCAGTTTGGAAAGACTTCACAGCCCGTTTGCATAGTGTAAGAGATTACTTAAAAAAAAGATGAGTTAATTTCCTGAAACATAATAACACTTAAAAAAGCCTCCAGAGACGCTCTGAAGGTCATCCTTGAGCAGAGCCAGCAGAGCTGTGTGTGCAAGCTGCAGCATTGTCAATCTGCAGCCACGTTGTAAATTTATCCTTTTCATGAATATGAAGCTCTCACAAGCATTACAAAGAAACAATGTGCCATGAATTACATCAAATTACCTGTAAAAGCCTTTCTCTTCCCCTGTGAGCTCTCCCCCTCTTATTCGTTGAGTGGGTGGGTGAGCTGTGGGAGTGAAGTGTAAAGAGGAGAAGGGGAAAAAATTCCAGGCAAATGACAGACTAAAGGTGTGGAGGGAGTGAAAAAAGGAGTGGAGTGAATTGGTATTTGGAAGCAGATTATAAAAAAGGGGTGGTAGTTCCTAAATCTGCTCTGGACAAAGAGCAGGACAGGCGAATAGGGATGGAGATGGCACATCGTCCTGCAGAGCAAGGATCTCTCCTGCTTAGGTGTTGTGAGGCGGGGGCACCCCTTATTTTGTTATTTTCTGTGACTCAGTGCCAGCACCACTGAAAGCAATGAGCTGTTGTGGCACCACCTTAGAAAGCAAAACAAGTCACAGGTACATCAGGCAGAAGTCGTGGAGGGAGAGGCTGTTCATCACTATTGGGGTCAACCAGGTTCCCTTTCAGAGTCAGCATGAACAGCCAAGAGAGGGAGAAAAGAGAGTTTTAAAAGATATTCTAGTTGTCTGTGGTCTAAAGAAATTATTTTGTGTGCCAGCATCTCCATTCATCTGAACAAGAGGGTTGGGAAGAGCTTTCAAAAACTGATTTCCCAAAGCTCAGTTGGGAGTCGGGGGGACACAGGCAGGGAGACCTGAGCAGAGGCTGCAAGGAAGCATCTTCCCTTGGTGCCAGTATGGGTGGAGGAAGAGGGGAGAAAAGCCCCACCTCCAGTATTTCTGAGAAGGCTGAAAAGAAAACCAAAGTGTGGGATTTGTGTTTTTCACAAAAACAGCAAAAGCAGTAGAAGCTACTGTTTACATAGGAAAAATGTCATTAGAGGGAGCGAAAAAGCACATGTGGGACTGGGAACATCTGCTGCACAAAGCCGCTTGGAAAAAACTGAGCAGCAGCATGGCAAAACAAAAATGCTGCAGTGCATGCAGCAGGACCTCCAGGCAACCATGGGGCAGAGCAGGTTGGTGCTTGGTCCAGTGTGCTCCTCATCCCATGGGGCATCAGGGACAGCTAGTGGTGGGAAGGGGCTCTGGGAAGGTGATCCAGAATGCGTCATCCTCCAGGAGTTATCTGACAGCAGCAGGCAGCCAAGACCCACTTTTGGGAAACAGCCTTCAGCCTTCAGTTTTGTATATTTTGGTAATCACAAATGTGTTATGAAGAACTGTGTTACCTGTTTTGTTGCAAAAATAGGATCCTGAGTGATAGGGTTTTGTGTGTTCAGCTTCTCATCTTCTTACACATAATCATTCTCCTCTCCCAAACAAATTCACATCTTAACTATGAAAGTGGTCAGTGCTCGTGGAAAAGTGCTGCAAATCCTTTGTTTCTGGCTTAGGCTAGAGGCTTTGTGGCAGTTTACCTGGCTGTGAAGTTTTTGCATAGCTATTGTGTTTATTTGTTCCATGAGGGAGTATGTTGGGTGTTTAAAAGCAATATGCAGCGTTCAGGCAGATTTTAGGGGTTTTTCCTGAGCATTAAAGAATAGGTTTAATGGCATTACATTGCACTGAGTTTCTGGCCATCTGCCTTGGGTCAGACCACTGCTCTGCAGGTCAGTGGGCAGCCTGCCAGCAGAGGGGACCTTGTAGTCCTTCCCCTGTGTTTTTTCTGAAGGATCACTTCTATTTCTCTTAGGCTGTAACCCTTTTGTCCATCTGTTGTCAAAAATGTAGTTATTGACATGTATGTGTCTTTAGAATTTACAAGGAAAATATACCTAATTTTGTGTATTTTTGAGACCCAGGTCTGCAGAACCTGTGACAGATGTCATTGTTCTCAGGTTTGGGTCTGTCTTAAGATCTCTGGCTTCCTCTCAGTTTTTGACAGAGTTACCTATATTGTGCTTCTGTAAACATTTCTGGGTATTCCTCTAGTGCACATGAGCTTTCCTTTTATAATACCAAGCTGGATAAACTCCTCATCTTGAACCTTTGCTTCAATGATTAATTATTTGAATGGAGTCTGGCAGGCTTTCACAGGAACTGTATTTGCTTTATTGATACATATGCAAGCTGCAGAAGAGATTTGCATGTCATAAGAATTTCAGACTGGAAGAATTATTGAATCATGGTTTCCCATAGTCTATAAATTTTCCACCATACTTCTGAAATGGTGATATTTCATTTTGTGATACTAGTGTAGGTTCTGTGTGAAAAATGTTGAATTTCAGGAGGCTTTTCTCAGTTTCACAAGGTTAGTGTATGTCCTCGACTACATATAAACTTGATTTCTGAAGAGTGACAGAAACCATAGGCCTAAATCTGCCTGTGAAGGCTGAATGTAAACTAGTTTAATGTCAGTAACAAGGGAAGTCTGGATTCACCTGAGACTGAGAGATGAGATTGTCTATGCCATGTTAGGTATATAGCAGTTGCTGTGGAGGGGCTGTGTGTGTTTTATGCACAAACTTAAATGAAATGGATAGCACAAACATGAAAATTGCAGTCCAGAATTTTCACAGAAGTTCAGGAATGTGTTTTTTAGGGTTTTTTTTTTTAATTCTAAGTGTACAGAGAGGGTGAAGAAAAAACAGTAATATGTTCCTCTTGGCTTGGTTTCTTTTTATGCTCAATAGGACGGTTATCCTGATTTCCAGGACACAGTCCAGACGCTCTATCAGCAAGACAAAATGCCACTTGCTTTGGCTAAAGGAAAGAGTGAAGACCCAACAGCTCTTAATTCCCAGGTAAACCAACTACACTACACTGTGAATAACACAGGCTGCGTCTTTGTACATTGGTTTTGATGTGTTGTTGTTTTGATGACTGAATTAATTCCCATCATTTTTAAAAGGCTACCTAGCTTAGCTGTGATTGCATCACTCTTAATTTGGGTTTACCTCCCGAAACTGTTCTGTCACAGTACTACAGCTTTGCCCTTGTTAGTTCCAAGGAGGTAAGATGCAGCATAGTAGGCTTGAAAATCTATGGTTGCCTGTTGGGAGCAAGTAGGGTAGTATTGGTACAGTATGTGCTGTGTTACTTGCGTTATCCGCTATAAATGGAAAGCTCAAGTTACTGAGTCGAGAGGAATAGAGTAGGCGATCTTGGAGTCCTCAGTTCTGACATGTCTTACAAGAAGAAAGGCCAATATGTTTAGGAAATAAGTGAACCTCTGGATCTGAGAGGATAAATTGGCTTCCTAAACAACACCTAGCCTGGTGGAAGCGCGGTGATCCTGAGCAGACAGAAAGCTTTGTATAAATGAAGACAGGTTGCCAATTCTTTCTTTGTCTTTTCTGTAGTGTATCCCAGCCTTGAGGCAAAATACCCATCTCCTACTGCCAGTTCTTGCTGAGGAGGGATTTCATGCTAAGTTGCAACAAATGTATTTTGTATAGCTGATTTGGGCAAATGTAATCACCGAATTTGCAGGCAAGATTACATTTAGGAGTTACCCTCCTGTTTTCTGAGAATGGATGTGTTACCCTATCATTTACCACCTTCTATTGCAAAGTGGTGCTCGGTCATGCAAATCTGTGATACATCAAATGCAATTATGCCACGTGTTCTGATGTCACAGAATAATTCCGTGAGCTTATTTTCATTTTGTATACACTTTAAAGTTTTTGTTGGTCACTGCCACGTAACAGTGGGCTGCAGTTTTAATTCAAGCTTAAACGTATCTGCGACTCTACAGGTTTTTCTGTGGTGATCAGAAGCATCGTTGAAGTTTAAAATTCTAGGTTTATCCCTAGTAAACAACAAAGATAGCATTAATGAGAAATGTTTTATTCTTTTTTAAAATTACTGTACAGTTCGAAAGTTGGTAACAGGAGTGACAGAATAGCAAAGTTAAAGCACATTTGAAAATAAACTGTTTGAAAATAGGGGTTTTTTATCTTCCTTCCAAGACCAAGCTTGAGCTATCCGTGGTCTTCTGCAGACCCTGATGAGCTCTGAGCCAGGGTATGTAAATACTGGCCATGTCATTACCCTGCTGTCAGGGTCACCACTGTGCTGGAGAAGCCCAGGTTTTGCTGGTATGTTAGGCTGTCATTGTACACCTAAATTATTGAGCTATGCTGAGCAAGCAGCCTTTTGCGGGAAGTTAGGGCTTTCAGCATCTCCCAAGAAAAGTGAAATGCTCTGCAATGAATAGAGCTCTGTAGTAGTTGAAACAATTATGGCATTACTTGAAAGAGAAATTAATTTTTCCTGTCAATTGTACATGTTAAGTTTGTACACTTTCTGTTCTTATGTTCATTGTGGCTCTTCTAAATCAACTTTCTTGACTTGTGATTTTCTTCTTATTTTTGCAAGATGCTTATTTACATTCTCTCGAGAACAAGATTATAGTGAAAGTTAGAATTCTCTTGGCATTAAAGTCAATGACAAACATTCAGACGCCATTTCCTCCCACGTTGCACTGGATTGTTTAGCTCCACTCTCTAGAGGTGTATAGGTCTTGTTCTTCTTCTAGACAGACATTTCACACCTTTATCCCCCACAAACATACTGTCATCCTACACTTTCAGAATGGCAGATTTTTAAGCTTGTGTAGTGCTGTTTCCTAAAATAAAGATTCCAAGATGTCTGGTGAAATCTTGGCATAAGTTTTTAGCAGATGTTGCCATTGCTCTTGGAATACTTTCTGGAATACTTTGTGAAGGCATGTATTTGAACAGAGCTAACTGGATAATTAAGACCTTTTTTTGCTTTTCTTGAGATTCTCTTCATGTAACCTGCAGTCCTAAAGTGCAGGAAGTGATTTTTGTGTGTTTTTGAAGAACAGAATTTAATGTTGCATTTCTATGTAGATGAACTACAACAGCTTGCATTTTAAGTATTCTTGAGTGACTCAGATGTACATTATGAAAATCTGTATGGGTGCAAAAATATTTTGTTTGCTTCATAGTTTTGAAGAAACCGTAAAACGCACATCTGTACATATGAGTCAACAAAAACCACTATCTAGGCTGTTAGTCTTTTCATCTGATACTGTTTTTCCCCCTGTGTTTTGACTTGCTCTGTGTATGTATATAGAGAGAAATCTTTTTTTGTTTTAATTGCAGTCGGAAAAGGTGATGGCAAAACAGATGGAGTTTCTTTGCAACCAGGCAGCGTTAGAGAGACGTCTTTCCACGGGGTGTTACAGGCAGAACTCGGAAGAGCACAGCCCCAATGGCATGTCATTAGATAATGCTGATGGACAAGGTATGGTAGCTCCCAGGCACGGCGTTGCTGCCAGCACAGACATTTGATGTTATGCAACCTCTGTCAATGGTGGTGTTTATCTCGTACAGAGCCCTGAGCACTGAATGGACAAGACAAGATCTCTCCCTGCCCTGAAGTGCTTACGGTCTAAATAATGCAATCAGATGTACACTCAGGTTCTGTTCTGTTACTGTTGTGTATGTGGCAAACTGCTTTCCCCAGGGATGATGTGAGGAGGGAAGGAGGTTGGGTGCACTGCTGTTATTGGGAGCAGGACTTTGCTCTAGCTTTATCTTCAGTTTTGAAAATAAAGCAGAGAATTGCATTTCATTTGTGTTCCTGTTTTGTGGAAGTTGAAAATAAAGCAGGGAATACAGTTGGTACCCCTTTTTGTTTACCTGTTTGCACAGTCTAGGAACAAAACCTGAGGAGCTGGCTATGTAAATTACTTAGCACTAAGCAGATTCTAATGATGTTCCTAGTAGCTCGTTATTCTTCAAAAACCTTACAGTTCTGTGGTTCTCTTTGATTTACCAACTGGCTATTCCTTGTCTTGAATTAATTTTAGGAATGTTTGTTTTGTTTGAGCATTTCTGTTTGGATCACTTTTTTTACTGTTGTGAAATGAGACAAAATGTTACAAACAGAAGAAATACAACCAGAAGTTCTTGTGTCTGGTTTTTAAGTGCTAGTTTTTTTAAGGGGATTGAAATGAAGTAGTAGAGGGACAGCTAAGGGAATCAATACAAGTGTTTACAAACAGGTTTTTGTTTGTGTGTATTGGTCAAGCAATGAGGTACAGAAGTAATCATGAAGAATAGGTGTATGGATCCAGCTTTCCTTGGCCAAGCAAGCTTCTTTATGCCATTTAGCCATTGTGCAGGGGAACTGGAAATTTTTAGGATCTCAGAAGGATTGTGCAGTGGGAGAGGAAAATTTTTGTACCTCAAGAGGATTTTTGAGCAGAATAAAGGGGTTTTTTAAAAAGGATTTCTTTTTTTTTTTTTTTTTTTGTCTTGCTGAGTGTCCCTTTCTAGCAGTGCCTTGGAGTAGTCTGCAAAGCACTATATTTACAAAAGCCTTGTTTTGCTAGGAAACTTCCCGAGCAGCTGGAATTTAGGATGCACTTTTGCTAATAGAATTAATATGTGTTTTAAGTCTCTACCTGTTTTTCAATACTGCTTTTCTTTTAATGCATCACTGTTTCACTGTGAACAACTTGCAGGTGAAAGACCACTGAACCTCCGAATGTCCAACCTGCCAAGCAGACAGATGCAGCACATTTCACTTGATGGAGAGCAGCACGTTGGGAAATCTCTGTGCAGTGATTTGATCCGGCTTTACCCCAGTGGTGAGGCAAAGTCCCAGTCCTCGGGTTAGTGCTGCCCCTGAGAAATTGCCCACCATTTCTTACTCTTCTGTGATGTCTCTGGGTGAAGCAGCCAGAAAGGCAGCCTGGCATGCATTGTGTGTAACCATGCCATCAAGGCTTTGGAGAAAACTCCCAAGAGGAGTGTTACTTGTTAATCTAGAGTCAGATTGAATATTATTTGGGAAAAGCTTAGGGGATGCAGTAACTGGACTCAGATAAGCAAGTTCTGGCATGTGTCTGTCCTCAGAGAGTGGTATTGACCCAAACTACTGCTGTTAAATACTTAAACTGCATCAGAGTGACAGCAACTTGATTATGACACGGCTTTATTCTGTATAAAAGAATCAGGCTTTTTATAAAAAAGACCTCTTTATTCTGGTTTGTAAGGACCTAGCACTGTTTCTCTGCTGTGAACTGCATGTCATGCAGTAAGTCTTTTCCACCTGGGTTTCTCATTCACTGACCTCTGCTCACTGCCAATCTTGTCATTTACCTCTGGCATTGGGAGAAACCCACTCTTAAGTTTGATAGAAGAGAACAAGAAACCTTTGTGAAATCTCTGTGGGTGGTTTCAGTTTAATACTCAGTGCACTGAGGTAAAGCCAGGAGTTCTTGAGACTCTTGCAACTTTAGGAGTAATAGTAAAATCCCACCTGAGTTTGAAAGATTCAGTGGGAAAGAGGTTGTTTGAAAGACAAGATGCAAAAGTAGTTGTTTTGAAGACCAGGCAGAATCTTGTGTTTTTCACTTTGGGATACTGCAATCTTTTCTCACCTCTTTTGCAGATTGTCCCAATCCCAGTGATAATTCACTTAGTGAAATCTCTAGTGGGGAATCTTTACCCATTCCCTCTCAAAATGCAAGTGCAGAGTGCATCTCCATTAGCCCCTGCTCCCAGAGGGGGTTGAAGTAAATCTGATCTGTGATCTGTGATCTTGCTTTGTCATCACTCTGGTGTAACTGAGGTGGTTCTGACCCAGCTGGGTTAAAGCCCAGGAGGAGGAGGAGGCAGAATTTATTGCTTCAACTGTTGATATTCATATGGTTCTTGGACCTCTTTGTTGATTTAAGAACAAAATATCTTTGTTTCCAAGCAGTTTTTAACATTTTTCTTTCTTTCTTTTCTCAATGCAGAAGGCCTCGGTATTTTAAAGGATTTTCCTCATTCAGCTTTTAACAACATCGAAAGGAAGGTCATAAAAACAGAACCCGAAGACACAAGATAGTCATTCTGCTCTGGAAAACAGTGTCATAGTAAAGAATGAAACTTCACGAGAGATAAAAAAAACCAGCCTTAATAACCAGTGTTGCCTCATTCAAATACGAGATTTCAATAGCCAAAGCCTAAGAACTGGTACAGTAATCCGTGGAACAGGAAAGCAAGAGACACTGCAACTAAAATAGTAATACAGGTGGATAAACATTCCTGTAAAAGTGGTTTTATAACGTGGGAAGATTCACAAATTAATATTGTGGGTCTTCATTATTTAAGAATGTATTATGTATTTGTATAACTTATCAAAGTAAATCTAGATGTCGGGACGTGTATTGAGTCCAGTAGATGTGGCTACAGTTCATTTTACTTGAAATTTCAATGTCTACTTTCAGTGTACGTAGCGTAGATATGGTTGTTAAACATTTGAATTAAAAATCATTGGAGAATTAGGAATGCAAACCTCGTGACACAATTAACAGCAAGTTTGCAACAATATTTGTAGAAAAAGGAAAATGCATACAATATTTTCATGGTTTAAAATGTTACGTGGATATAGCATTTGATAGACCTAGACCCTGATTCTGTATTATAGCAGATGTACTTGACACTTAACTATCGCTACATCACTTCCAATGGTTTCAGCAGCCTTTGTGTAACACACTTACAGCATAATACCTACATACAGGTCAGGAGTGTGGGAAATGCCAGTTAGAGTATGGAAGAGTCCATATGATTGGCTCCCATTTCCTTGGGAAAAACTGGGGTTTGATGTACCGTACAATTACTAAATCCCATTTGGTAGGAAACTCAAGAGACCAAGTAGTATGGACAGGGCTGCAAGAATTGTCATTCAGACCATTATAACTTCTTGGACTTCTCTGTGGATCTTAAAAAAAAGAAAAAAGGCATCCCAAGTGTGGCAAAGATGAGATATGGTGCAGGATTTATGCATCGGTGTAAAAGGTTGCACTTGATATCCAGAAACCATAAGATTTTTTGGAGGAGAGATACAAGGAGTTACGACTTCAGCACGTAACTCCTCATTAAGTGCTGTCCAGCCCACATGATTCTATGAATATACTGTATACTGCATACAGTATGCCAATCCGTTTCTTTATGTATGTGATTAACATCTGTATTCTTTATTTATTTGACAGTTTTTATTTTTTGTACATGTTCACTTTTGAAGATGTCATTTTATCTAAGGAAGAGTAGTTGGCATATAACTTTGGAATTTACCACAGTGTGTTTGTGTGCATCCATCTTTCCTCTGTGCTGCTCTGCAGTCAGAACAGTTATATGCCTCCATTTCCAAATACGGTTTTTGCTTACGACGTGTTCTGGAGGGGAAAGGGAGAGCTGAAGAAAGTGAGTTACCATGCCAGTGGGTAAACTTCCCTGTTCAGGTGTGCACTTCATGTCTGCAGTTTTTGCTCTGTGTCATAGGTGTGTATTAACGAATCAGTCAGTCTCCGTTGTACTGAAACGCTCAGCAAAATGTGAGCTGAAATGTCTACACTGCAGTCTCTTATCACTGTAAACATATCTAATTATTTTATCACTTGATTTGTGGAACAAAGCTTTATAGTAGAAACACCAGTAAAACAACTTTTTATACTATTAAAATGTTTGTTTTTTTTTAAAAAAAAGAGATGTTTCTTGAACTGTATGGGACTGTTTCACTTACTGAAGTATCTTACTTTAAGCAATGGAGTTCGCAGCTTTGCTGTTTAAGCATAAGAGATTGAATGTGTAGTTATATTTCCTCTTTCCTGTTGTGTGAGTTAGTAGCACGGATGTTTCTTCAGTTTGTAACATTAACCAGTGCCCTGGTTAGTACCTGAGTAGCTTTCATGAGACATGTACGGAACTTGTTAAAGGACAGCTTAAGGTTTGAATTGTACAGCTTGAGCAATAGAAGGTACCAAGCAGCAAACCTTTAGAGATGCAGGAAACATTTGGTTTTCTCCAACATCTGACACCGTCAAAAGTTGTGTGTGGGTCACAGAAGAAGCTGTTAAGCCTGCTGGTCTCTTCAGTTGAAGTGAGAGGAAGGAAAAAGAACTTGCTAAGCAGCACGCTGTTTCAGTTGAGTCCAGAATTTATTTTGTAAACACTAATGTATTAAATTTGCTATAAATTAAAGTATATAACAGTTATATTTTTGAGTTGTAAATACAGTACTTTGTGTCACGACCAGTTGGTTATCTCCAGAATGATATTTCAGTTTATAGTCCAACAGGCCATTTCAGTCTCAATAAGCTGGAAGCAATTTTTTTTTACTGGTTTGCAGCTGTATTAATTTTTTTTTTTTTATCCTGGGGTGGGGGAGGCGGGAGGTACATTCCGAGATTGCACACATGCTTGGTAATAGCAAATACTCAAGCATTGGTCTTTCCATGACAAAGGTCTTGGTGGACTGCAACCTGGCCAGCCTTTGGAGTCGCAGGTAAAGGCTTGCCCTCGTCTGCTTGGGAAGGGTTGCTAGATCCAGGGTACTCTGGATCAAAGGCCAGCCCTGCAAATGATGCCTGTTTTATTCACGTTTATATTGTTGCTTACAAAATAAAATTCACCGTGAGAACTCTAGTTTCCCTGGGGTTTGTTCTTTTTTTTTTCATTGTGTTTTCTAAAAGGCTATGTTAATTTTGGGGGGGGATAGGGGAGGAGGGAGTACCTCAAACTGCAGCTCTCACTGGAGGAAGCCTTTTCCTGCTCTTGTGGTTGAATCCTCATTTAGGGGTGGCCTCATTAAGTGCACAGCCTGCAGGGCTCAGTGGGCCTGGGCAGGAGGGAGGAACTAAAACCCGAGAAGGGTCTGCAGCACTGAGGTACTGAGTTCCCTTCCCACCTCCTGCGCTCCCGCTTTTGCGTGTGCTTATATTTACACAGGGTTGCAAACGGCACAGAGCTGCCAGGATGGGATGCCAGGCACGTGTAAGTGCTCTTTGGGAACTGGGGAGACAGAGTGTTGCTGCCCTCAGCAGCTGCCTTGGTGAGCCACCCTGTTCCAACTTGCTTTCTAAGCAGCGGCCCACATCTCCGCTGAGAGGTTGTTAGGGGGGAGAAACTGGATGGGAGTTGGGGTATAAAAAGGGAAGAGCAGACAAGGGAGCAAAAGCATCAAAGAGAAGTGGGGGAGGCAGGGGGTAGGACCCCTCCATAAACCTGCAAAACAGCCAGACTGCTGAGATGGCATGGAAGCCAGGAGTGGTTTGAAGCAGAGATGGGGTCAGAGTAGGTGCGATCCCCCTGCCTTCTCCCAGCCCAGAGGAGAGGAAACATGGGAGATCTGAACCAGTGGTTCAGTGCTTGCTGGCCTTTGCCTTGCACTTCAGTGCAATCTCGCCCTGTTCTGGGAAAGAGGAGAAGGGAGCAGCTACACACTCTTGTGTCGAAGGTGCAAGGAGGGGGGAGAACAGCCACGTTATTGATCTACCAGGCTGCACACAAGCATAACTGGAAAACCTTTACATGTATGTTTTTTCTAACCTGACATGGGCTGAGCAGTGGCTGCCCGAAGTTCAGCAAGAACACGGTTGTGCTGCTGGAGCCCACAGGTTTGCATTAGGCCTGCCTGAGTCAGGGTCTCACCAAGCTGTGGCATCCTTGGTCGGAAAGCGCTGCTGGACGGAACAACTTACACAAGGGTCATTAATGTTCATTAGGAGGTTTCTCACACAGCCAAAATTTAAATTTTTATTGCTGGCTACCTGCCTAAAGCTCCTGTGTCTTTTTCTAAACAAGCAGTTGATATGAGGATCAGCCAGGAGGGCCTTTGTGGCTGAGCCTCTACTCACAGCAATGACTTTGCCCATGATAACTGCAGAACTCATTTCCTCCCCATCTTCCTTTCAAAATACAGAGAACTCATACACAACACCAGTGTCAGACCTGATGGAAGCGTGTCAGCAGCCCCCAGTTAAAGCACAAAGGCTTGTCACTGTGGCAATTCGGATTTGGTAACTCTGGCTTGAATCCGGACTCACAAGGCCCTGAGGAGAGCACAGCATGCTCAGTGCGTCCTGCTCTTCTCCTTCCCTTGAGTGTAGAGCCATTTTCCAGCTGAACAAATAGCATCATTCCAGGCATCAGGCAGGCTGGGCTGTGGTTTTGGGGTGCCAGCTGGCAGAAGGAGGGGTGTCTGCCCCTCCAGACATGCCCCCAGCCAGGGCTAGCAGGGCTTGTGCTGTTCCCAGCCTTGAGCTGGGATGCAACTGGGTCACACTGTGGAGCTTGCTGGTTGTCTCCTTAAGCAGGAAAATGAGGAGAAATGCCATGAGGCTCTTTTGTGCTGTACAGAAGGGTTGAAAAGATGTTGTGCTGCAGTGATTCAGTGGGGAAAGGATAAATCCCTCACATACACCTACGCACCACCACGAGAAAGAACTCCGTGGGCAGAGAAGGAGCAGAACATGAAATATGAATTTCCTCGAGCTGCTCAGGAGGGATGGCTTTCCAGAGCCCTTCCCCCGGTGGCTCTGCACTCCCCCAGCCTGGCTGTGCCGGGATGAAAGGCCGGCCCCCTCAGGGAAGGCCCCAGGTGGGGTTGCTTGCCCTGCCCCATCACCTGCACCTGCAGCCCTGGGCAAGGGCGAGGCCCCTCCACACGTGGTTTTGGGCTGTGGTTCTCACCCAAGGACAGGGCTCCAGCCGACTGGCTGTGCCTGGGTTAGCTGGCAGTGCTGGCAGGGAGCAGCTCCGGGGCTGAGGGGGATGGTAGAGGTGGTTCCCACTGTGGGAAAGCTTGGGAAGCCCTAATGTAGGCTACTGCCAAATCTTTGGGTCATCAGATGGTGCTCTAGACACCTGCTCACTCCAAAACTACCGCTCAGCCTGATTCCTGATGCTCGTGTCTCCCTGTTCTTTGGGTAAGTGCACAACAAATATCCCTTTTGACCATTAAAAAAAATATTTGGAGGTCTTCAAATCATATTTGTTTGAGGTGCACACTGTCTGTGACAGGTGCTGGTGAGGCAGGGGCCATGTGGAGCCTGGGGCACATACAGAGTCTCTAGAGGAGCCATGGCAGCAAAGGTAATCACTGCTGGTTTGGGCAGATTTAATTTACATTGCAAGAGGTTTTATTCAATTCTATTTGCTTTCTTAAATATTTTATATTACTTCTCAGTAAATCTGAATTCCTCCTATGTCTATGGAGTGTATGGGGATGCAGTTAATTTCCTATTACCTTGGGGATTTCAGACAGCTTCATTCTCAAAGCCATTTAGAAAATTATTTAATCACCTTGGAAAATCCTATGTAGCCGAAAAATCTTGTGTTTACTTATTACTCGGTTGTAAATTTGTGGTGCAAAACATAGCAGTACTGGGTTGTAACACTGCACATAAGCCTCCACTGAAATCCAGTGCCAAAATAAAAAAAAAAAAAA
>VXAZ01001222.1:52010-98769 GCA_013399875.1 Gymnorhina tibicen
TCAAAAACAGTGCAAAAATAAAAAAAAAAAAAACAACTAAAAACCACATTAACTCTCTGCATGCAGTGACACGAATACAGATGAATTTTTGCATCGCAAGGTTGTGCAGGAATTTCCGAGGTTTCTGCGGAGCCGAGTAACCCTGCAGATGCAGGGTAGCTCGTTGTGACACACTGAATTAGGATGTGATCATATTTACGCATTTTGAAACCCCATAATGACTCATCCCCATGCCGTTAGAAGTTTGCTCTTCGTAAATGTGTGTTTGGCTGCTGCGAAGGGGCCATGTGAACGCCCACAGGACCTGGGGAAGGCAGCCCTTCCTCCTGCCGCCTCCGGCGGGCAGGGAACGGAGGCAGAGATGCTGCTTGGCAGTGGGTGCCTGCCTGTGACCTCCATTCTCCTCCCACTGGTCCCCAAAACGGGGTTTGCACGGACACCAAGCTGCTACCAGAGGGGCCCTTAGGTTCAGCACTGCCATACAAAGAAGTGTGAGCTGGTCCCACCCCTAGTACAGAAATACTGGGGGACGCATCCTTGTGTTTCGCAGGGACCTGGTGAAGTCACCCCTCTCTGTGCTCGGCTCCACAGTCCACTGGGCTTGACGCATGTATGAGAACCGCCTTATTTTTAAGGGACAAAATCCAGCTTTTCCCCCACACAGCGGGTGTCTGGTGAACCCCCTGCTGAGCCTGGCAGGGGGCACAGCCCCAGCCTGGGGGTGACACGGGCTCCCACTGGTTTTTGGTGGAGCGGTGTCAGCCCGGCGCCCACGCGGCAGCCTCGGGATCCGCCTCGCGCTCATTGAGGAGCTGCAGCTTCTCCGCCACGCACAGACTGAGCTCAGAGCATCCCTCTCGTATCTCCCCTCCCTGGCTCGCTTCCAGCCTCTCCGCGCGCGCCCGGTTATTACTGTAGCATCCAGCATGTTTTACTTCATATTCATCTCTCTTGCACATACCGGCCCACTCACGTATTAGATCCGAATCCTTTTTTTTTTTTTTTCCCTTCCCTTTTTTTTTTTTTTCCGGCTTGTTGCTCGACAGAGCGGTGAGGCACGACACGCCGCGTGTTGTGACACATCCTGACAGGTCCCGGCGGCACGGCGTGGTAGGCTTGGAGCAGCCGTCTCCGCCGCGTCCCGCTTTCCCGCTGGCCGGACCCACTGGTTCCCAGTAGCAGCCGCCTCTGGGGAAGCAGGGGAGAGCGTTGGATGCTACGGGTGGTGATGGCACCAAAGGTGTCTTGGCTTTTAACGTACCTCTCGCAAAAGCAGGGGAAAGACAAGGGAAAACGCAGCCACTCGATGTTCCCAAAGAGCTGCTTGCGCTCTTTTTGGATAATGTTTTGGCCTTTCATTCTCACAGGTGGCTGTGTTAGCTGAAGGTGACTCCATAGGGCTGGCTGGGGCCCTGCTGGATTCCCTGCTGTAGTGGTAGCACTGGCAGGTGAAGTGCCAGAAACACTGTGAATACAGAGTTTTCAAATTATTTTGGTGTGTTCAGGCATGTGGCCAGTTTTGAAGGGCTTGTCACTGTGCTCCTCAGAAGGATAAGAAAAGCTTTTGAAGCTTGATAGGAACAAAGAATTGCGGATGGGAAGGAGGATGGAGCGTATCTTGCCAAGGAGCTGCTGTGAGTGGCTGGGGAAGGCAGCACCGGTGCATGGCTGCAGTGGGAGTGGTGGGGGCATTTTCTGAAATACTGTTTTTTGATTTGCTGATTTTCCTCCTCTGAAGTGACCTACCCAAAAGGCTAAAACTAATTCTGCTGGCTGGTGGAGTCTGGGTTTTATTTAAATCTGTGGAGGAAAAAAGTCGGAATGATATTCAAAGTGGCCATTTTAAAGTATGCATCCAGTGCAGGAGATCCCTGGTGTAGCTGTGTATGTTTTAATTATGAGATAGAGGAGAATTCATGTCAGTGCTTGAAACCAAGTTTACATCTCAACCTCACGCAAACATCTTTCTCTTGGTGTCCAAAGCAATCCCCTGTGTGTCGGTGGAGCAGGATCCCATCTCGCTGCCCAAAGGCAGTTGGTTTCTTCCCTCAAATAGAGATGAGCTGGCCTGGAGAGCAGCAGACACTCTGCAAATTGCTTTGTTGGCTCCCCACTCCTGGCAGCTGTTTCATTTCACCCTTTGCTGTGCCCAGCAGTGGCCAGACGGTACTGGGTCTCAGGCTAGACACTTGCTGAGGTGGATTTGTTTATTTTCTATCCATTTCCATGCCTTTGGAGGCAATGAAGAGGATTGATGTGAACTGCACAGCCGAGACATTGCTGGTGAAGCAGGTGGCAAGCCAACATTGGGTGCAGGGAGGAAAAAAACCTGCAAACCAAACTGAAAGGCTTTTAATTAAAACAAAAGATTAGATCAACCAGGTATTACAACAGGTGGTTAAATCCTGCGGCTAAACAGTCCAGGCTTTGTTCTCCGAGTCTGATGCATGAAGAGAAACTTTCTACAGGGCAAACAGGGGATCCTGACTGTGTGGCATTAAATCTTTATTAGAGGTAACACAGCAAAACTGGCACCTGCATTTCACAGGGAGAGAGCAGAGACATGTAAATGCACGGCTCACATTGACAGGGCCTCTCCAGCAGTGTCAAAAGTTTGCGTTCCCATGGGATGGAAAGAGGCTGATTTGGTTTGCTCCTTGTTGTGGCTGTGCTGGAGCTTCTGGCAGCCCTGTGCACCCAGGAGGTGTGTGCTGCTGGCAGGGGATGCTGAGGGACCCACACTGCCTGGTTCCCTTGTGTCCTGCCCCTGGCAGGCAGTGAGGCTGGCATGGCCATCACTCCCCCTGCTCTGCACCCTCTTTGTTAAATTAATGGGACGGGTTTTGCTCCTCATGGGCTGTGGTGTTTGCAAAGCACTTTGATGTGTGCATTGTTAGGGGTTCTGGGCAGTTCTGCAGCCATGCTGGGGAAGGGGCTGGATGTGTCACCTGCTGCTGACCCTGCTCCCAACCCCGTGAGGGGCAACTGAAGTGCCTACCAGAGGTGCCTTGTTTTATGCAGATGAGCTACATCTTGACTTTCAGAATTGCTGCACCGTATTTCAGTCTCCTCATCTCGGACACCTAAACCTCAGGACATGGACCTGATGGAATGAGTCCAGAGGAGAGCCACAAATGTGGTCAAAGGGCTGAACCATCTCTCCAAAGAAGATGGGCTGAGTTAGTTCAGCCTGGAAAAGCGGAGGCTTAGGGGAGCCTTATAGCAGCCTTTCAATACCTAGTGGGGGCCTACAAGAGAGCTAAAGAGGGACTGTTGGCCAGGGCATGGCAGAACAAGGGGCAATGGCTTCAGACTGACAGAGGGCAGGTTTGGATTAGTTATTAGGAAGGAATTTTTCACTATGAGGGTGATGAGGCCCTGGCACAGGCTGCCCAGAGAAGCTGTGGGTGTCCCATCCCTTGAAGTGTTCAAGGCCAGGCTGGATGGGGCCCTGCAGGGGATGAGGCCAGTGCAATGGCGATGTGCCCTCACTGCAGCTGAGCACCCCACCGAAGGCATTCCTGACACTGCTTGTGAGTCATCCCCATGGTGCCTCAGCATCAGGACTTGGGGAAACAGATGAGTGTTCTGCCTGCTTTCACAAACACAAATGATACCAGGAAAAAGAATCCCTATTCAGAATTGTTAGAATTTTTCTTTTAATTAAGGCTGGAGGGAAAAAGAAAAAACAGAAAGAAGAGACCCACCACTGAACTGTTTGGTTGCTTTGCTCTACAGTCTGCATTCAACAGAATCTGGGGGAATGACTCTCTTCCTGAAAGACAACCTTTAATCAGAAAAAAGGTCCAACCTAAAACCCTCATTAAAATGTTCCAAAGGGAGGAATTGGATTACCTATGGTTGTGCACTGGGAGAAAAAAACCCCAAGCTATCATCTGATGCTTTTAAAACATCAGCTGAGACACCATTTTAGGAGGCAGGTGAGTATGGCAGGTCCCAGAGCAGTGATGCAGTTCTCCCACAGAGTGGGTACTGGCAGGCACAGACCCAGCTCGGAGCGTCACTGCCAGCGCAGGAACCCTGGGAAGCGGTGCTGTTCCGAGCCTCGGCACCGCCTGCTATTTTTTGCAGAATGAGGAAAACGCTCTTGCCTGACCCGGGGGCTCCTTCCCCCTGGGAGAGCACAGATGGTCTCCTGGTGAAGGTGTGGGCCTGGAAACTGGGATCTCTGGATGCCTTTCCCGGCTACATCAGAAACTTGCTATGTGGCACCACCTACTTCTGCGCCCACGTTTCCTCCCACTCCTTCTCTCTCACTCGCCACTTTTTCCAGACCTTTCACCTCGCTGCTCGAATGTGTTTTTCCTTCTGCAGAGAGCTTTTCTCAGACTCCAAAGCCTCCTAGCATGCTGTTGCCAGTACCTGGACCAGACACCCACTTCTGCCCTGGCTTCTTCTCCCTCTTCACCGTTCCCGTCAATCTCTCCCTTCCCCTTGTAGTGCTGCTGCTGTTTGATGTCTCCTCCTGACACTGCTCATGTCCAGAATTCTCCTTGGTCTTCTCTGGGAGCATCACTCCTGGTTTTCTGCAGGCAGAGCCGAGGTGGGTGCTGAGGGCAGAGCCAGCAGCAGGCAGGCTGTAGCCCCTGCTCGGGCAAGCCTGCTGGCAGGAGTGCTGGGAAATCGATGGATGTGACTCACAGCTGAGCAGCCTGACTCAGCCTATGGGTTTTCTGCTCTGGACTGGATGAAACCCTGAGAGCTGGGTCCTGCTCATTCTCTTGGCTGCATTTGTCCCCAGGCTCTGGGTTTTGCTGTAATTTGTTGCTTCAAGGTGACGTTCCCCATGTTTGGCTGGAAGCGTGTGCTTTGTGGAGCAGGCACTGCCTAGCTAATAAGCCTGGGACACAGGTTTTTTCTTCCTCAAAGATGATCTGTGTGACGTGACACTGCGTCCCCTTCCAAAGGGCTTCTTGCAAGGGCTTTGCTTTCTGTGCTCCATCCAAGCTGTGCCTGTCAATGTCAATTGATATTGAGTGACTAATCACATTGTGTAGGTTATTTATTGTGCCTCAAAAGGATGAGATGCCTACTCCTAAGTCAAAACACCTGCAGGATTTCTAAAGCCAGATCTACTCCCAGCTGCCCGGCATGTGTTGCTGCTGCTGGTCACCCGAGGGCCAGGTCAAGATGGTGAGCCATGGTTAGCAGTGCCCACACGTCAGTGGTGTCAAAGCCTTCAGCAGCATCCTCTGCAGCTGCTGTTATGGCTCACTGCCCAGAGCGAGCCCCAGGGACAGCATGGGGCTCAGTTGGAGGCACAGCCCTGTTTCACTGCTGTTCCTACTTGGGATGAGCTTTGGGATGAGACTCAGGCTTGCTCCAACCCATGTTGATGCAGCTTGTGTCCCTTGGAGAGCTCTGTTCCAGCAGTCCCATCCCTCAAGGTCCCCTTGGTCAGGTTCTACCCTGGGCACACACAGCAGTGACTCCATGACTTCCAATCCCAGCAGAAGCCTCCCCCTGATGGAATGAGAGTGGCTCTGTTGGGGTAGTGGCCTGGTTAATTGGGTATTTTAGTGGTGAAGTATGGGAATGCAGTAGATGCTGCAGTCCTGGTCTCCAGCCAGGCTTTTTGTGGGCAGACTCAATGAAGGAGCTGGCAGGATGTCATCTGTCTGCAAATGTCCAGGCAGTCTGAGAACACCAGAGGTCCATTCCAAATAGGAGCATGCTTAAGAGTGGAGACCAGATGCGTTTCCTTCCTCCAAAACACCAGGGTGAGGAAAACTGGCTCACCTAGTCTGCAGAGAAAAGCTGGGGGTGGGTGAGGGAAAGAAGCAATGCCAGCAGGATAAGGGGATGCCAGGATGTAACCCTTGAACCTACAGTTCACAGCTTTAGTTTTTCTGGAGCAACCCAAAGGTGGGACAAGCCCGGTGCTGCTGGGAGTGGGGTCTGAAGCTGGTGGCATCCCCACACGCTGCAGAAGGGCAGGAAGAACGGAGCAGCTTGGGAATGTGTGGCAAAGCAAAAGGTGAACCACAGGACTGGTTGAAAATATCTCTACTTTTCATAAGCCAGTAACCCTGCATGTAAATGAGGTGTCTGAGGTGTTCCCACCACCATCAGCAGGATTTCTATCTGCCTGCAAGAAAGGGAGCTGGGTACGAACCTTGTGTTACTGAATAATCTTGCAAGAGGAGCAAATACAAGAACTAATTAAATTAAGTCTTATTTAATACTTGGCTCAGGGTTAGGATGGTAATAAAAGAAGAGAAACTGTTTCCTTGTTGTAATATGGTGGAGCATTAATTACGGGAAAAAAAAAGGTCCCAAATGGTTGTGATGCCAAGCTGCATTAATACCCAGCTGTTGTGCTTTGCATCTGCTGGAGTGCTGAGACAGTCCTTTAAAATATGCGGCTTCGGGTTTGCATAAATGAAAACAACCATCGAGGCTGAGGGACAGCAAACCAAAGGAAAGCAGAGATGCTCTGCAGTGGAGGGGCAGGAGACAGAGTTTATTAAGGACCACCAGAGGAGAACACAAACCCCTGGTCCTTCAGACCTCTCCTGCTGCCACTGCAGCCTCCAGGAAGGCTTCTGCAAAGTGAAGCTGGTGGGGCTTTTCCTTCCCCTACTCAGCAAAAGACATGCACAGTACAGCTGATGAGAAAAACAAGGGAATATCATTTCATCCCTAAACCTGCAATCTTTTGATCTCAAAATTGAGGATTTAGGGATGTCTTTTGACCTTTTAAAAACCTTATACAATTAATGCACAAATATTTTTATCAAAGCATTTTGATAATTTATTTTGCTATTTTAATTTATAAATGTATTGTAAATTTGAAGAAAAATCTTAGATTATTTATCTAAGACCTTCTTGATGAGACAGAAACATGCCTTTGAAATATTCTGGATTCACTAAATTTGATATTTTTTTTGTCCTTGGAGATCACCTGGTTCAGAAAGAATTCAGCAAATTTCTGTGATAATACATTGCTAACCAAATCAGGCTTCAGCAGACATTATTTGAAGATGATGTTTCATAAACCCAGCATATGATAGGGACATAAAGTTCATTGGATTTCAGGATTCTTATGAAATGTCACAAGGAAAATAATCTGTAGCTGCTGAATTAGCGCAAACACAAATATTTTCCGTTTTTCCCAAACTGGAATTTTGGAAAAATCTTTTTCTAATTTTAAAAATTATTTTCTTTAATTTTTTTTTTTTTTATTTTAGAATGCTTGAGGAAAATCTGGTTAGCGTGTGGATGTTTTGCCATTCCAACTTTTCGTGTCATCCCTGTAAAGGCAGTGCATTACATGCCTTACAATTACCTACACATCATAGCATGATGTAAGAGCTTCAGCTATTTTTATTTTTAATTTTTTAATTAAGAGTGATTTGACTTGATACTGATTAATCTCCCTTGCCTTTGTTTCTAGATCAAAGTGGCTCATGTTCATGTCGTAACAAAATGGTTTGATGACTTTGCTGGGGCACAAACAGGAGCCACTTTGATCTAGAACAAAGAAAAGATGTCTTGAACAGCACCAGATAACAGCTGCTCTTTGTGATTGTAATGGAAAGTAAAAGGAGAATATTTCAACTATTATTCTTGTCATAATATGACATGATAGAGTAACTACTTCTGACATGTAATTTAATAGGTAAAAAAATATTATTAGAATGAAACTCCATAAAATAAGGTTTTTTTTTTTAATGGAGAAGCCTTCATTTATAAAGTGGCAGCTTTCATCCACGCATGTTTCACCAACAACTGAATTCTGTTGCGAGTGCCTTTGTGATGGAAAATACCAAAAGTTCGACCAAAAATTAAGGAACAGCTGTCATTAGCTTGGGGTCGTCAGTGTGCAGCCTCCTGGGATGCAGAGATGCTCTGGCAGATGTGCCTCATACCAGGGGATAGGACAAGAGCTTTGCTCTGCTGGGACTAGGAGGGGGATGCTGACCACCACTGAAAACTGGGGAAGCTGCAGGATTTCTTCCAAAAAGACTTATTTGCTTAGCATTTTTCCGAAGTTGCATGTAAACAGCCCTTGTGGTCTCAGTATGTGACTTTGTGACCTCACCTTGTGGCTCTGACTAATGTCTCTCCCTGGGACACAGAGGGCTGGTGTGGGAGGGGAGGTTTCCTCAGCCCACCGCAGCTGGGGTCTCGCTGTCCTCACTCCAAAACCAAGGAGTCTGCGTTGCTGACAGCCGTGGTGTCGTGTGGCCATGACCCCTTAAACATCCCCCCTCATCCCCTGGCAGATGCCAGGGCGGGCAGGGACCCGATACAGCCCTTCCCCTTGTCCCTGCTGCCTGCAGGCCAGCAGCACACCTGGAGGCGCGGCCAGGACCAGAGAAGCTTTCTGGGATTTGGGGCCAGGAGGCCCAGTCTGCGCCCAACCAGCACGCGAAGTTTGCTGAAACTTCAGGAGCTGTCAGCAGGGTTGCTGGCCAGCCTTAGCCGCAGGTGTTCCAGTGAGGAGCAGCAAACAAAAACTAAATTATTTTGTGTATGTAAATTGTCTCCTGAAACAGGCGTTTGGCAACCCTAATGGTTTTCTGCATGCCGGGGTGTAGCCAGGCACTAAAATAAGTCAGGCTGTAGGAGGGATGGGAGGTGGGAGATGGGGAAGACTCTTTTTATATTACTCCCCTTGCTATATTAAGAGGCACTGTTCCCTTTCCTGGCTTGAGAAAAAGCTCTCCCTCGCCTTGCAGACGGTCTCCCATCCTGGTTTAACTGCTCACAAACCAGGATTTAGAGATCTTTGTTCTTGGTCTCACCACCTGCATCCCTGTGACCTGCAGGGATGTGAGGAGGCCCTAGCTGAGCCTGGCTGCAGGGTAAGGCTGTGGCAGTGCTGTTAGCTGACACCAGGCTTTGGGGGCTGCCCTGTGTCCTGACTTGCAGATGGAGAGAATTTAGGTAACTGAGCATTAGAGGGAGGTCCTGCTCTTCCCAGAGAAGGGTGGGATGGCCACGGGGATTGCTTCTTCTCTTCTCCTTATTTTTTCTCCCCTTCCCTTCTCTTTCCCCCCACCCAAGGCTCGCAGCTGGGTGTTGCTGGGGGTGAGGCTGACAGGGGGTGGATAACTGCGGATGTACGTGTTTTAAATCATGGCACTGAGCCCAGAGCTTTTTGGATGGGTGCCGCCTTAGTATTGTGGAAATCCAGGGAGATAAATAACTAATCATTGACTCTGATACGGTCTCTGCTCATGGCTGGCTACCGTAGGTGAACTTCATCCCGTAACAATGACAATTTACAAGCGCTTCAGGCACTCTGTAATTCCCATCCTGGGAAAAGAATCAATGAGATGTTTAATCAGTGACCTCCCCCTAACTCTAGAGTAGCAGCCGCTCTGCTGACATGACTTCTTGCCTTGCTGGCAGCCCGGCGCTGCTGGAAGCCGACAGAAGTGAGGAGGAACTGAGAGCAGGCTGTTTTCTTCCTGGCATGAGTGGGAGTAGGGAGTGGGCGATGCTGCTCCCCCGCTTGTCACAGCTGTTGTTTTCCGCCTGAGCGAGGGGAAGAGATGCAGGCATGGAGAAAGTTGGATCCCACTGAACTGCTGTCCCCGCACCCCCTCCAAAGCCCAAACCCATCCCAATCCATCACGCTGCTCAGAGTGGTAATTAATGGGTGTTAACAGCATTCCCGAAGAGAGCAGCTCAGGTGAAAAGCGGAGCAGGAACACTGACAGCCCCAGGTGCCCATGCAGCGCCTGGCAGGTTTGGCATGGCTGGCTGGGGAACCCTGGGCTCCTCACCGCAAAGGGGATGGGAGCAAAGGCTGTGCCTGGGGTCAGGGAATGCTGGGTAACACCCCAAGTCATTTTTCTGAATGCAAAGATTTATTGTTTTTCCATGAAGCCTAAATACCAAGTTGCAGTGGAGGTGACTGTAGCTTTCAGTTCACCAGGGTTTAGGATGAAAAGCGAGTCAGGGGAGCGATCCCACAGGGACATGTGCATATTTATTCACCCTGCTCATTGATGTTTGTGGGCTACAGCCTGAACAGAGCAGCTGAAATTACACTCTTTGTGTGGATATCGCTATTAACATCTACCCTTAATGACAGTGTCATCATTCCTACACAAATTACTTCAACAGAGAAAGTGCAGGGGGTCCCTGCAGTAAGTACTGCCTGGTCTGTGAGCCAGCTGCTGTGGCAGAGCCAGGCTCTGCATCCCCAAAACACTTTCCTTTTCTTCAGTAGTGCAAAGGGAGTAAAGCATGAGGGTCAGGGTGCTCTGCGGGTCATCCTCATACTGGGATGCAGTGGAAACCCTTGCCTCTGTATTTCTGGCATGTGTAGGGATGTTGTGCTGGTGACTGGCCTCTGAGGAGGAGGAGGGAGCAGGATGCTCAGACTCTTACCTGTGGGAGTGACAGCTCTTTGCTGGGGCTGCCTGCTACAATACATCACTCCTGGGGCTGGTGCACACCTGGTCCATGTACAACGATGGCAGCTTCCAGGAGTGTAGGAAACACATCGAGGACCATCTATCAAAACTCAGTAATGACAAATTAACAAATTCCTCTGTGGTGTCTAGAGGATCTCCCCCTGTGCTCTCATTGTGTAAATGCTGATTTACTCAGGAAAACCCAATGCATATTTTAAAGCCTAATATACCATTGTAGTGACTTTTGAGTACTAATTCCAGAAATGATCCATTCCCATTGCTGGAACAAAACCCCACCAGTTTTCCACTGTAGGGACCGTGTTCGCCTTGTGCAAGATCAAGGTGTCCTATAGAGCCTCTAGTACTGGGAGACAACTAATACAGTATTTTTCAACAGGAATGTTTCTACGGTGTCTTAGGGTGACTGTATGATGTGTATGCCCTATCGCCTGCTCCATGCCCAGACATGAATCCTGTGCCTTTCTGTGCCATTGAAACGGGGTCCGAGAGAAAGGGAGGAAAAAAAACCCGAGCGGTTTTGTGTTCAAGGACACAGAGATAACGCCCCTGCGTTATCTTTGGCTTCTTCTTCTTCTCTTCTGGACTGTTCAACAACATTAGAACCTCGCTGGGAGGCCTTTCCACTGAGGCCCAAAGGAGCCTACACCGAACTCCAGCTCCGAAGAGGAGAGAGACCACACCCACAGAAAGGACTCTGAAATCTACCCAGGTTCTCTCCACAGCGAGGGGTTTTATTATTTAGCATTATTCTCTTCCCGTGCCTGCCGTGCACTGTGTTTGTTAAAGAAATAGTTTTTTTCCCTTTCACTTTCCTCCAAGGAATTTCTTCCCGAACCTGGTGGGGGAGGGGTGGCTGTAACCTGCCTTCTGTCAGAGGACGTTCATTTCGGACATTCCTCCGAATTTGTCCCTGTTTGAGACAAAACACGGACCCCGTCCATGCCTCCATTTCGGAAGCCTCGGTGGAAAGGCCTTCCAGTGAGGTTCTGATGTTGTTGAACAGTCCAGGAGAGAAGAAGCCGAAGTCCCAGGGAGTTTAACTCTCCGTTTCTCTCTTCTGAGAAAAAGGAGCCAAGAGCTGGGAAAAGCAGGAACGTGCCTTCCTCCGTTCCGCAGCGCCAGAATGCAGGGGCATTATCTCTGTTTCCTTGAACACAAAACCGCTCGGGTTTTTTTCCTCCCTTTCTCTCGGACCCCATTTCAATGGCACAGAAAGGCACAGGATTCATGTCTGGGCATGGAGCAGGCAATAGGGCATACACATCATAAAGTCACCCCAAGACATATGGGTAGGAAATAAGCCAGTTGTTAGCCATTACATCTATGTAAGTGTCATCCTGTATTTTATTCCCTTTTCCTTCCTTCTTTCCCACTTCCTCACTTTTTCTCAAGCTCTCTAGAAACAGCTCCTGGTGCTAAACGGAGCCCCAGTCTGACAGTGTGACTATTGAGTACATCCAAGATTTCTTCCTGCAATATCAGGTGTGCTTTGAGGATTAGACAGCAGAGCCCTCACCAGATGCCTTTGCTATCAAGCCTCATGAAATCTGCTCTGACAGGGGCAGGCGGTCCCCACACAGAGCCTGCCGACAGGGCTTGTCTGCCTTGTGATGCTCAGCTTTATTTTTGGAGCACTTGGGAGTCTTGAACGTGTTAGGTTCTGAGATGCCATTTTGCTTTCTCCCAAAATAAATTCACAGTCTTTGTAGTTCAGGGCAAAAATGCCAAGTTTATGTTTTTCTTTCCATTGTTAAAGAGAAGACAGAAGAATTATCCTTTAAAGCTACTTTTTGTATGTATTTCAAAGAAGGAAGAAAAGGCATGAGGTCCTTTTTGCTCTGCAGATCACTTTGAATTCCCATTTGCAATTCCCACACCACCCTCCTGGTCCTTGGTGAAATGAACCAAAATACAGTGACTTTTTACTTTTTGGTTTGGGTTTGTTTTTTTACATTTAGCTCACCAGCTGAAATCAAAGTGGTCCTGGTGCAGCTGGGAGAGGGGCAGCAGCTGGCCCCTGTTCCCCAGGGACTGTGCTGATTACACTTCCTCTGGGCAGGGTGGGATGCAGCCTGTCCCTCCTTGGGCTCCCACCTCAGAGTGTTTACCAAAATTTCTCATCTAAAAAGAAGGCAGAAAGCATATTTAATCAGATGCTACATTTTTACCTGTTTTCTTCTTTGCTCTGCTGAGGACTTTCCTTGGGAAGGATGGAGAAGGGAGGATGTAAGAGGATGGATGTTACCACAGTGCCTCAGGCTTTGGTGAGATTAAAGCCTGCCTTGTGGTCACTGGAAGTTGGTAGCAGAAGGTAAAGCTGGGTGACACTGGCTTTTGCTTTGCTGTTTGCATGAGATTTGTCTGTGCAACGCTGATCTTCAGGCCAGTAGGACATCAGCACTCCTGTAATGCCAACTCAGGCTCTGTTCATGGCAGAGGGCTCCCAAAAAAGGGAGTTGTTCTGCTGTCCAAGCTGCAAAGTCACCTAATTCATTGTGGGCACAGCTGGGTCGTGAACTACATCAATAGGAGATGTTATAGGTTTCCTTGCTGTTGTAAGTAGGTGGGAAATAAAAAGGTATGTGGTACTTAGGGACATGGTTTCATGGTGGACATGGCAGTGTTAGGCTTATGGCTGGACTCAATGACTGCAAATCTTTTTCAACCTAATTGATTCTATAATTCCAACTAAATAAAAGGGGACATTCAGACATTAAATATATTGTTAATACCCCAAACAGTGTACACTGCCAGTGGGGTTTAACCTAAGCACTGCCAGTGTGGCTGTGCGCAGATGGATTGAGGTGTTTAACTTGGGAGTGTTTGATCAGGCTTGCTCTAATCAGGTTTACTAGAGTTGGTGCAAAAGCCTTTCTTTTGCCTTCATTTGTTTAAATACGGGATTAATCTATTTTTAATTAAATAGACTAGGACCACATTCCAAGTCAAATTGACCATTTTCTTAAGCTAAATAAATGTTTGAAAAGGGGTCTGTGTTGGTTAAGGAGTCAGCGGCTCGGGAGGTGCAGAGAGCTGGTGGTGGGGGGACAGCCGCAGCCCCCATTGCCGTGTCGGGTGTCTGTGGGCTGCCTCCCCTCCGCAGAGCGAGGCCGGGGCTCTACGGCCTGGGCCTTCCCAAGCAGCGTGGCTTCGCTCCTCTGAATGGATCCAACTCCTGCTGCGAGCGGAACCAGCAGCGCCCGCGCCTTGGCACCCGCGCTGTGAAAGGCCACGCTGGTGGGGCTTCTGCGCGCTGTGCCAACGTCACTCCTCGACACACAGCTCCCTCCCTGCGCCGGAGCGAGCGGGAACAAATGTTCCCCCATTCACACACAGCCAAGGTGCTTTCAGCAGCTCTGAATGGAGAGGGAGGGCTCGTGGGGAGAGCGGCTGAGTGCCAAGATGCAGCAGAGAGGCAAGGCTGAAAATCTGTGTTCAAAGGCCCCAGAGGTGTGAGCCTCCACCAAAGGGAAGCAAATACCCCATCTTATTCCAAAGCGGCAAACCCCAACAAATATGCCCCTTGATCAGAGATAAAATTTGCAAAGGAAGGATATTTAAGCCAAAAAATTAATAAATAAACCTGGAGTGTCGTGCCTGGGAAGACCCTGGGAAGGCTCTGAATTTGAACGTTCACCCTGACTTGCTCCAAACTTCTGCTCCAACAGGCAAACACCCACCTCTGTGCCTGCCCACACACATGGCTGTCATGTTCCTCCCACCTCCTGCATCCCCGGCAGCCCAAGATGCAGGAGATGATTAATGCCAGCAGAGCAGACATGCGAGTAGTATTTGTCTTGATCCTAAGTAAATAAGATGCGTATGGAAATAACTGAATAAACAGCCATATTTTAACTGCAGCTCTTCTGGGGTGTATCATTTAGAGCTGATGTGTTAGGAATAATAGGGGAAATCAGGCAGTTTCCATGTGGTTTTGTGATTAGTTTTGATTCTGCTTATATATTGCATATCCTTTATAGACCTGGAAGACAGAAATTCTCCCTCTTGCGACTTGATTGCCTTGCTGCTTCCCACTCGGAAGCGCTGCAAGGGATTGGCAAGGGCTGAGTGCTGCTTTCTGAGCATGATGCTCAGTACTGCTGATGGCCATCAACACCCTAAAAATATTTGAGACTGTTGAGGCTTTGGTTACCATATAATACCTATTTTCTTAGAACTCCGGGTATCACAGGTTGCCGCTCCAGCTATTCAAAAAACGTTATTGAACTTCCAGTGAGACTGGTGAAAATTTGGGTTAGGCCCAAGGCAATATTTTCCAGGCTGGTAAAATATGCTGTTTTCCCAGACTTGCATGCATCATTCCCATAGAGCATAAAAAAAGCACAGGGAAAGTGCAATGCAATTCAAATCGAATCACACACTGTTTTTTCTACCCCTTTCTCTACCTCCTCCCCCAGTTCTCCTGAAAACAAACAAAAACAAAATGAAAGAAAATGAACAAAAACAACCAGGGGAAAAAAGGGAGAAGGGGTTGTTCAGTACTGAAGTGCTACATAATTGTGGGTTTCCTGGGAAAAACACCCAGGGAGTGTTACCCCTGGCTGGCGATCCTTGCCGTGCTCCCTGGGCCACTTGGGCTATTTTTGGCACTTTTTGGGGTGTCCAGGAATGGGGCACAGCTGCATTTTGCATCCGGGCTGGTCACCCTCTTGATGCAGATGTTATTCCCGTGACAAATTACCAGATTGAGATTCACGATTCACTAATCCAAGATGTTTACATTAAGAAGCAGCCCCCCTCCAGGCCGGCGCAGCATTCCCGGTGCCACACCCTGCAGTGCTCACCAGGAAGAATTGCTGGAAGATACAGCACTCCCAGGAAGAGCTGAGACCAGCCGTGCACGGTGCAGGGAGTGCCCAGCTCCACCGGCTTGGTTTAAATAAACCTCTGGCTCCCAGAACTCCCTGACAGTTGGGCTGCACTTTGCAGGGGGAGATGGATGGCCACAGGTTCCCCCGTCTCCCCTGGTGCCAGGCACAATGGCAGTGCTGAGACCCATTAGGAGGATGGATGGGGAATATAAAAGGGGGAGCCCAAACACCAGCCACTGGGAAGCTTTGAAGATTCGGCTTTCTGTTATTCATCTGCTGTGCAGAAGGGAGTTAATTGGTTTTATACCCAGGGAGCAAGGGGAAGCAATTTGGCCCTGGGTTTCCCATCTCTAATTGCATGCCTGCAGCCCTCTTCTCGCAGGGAGGTGACAGGAGCTTTGCCACTGACTTCAGGAAGCTCAGGTGTAGGCTTCAAGTTTCACATCTTAATTTTTTTTTCTTAATATTTAGCATTTTAGGCATGTCTTGGAATGATCCTTGTGACAACTTCATGAAACCCATCTGGCTTCTCTCTTTTTTCTTTTTTTTTTTTAATTGTGTTTCAAATGCATCTGTGCAAACCTAAATAAGCCATTAGTGATATACACCCTGTAAAGTGTGAACTCCATGTGTTTGGAGCTTGTTATCAACGAGTGCAAATCCACCAAGAAAGTTTCCCCCGTTTCCACCCCGTTTCCAACGGGGCCTCCTGTCCTTGATAATTCAGGTGGTGTTTGCGCAGATAAATCAGAGCACCAAAGCATTTATTTGCTTTTAGTGACAGGCACCATCTGCTACTTGCCTGTGAAGCGTTCAGGAAGGAATGCTGCCTGCTTGGCGTGCGCAGGGAGGCTGTGGAATGGGAACAATGCTGGTGGCTGCAGCGGCGGTGTGTGAGGAAGGTACACTGCAAGGTCGAGTGCAGGCACAGCCGGTGGTGCTGGCTGTGGGAGGGGAGGGGTAGCTCAGGTGCAGGCTGGCACGACCTGGCCAACAGCCTCCAGGTGGGAATGAGCATCTCTGGCTATCCACACTTAGCCGTGACAGCATCCTCCACAAGCCCCATCACGGCTTGAAGAGATGGCAGGCTTAGAAATGCTTCCCCATGGCTTTTGTGGATCCACCCACAAATGCTGGATAGATCACCAGGAGAAAATACTCGGGAAGAATTTGGGTATCCCTGGGGCACAGCTCTCGGGGTTTGGGATAACGAGGGACCACAAATCTGCCAGATAGTGGGCGTGAAGCCTCGGTGGTAGCCTGGGTGTCATTACTGCCTTCCTCTGTGACAGCAGCCAAACTGCACTGCCTCGAGGTGCCCGGGATGGATCATCCCCGGTGCCTTCACTGAGCTGCCGCCAGTGGCAGGCTGGTTCCCGCTCCTGCCGAAGTGCACCCTGAGGTTTGGCACCACCATGCTGCCATCTGCAAAGTGAGGAGAGGGTAACAAGTTGGTGGAGGTGGGAAAAGGCTGTGAAGGGATTTGATGGAAAGGGGTTCTGAGCATCACTGTGGCCTTATATCCCAGAATAATGCTGTCCCCACTATATATATATATAAAATATATATATATGTATATATAAAATCTTTTAGAGCATGATGGGACTTTTCAATAGGAAATAATTGCTCTTCTTTTTGGATAAGTAAGCAATTCCCTCCTGGAAGAAGTTCCCAGGAATTTTGTGCTCTCGCATGCCTGTGCATTTCAGCAGGGTCAGCCCTCTGTGCAAGTCAAATTCATGCAAAACACCATACATGTAGGCTCTAGTCTACTGGGTTTAGATCAGAGACGGATCAGATGACTCACAGGAATCTATGGAAATAGATCAAAGTAGCAGCACACATTTGAAGGGAGCGTTTGGCGGGGAGCGGGGCTTTTCGAGCACGGCTGGGAGCATGAGTCAGAGCGTGGGCTGGCGTGGGTGGCGGCGTGGGCGGCTGCAGCTGTGGGTGTCGGACCGAGACAGACGCAGAGCGATGGCTGCAATTAAGTAGTTAGTGAAATGACTGTAATAGTAAAATGAATTTAAAGATGCAGGTTGCAAACGCGGCATTTCCCAGCTACTCCTTCCTGGCAGTTCAGGGGCTGGCGGGCATTTCCTGTTGGATACTGTTCTCCTGGAGCCAGTGATCCCCGCTGATGTGGGAGGTAACCCGGGTAGTTGCTGGTTGGAAATGGGCTGGTTTCCAGCTGCTGTGCACACGTCCAGGAGGACGTCCACAGGATGGGTGGTGAATCCCTGCCTGGGGCTGCAGACAGTGACCTCGGCAGAGGGAAGGAGAGCTGAGGGGAGGAAGGAATGCCAAAAAGAGACAGTAAGGAAACAAGGAGAGGAGAACAGATCTACATTTACTGGGAATAGCTGCAAAACGCCCACGCACTTCTGTGGGACTAGGATCATGCCCAGAGCTCACAGAAAAGCTAGAGCTGGTGGGGGTGTTTTATGTTGCCCATCACTATCGCTTCTAGGGACTGGTGCTGGATCCCTCTTGTGACGTGACCCCAGTACTCCAGCCCAGAAAGCTCTTGGGCTGTACCACGGCCTTTGCAGTCAATGCAAATCCCTTGCAACCAAGTGCCTCCAAGGGACCTGGGTTTGGCTCCTTTGCTGTTGGCCTCGGTGCCCCTGCAATGGGAACAGCATCCACATTACACCATCTGGCCGATTCCATCCCGGGGGACCCCACCTCGCTGCAGCCCCGTGTGTGGCAGATTTTTGGGAGGAGGGTGGAAGTGGAGCGAGACTCTTCCTTGCTGCTATTTTTAGGTATTGCTATGTCATGCTCTGCCAATCAGATTTGATGAGTGTGCGTGACATGAGAGAAATCTGATTAAAAGAAATAAATCAATAAAGCCGTCGTTCAGTAAGGGATGCAGGAAACTCAAATCTTGTGGCCACAAATCTGCATAACCAGCTAAACCTCCTCGTGTGACCTGGGCAAGGGATCAGTGGAATGACACCTGCTTTGGGCTGATATCTAGGCTTTTGATGTTCAAGCTTCACTTCTATGCAGCAGCACTGCTGAATAAATTCATAGTATTAATTTACTTGAGTCTGTTAGTAATTTTTATGTGTTTTGAGGAGAAAAAAATTTTAAGTCATTCTCCAAGGCCAGCTTTGCCATTCTGTTACAAGATGAGAGATAAATAATTCCCTATGTGTTTTCCTGCCACTTTTAATGATGAATTGTAATTAGATTTGCTGCCAGCAAGTGCAAGTGGCTCAGGCATCTCATGTGCCATGAGGATGTTGTGTGCTGAAGCACAGCTCCCAGAAGAGATATCGTCCCAGGTCCTACAAATGGGCCCCTGCACATTTCCAGGTCTGCCAGTACAGGATTGCCTGTAGGCTTCAGAAAACCGCTTAACTTCTGGTGGAAACTGTGTGTGTTTTTAGTGGTATTTTGATAAAGTGGCCCTGCCAGGAGACATGTATACTGGGGATTTCCTTCTCTACACAGATGGCTGTGGAAAGAAGGCTTTATAATTTATTGATTTTTTTTTTTTGAGGTGTTGTGCACAGAGAAGGGTCTAAAGGATTGCTCTTCACTCTGATTGATATGCAGAACAAATTTTAGCAGGGAGAAAGGGTGTTATTTTGAATAATTAAAAAAGCACACCCCAAAAAAACCCCCAACCTCTTGAAGTAGTAGATGTGTAAAATTAATGTATTTTTAAAAGTCAGTGTAAGTGCTTCTAAATGTGTCCACTGTAGCATGCTCTGCCCACGCAGCTGCAGCATTTCCCAGCACGTATGAGCAGCCCTGTCTCTGTTGTCGGAGCTGAGCACGGCCACCGTCAGCTCCAGTGTCCAAATCTCACCTGGTTTCTAAACCTCAGAAACTACTCCAAGACTTTTCACCAAGCCGTGGGTGCAACGATTTGCTTTTTGTGGCTACACAAGGTCATACTGAAACAGCTGCCCGGTGTGCTATACCTTCACAGCTGGTTATCCCTGGCAGCGGGGAGGACAGGCACCTGGTAATGAGTTGGGAGACTTTGAGGCTGGGCGGTGGATGTCCTGTACAGGGGTGAGGTACTGTACGAAGGTGAGATGAAACTCGGTCAGTTCTAGCCACCCTGGTGCTCACCTTACTCGCTGCACTTCCTGGGACATTGCCTGCAAGCAGTTTCATGGAATATAACTTACTGGAGATAGCTTAGGTTTGCATATTAGGTAGTTTTTAATTTACAACACTCTGTGGTCTACAGAGGTATTACCCATCATAATTTAAAATACTTATATTTCAAATTACGTATTAGAAAGGGAAAGAAATTTAATTGCAACATCATTTTTTTGGAGGCAAATTTCTCTTCCTGCCTGTTCTCAGATTGGGGTGCAATTACAGTGTGTCGGAGCTCAGGTTTCCTTTGCCCTCTTTGACTGCCAGGCAGTCAGACCCCTGCCTTTCCCCACCTCCCAGCCCTGTAATTTAGCTGCTACTCTGCCATGACACTTGGCTCTGGTTTAATTAGGATGATCACTCAATATGGAAAGCTGTTTCAAGGGGGCTGAGGGCTGGGTGCTTTGAGCCCCTCCTGCTTGAAGGCTCTCCTGGAGCCACAGCTGCTTCCCAAAGCTTTGCTCAGCAGGCCGTGCACCCGGCAGGAGGGCTTCGCATCTCGTGGGAGAAGCATTTTAGGCTTAAAACCAGGATCAGGTGACTGCGAAGCTGCCAGATGTGCAGGATGCAGGAGAGAGTCTGGAGCCATTAACCATCAGTTTTCTGCTTTCTCGTTTTGTGTAAAATCAAGTCTTTGGCATTTTTTGTTTTTTCCCTGTGGCAGTTGGAGCCCATGTGTTCTGCAAGGACCCCGAGCAGGAGCTCCACGCCTGCCCACATCCCCACTCCCCCAGTCGTGCTCACGGCCCTCGCCCCAACCCACTTGTACTGACTCATCCTCCTGCCCTGCTGCACCTTCACACACTGCTGTTGCTGCTTCTCCACTCCCTGCGTCACTCCATCTTCCTTTTTTTTCTTTTTTCTTTTATTTTTTTTAAAGCCTCTTGAAGCACTTAAAACCAATTTTTCTTGCCATTCCCCTTGTCCCCTGGGGATGGCAGTGAATGGCAGCCTCTTGCCATGCTTGTTTGTCACCTCATCCTCTCTGTGGTTCGGTCAAGATGTCAGCCAGCTTGTGGATCTGTCCAGGTGCCTCAGGGGATGGTGCCGAGGTCCCTGAGATCCTTAAATTCCCCCTTAGTACTGGGTCCCACAGCCCAGCTGGACAAGCGCCTCCCTTGGCTTTTGTTTTCCTGGAGGTGGGATTCCAGGCAGGAGCATAACAAGTGTTACTTCTCAGCTGCTTCTGCTAAATGTCACAACTGCATTGTTGTTGAACATTTAATGTTTTGGGAATCGTTGATACCAAACCATCTCTCTCATCTCTTTTCCTGGATCTAAAGGTCTCCTGCTGGGGCTTCCCTGGTCCTTCCCTGTCAGTAGGTGCAACAGGGCCTCATGGAACTCTGATCACCCCTCACAACCTGTGCCCCAAAGGCAAAGGGGCTTTGGATTAGGGAAAAAAAAACCAACTCCAATTTGAAAGTTTGCAGTTGAAAGCAGCACTGGGATGAAGAAGGGAAGAAACAGGGTGGGATATATGCCACGGATGCAGGGGGATAATTCATTCCCACCAGCCACTGTCCCTGCCCCGCCAGAGCTCTGACACAACCAAGCAATTTGGCTGCTGCTGCGCTGGGCTCACAGCAGACGCTGAGTGCGAAGAGGATAAAACCATAAGAATAACACGTTTTTCATGTAAACATATATTTTAAAAGTTTTTTAATGATGGCAATTCCCTACCTGTAAGGGAGAAAGGGGTAAGTAATTTTATGTGCAGCAGCCTGGGACACGTTTCTGGCAGTTTGGACTCTGGTCAGGAAAGACTCTTCTGGAGAAAATCATGATCTCTGTGCTTGTAGTCTGGTCTTTCTGCAAGAGAAGGAAAATTTGGGGAGCAAACCACACCTGTGCTCTTCCCAGTGCCTTTCCAGTGGCAATTCGTAAGGATGACTGGGATGGAGTTCACCTGATGCAGCATCTTCCCAGGGTGAGCCAGCCCTGCTGCCCTGCCTTCAGACCAAGGGCAGTTGTGCTGCCCTGGCCCAGCTGGCCCCTTCTCTGCCCCCTTTCCCACCCCTCACCCTCTGAATAAGAGGAGAGGGGTCCTCCAGGCCCCAGGAAATGCCAGGTCATCCAATGATGGTGCTGCACTTGATGAAAAAATCACAATATTCAGCCATTGCTAAAATATGTCAGAGTACAGAGTGACAGTTTTGGGGCAACACATGCTTTGCAGTTTGGTATAACATTAGCCTCTGTTCAACACCCATTAAGGTGGGGTTGAAAGATGACATTTCATTTTCTTAGGATTTTTCCTTTTTCCCCCTTCTCTTATTCTTAGTTCCAGTTTCTTTTATCTCTGCCCTGTCACAAGGCTTGGCTTTTGCTCCCCAAGGCTGTAATCTCTGAGCAAATATCCTTTGCTGATACACTTTGTACCAGCTAAGGAGCAGCTCCGTGTGCCTTGGGAGATCCGGTTTGGCCACACGTAGCATTTACAGAGTGAATTTGTTTATTTAAATAACTTTTGTATTTTCTCCCTACTTGAACATTGGCAGATGTTGGGGCGCCAGAGTCAGCTATACTCTGGAGAGGGAGATGGGAACAGTTGGGCTTGCTGCCTGTAGCCACTGTAGCAGAAGTGCAGGAGGACACATTCCCTGCCATGAGCCTCCCAGAGCTCCAGGATGAATGAGGACTGGAAAGTGAAAGCTGGAAACAAGTTTGGGGGGAAGTAGAGGGATGGTGAGGTGATAGGAATGACGGAGCCGTGCAGCACTCAGGCCACGCAAGCACTTCTTTCTGTGTGTTTTTGGTCTACTCCTCTCCCTCCTGCATGCATGAATGGGAAATGCCACCTTGCATCCCTGATAAAGCATCTCCCATCCTGAGAGGATGACTTCAGTTGTGAGCTTTCTTATTTTCTGGCAAGAATGAGTGTGGGTCGTTTCAATCCCAGTGCTGTGGAGCGGTGCTAGGGCCACGTGTGTTCCCATGCCAGTTGTGCTACTCAAGCTGAGCTGTTTGCTCAAAGCCAGTAAAGCAAATCTCTTACGTTTTGCTTTCCTGAGCATCCCCCAGCTGTAGGAACTGAGTTGGTCACCCTATTATTTTATTCTTTAGTTTTAAACCTTTGCTGAAGCATTTAATTTCTGTAAAACTCATGCTTTTCTTGGTCTTTTAAAACGTCATTGAAAGTCTCTTGCACAAAGAAGGGTGATGGAAGCAACATTAGCTACCAGTCCTTACAAATGACTCATCTCTATTTCAAGGTATTCCAGGTCAGCATAGGCTGATGGAGGCTGTTAGCAGGAGATGGGCCTGAGGATACCTGAAGCTGTGCAGGGGGATGTCAGACATTTGTACTCCCACACTTTCACAGGGCTGCTGAAAATGAGTTTCTGTGAAGCCATCCTCCCCTTTGTTCCAGGAGGGGAACAAAACACAAGGCTGTATGGATTCTGGAAAAGATACCCACATTCATGGCAGCATTTAGGAGCGAAACCAAAGCAAGAGAACACGGCATGACTCCTGACTTTATGAACCATACTAATCAATGTTTATATTTAATAGTTATAATTGCTTTGCTTTGCTCCACTGCTAGTCACTCAGCAGCTGAGGCTTTGTGGCCCAGCAGCTGCTTATGTGGAGGGTTCCCCCAGGTGATGCCTCCTTTCTGGGTGTGACAGACCCGAAGCCCAGGCCTTTCCTTTTGGCCAAAGCAACGGTTGTCACTCCCTCTTAGCAGTGGTCCAGCACAGCCAAAGGCGCTTACCCAGGGTGACATTCCTGTTATTCTGGGGCTGCTGTCCAGCTGATGGCTTCCCTTGCAGAGCCAAGGTCCCACAGTGTGGCTGTCACCAAAGGGACCAGCCCGTGGGGCACCCAGAGACTCCTTTTGCAGGCTGCCTGTGCAAAGTCCTCAGGAGCAGGGGAGTCTGCGGTGCCAGTGGTGGTAGAGGTCGGGGTGAGTTCCTGGCGGTTCCATGACAGTTTCCCTCTCGGAGATGATGCACTCGCAGTGATGGGCTGATTAGTGCAGCTACTGTGCAACACTGCTGAAGCCCACAGTGTTTCTGGTGAGCTGATTGAGAAGATATTTGGGCCCCAGAGGATCCCATTGAGTGAAAGCAGTTGTTGAAGTGTTTTAGAAAATGACCTATAGAGTGTTTACCTCAAGCTCTGAAATTGCTGTGAGATGAGAAATTGCTATTTGCCTGTGTTTTTTTACTTACCATTCACAACTCACATCTTGGAGAGGGACGCTTTGGGAATTTCAATGTTTCTGAAAAGAAAAACCACTCAAAGCCTTGCTCTTGCACATCCTGATAAAACTCCCCATCTATGTATTTACACTGGGCTGGGCAGTCTACATCTGGCAGCCTGGAGGACCTAGCTCTGACCTCATGGAAAGAGCAATGCAGGCTGAAGTGGCACGAAATAGTGATACTTCCTGAAAAAACAGTTATGAAGCGTCAGTACGGTTAGTGCCCCTAAGGAAGCAGCTAAGGGTCGGTTGTCAGGCATCCTTGCCCTGTATGAGGGTTGTGTGTCCTGTTAGAGAAGTGTCCAGTGAGAGGTGGCTCCTGAAACGCTGGCCGGGTCCCCTAGGTGAGATTTAAGGTGTCTGTGGGTGATTCTGGTCCTTGTCCAGGTGGAGGACAACTCCATTTATCTCCTGGCCAGGACCACGTTCCCCAGGCACTTTGATTTGGGCCCAGGCCTGTTGCCCCGGGCAGGGGATGCAGTGTCAGCTGAAATGACAACTTATTTCCATGTGACACCTGCCGGTAAGAAGAGGCACGGCTGCCCTTTGGAAACGAGCTCTGCTCGTGCCTTTTTATTTTTCCAAAAAGCACTCACCTCTTGCACCCTTACTCTACGGGGTTATTGGTGCTCCTGGTTGGTATTCTCAGCACTCGGACTCATTTTGGCAGGTTGGAAAGTACTTTTCTGGGGCACTTATGCGTACAGGATGTATCTCTTTAGGTGTTTGATTTTTTTGATTCTGCAGAAAATGGGCTTTCAAAAAGCCCCATCCCTATACTAATTGAACTTGGAATTATTTCAGTGACAACAGAAGCTGCTCTGAACGTGAACCAGTACAATGACCTAAAAGCAATGAGTGCCTGACCCACACAGGCTGGCATTACGTCGGTCCACATTTTATGAGGAAAAAGTAAATATGCGGGCTGAGAAAGAGATATTCTATGTGCAGTCCTGGATAATGTTTGTGGTGAGGACTGCTCCCTGGCTACAGAGCAAACACTGACTTACTGAAGGCCTCTCCCTGCTTATGTAAATCCCCCTGAGCTTATCCTGAAATCCAGCATCATCCTGAGAGCACTGGCAGGTTTCAAACGTGGCCCTGAGTGCTACTAAGGTTGTGAACCCCTGATTTACAGTGTCACTATATTCTTTGGCTGGCTGTTTAAGAAGAATATCATTCAACAAACAGTAGTTGAATGCATTCATGTCAAGTGAAATCATTCCTTTAAGAGGTTTACTTGTCAGGTATTCATTAAAGCAGGTTTCACATCAAAATGATCGTCACTAATACAGTGAAAACATCTTTTAGAGCTTTCAGGATTTTTATGTTGCATTGTATTAATGCTGGATCTCCATTGGTATAGAAATGTCTTCCTGGACCTACACAGTAGGTGTGAAACTGTGTTCCTCCAGTCCCCTTCAGAAGAAAAGGAATATAGTCTGTCAGTGTGGTAGGAACAAGGACATTCCTGAAAGTCCTTTATGTAAATAGGGTGCAATGGATTGTAGTTACAACTTCAGCATAGCATTCCCATGACTTCTGCAAGCTTATGTTTTCCACCTTATAAACACTAAAAATTGGAGTTTGTATTTTATTATTTCTGTAAGGTGAAAATTATCATTCTAACTTCATTAAAAAAAAAAAAGCTTACCGTGTTAAAAGGTAGTTCTGGCTTAAGAAATTGAAAGTAAGTAGCAATCTGGTCACTTCAGACTTTGGATGCTTTGGAGAATTTCACTCATCTGAGAGACTGCTAAATCAGCATTTAGTACAACCCAGTCCCTTTTTGCTTGTCTCAGGCTGGAGAAACCCAGAGGACACTGCTGAGGCTGAAATGGCAAGGGGTTCTAAATTCAGGTTAATGGGAGCTGCAGCAGGCCCAGCTTTCCCTGAAAGTCAGTCAGGTGCCTAAATAGGGATCGAGGCAGCTCACTTCAGACTAGCTATTTCTGAAGCTCCTGGCCCTGGTGTGTGAATTGATGGCATTTCAGTTGCAAAGAGCAGATGGTACTCGCTAGTGATCCAGGACAGCTTTTTTGCATTAGTGTCAAAAATAGAACAAGTGCCAGCTGTAGCTCTTTTGGGTCAGTGGAGGTGAATTCACAGAGTGATGTGCACAATATTGCAACGTGTAGCAGCAGCAGGGAAAAATCAGGTGTTCCTTTTAGGAGCACAAAGTGCTTTTAAATGTCTTAAACTGCTGTTTCTCGTGTGTTTTTGCACAGCTCAGTTCCTAGTGTGTCGCACTCAGCAGTGAACTAAACTGCCTGGTGCTTTAACAGTATTATTCTGTGTAGCTGTAGCTTTCAGCGTGGTGCAATTCAGGATTTGCATCCAGCTCTTGGAGGCAGCTTTGGCTGTGCTGCTGGTGTGGCAATTCCCGGGGACACGGTCCCTTCCCGACCCTGTGAGCTGGAGAACTCGCTGCATTCCGTGGTGCTGGAGGGAAGAAGGAGCTGCCGTGCCTTTGTGTGCCTTCCCAGGAAACCTGGTTTCAGACGTGCTGGTGGGAAGGCTGCCAAGCTGATCCGCCTAAGAGCAGGCAGCGTGAAGGGGAGTTTGAGAGTATTTTACGTTTATTAGAAAACCGGAGGTGATTCTGATTCTCAGCCTATTGCTCGTTTTATGTATTGCTGAGGTTTTGTTGTATTTTAGTGAGAAACTACAGAAAGGTGGTGCAGCATCAGCAAGGATGATCTGTTCTTGTAAGTTTAATTGGGCCATGGCCCCCTTTTTTTTTTTTTTTAAGAAAGCTATGATGCATAAAGAGGAGAGTTTGCATCATTTAAGGCAAAAGCTGAGTTGTGTGTAGGAAAGCTGATCCACAGGCACACCCTGCTGGCTTGCAGGGAGAGTGCAAAGGAAATACATGGCTACACGTTTTATAAAGAGACTGCATTCCTGTCTTTTTATAATCTTAATTAACTTTTTTGCCACGGCATCTCTCTTGGTTTTCACTTCTGAAAACACGAGCAGTGATGTGTGAGCTGCTAAGGAGGGACCTGCAGAAGTCAAGGAGGTTGCCTGGCCAGGAGTGCTCCTACAGCAGCTTCCAGTGCTTTTGGAAACCTCTACCAGATCTGTGTGCCTACCAAAATGACTTCATCATGTAGCTGAAACAGCTAACACCTAAAACAGGTTGTATAAGACACCTCTCCATGCCCTAAGAGAGGTAAACAACACTGTGAGCTTGACCGTTGCTGGGATTTTTCCACATGAAGAAAATTACCGGAATAGCAACACAGAGAAAAAAAAAACTGTTCTTTGATTCTGCTCTGGAATCTCTCCCAGATGCCCATGTGATGATTGCCTCCATATGACTTTCCACCCAAAAAAAAAAGAATAAAAAAGAAGAAAAAAAAATCAAAGAAATAATGCTCTCTTTATCCCTGAACAAAATGTCTGCAGTGACTTGGAAATAGTTATTCCAGCCAGTTTCCACATGCAGACCTGCTGCATTTAACAGCATGACTGAATTACCTGGGAGCAATAAAGATCTTCAAATTGTATCTGGCCTTCACAGAGCATGTATGAAGACTGATATTTTGAAGAGTCTTAGGTGATGGTTGGCCACCCCATTTGAATCCTCTCAAGTGGAGCCAATTTAGAAAAATTGCTGTGCAGCTGAAAGCCAGGCTTTTTTGGAGGTGTCAGCCCTGAGACAAACCTTGTTCATTAGTTCTGGAGTGGCTGAACACCTGCATTTTTCAAGAAACAAATTGCAGCGTTCATATATTTGGGAGTCATGAGCTTGATGGAGACAGAGCTGCCTGGAGAGGGGGGAATGACAAGACCCCTCCCTTCTGGTGTATGACCCCCAAGGGGGCACAGCTGACTGAGCAATAGCAGCCAGGGCTCTCCTCTTCTTTCCCCATCCATAATTTGGATGACCCTGACAACCTGGTACCAGCAGAGCCCTGCCTGTGATGAGTGCCCTCCAGACCCCATTCCCTGGCTGTAGCGGCCTGCTGGGATTATGGCTGAGCTCACTGGCCCCGGGTATGATGACGAGACTGGAAAAAACCATTGCCTGGTGATAAAAATAATGTCCTGGAGATGCAGAAATGTGGCGTTGGGACTATTTCCCTGTGAAATCGCTGCAGGAAAGGGGATGGAGGCAGAAGAGGTAGCCAGCAGGGTGAGCAGGCTGCATTCACAGCTACTAGGAAGTTCCCTGAAGAGAAAGAGCCTTCCCTGGAGGCAACCCACCTTTCCTTTTGCCATTTCTCCTTTCTGTGTCTGGTATAAATGATGCTTTCGTGGACTCCCAAGTCTTCCTGACTTGTTGGAGAAGGAGGTGATATTACAAATTACAGCGACTAATTCTCTCCAAGGAGAGAAGAACTTCGAGGTAAAACCGTCACTAATACGATGATCCAACCTTCATTCACCATGTTATTCAGTACCCAATGCTTGTGTTCCTGTCAGGTTTGGAATTCCTCTCCCAGCCCCCTGCCCAGAAGGAGTAAGTGCAGGCCCTTGCTCTGGAAAGGGAATGCTTGGATGCTGTGCACGGGGAGCTTGTATCCCTTTCACATCCATGACCGTTTTTATCCTGGCAGGAGGACTTCACCCCGCTGGACAAACTGCTTTTCCGTAGGCAGAGCCACGTTGGTGCCCTCAGGCCGAGGTGCAGTATCAGCTTGTACCTGCAGGTTGTGCCTCTGGATAGCTTTTCCCATCGGCTCCAGCTGCTCTCCGAGTCACGGCCCGGAAGATGACGCACTTTCTATCTTACTTCTCGCGGATTATATTAGTTGGGGAAATTATTAATCACTCTCATTTGCTAGATTACCTTTGCATCTGCATAAACCTATCATGAGCTTATAGTAAATCAGAGCGAGATAGCTGCTGCACGGTAAAATAACCACCAAACGTAGGGACAGCCTCAGCAATGACAATGATCTACGCAGATGCTTGCGTGTATTTTACAGTGCTTTCACATGACGCCAGCAGTGCGCTGAGCCCTTCGAAGCCTTGGGAGACAGATCTTTGCCCCGCAGAACTCTCGGAGCAAAAGCAGTTCAGGGGAAGGGCAGTGAGGAAAGGCCTTGTCTGGTTGGGATATCGGAGCAGCGATGTCATTGTGTGATTAAAGTCAGTGGCATGAGGAGAACGCTGGGGCTGGTGTGTTTTCTGTGGTCGAGGGGGTTTTTCTATTGAATTCTTTGCTGTTCATGATGAAATACCTCTTTTGGTGACCACGCCTGATAATATTCCTCTCCTCAAAGTTTGTGAAATGCAGTGAAAATCCTGGGCTGATTTTGCTGTTACATGGAAGGGCTGTGCCTTGTGCTGCTAAATGGAGAAGTAGCTTGGATATGGCAGGCGCAGGAGGAAACAGGCAGCTTGGCTCAGAACAAGTTGAATTTAGTTACAACAGGTTTCATTTTGTTTTGCTTAATGACTTTGTTGAAGAAACAAAAATATCCCTTGTTTCTGCATATCCAGTTTGCATTGTTTTTACAGCATGTTCCTTTCTCAGCTCTCCTCCTCCTCTCACACATAAAAAAAGATGTTATTTTGGATTAAGCCATCGCTGTGGTATGCATGGTGGTACTACTCAAGGAAGTAAACAAAACAAAGTGCACCACAGCTCTTCCTCTTGCACTGCAAACCTACTGGTCTCAAACATTTTTGTTGTTTTCTGGTACCTTTTATGATCTCCCTGTCTATGTTCTGATTGCTGCAGTAGATTTGAAAGATAAGCCATGAAAGCAGTGGTAGACACTACGTGCCCTGCCTGACAGACAAGCCTCCTGTGACACAGTAGCCCTGGTTATCTACAGCGAACCACACACTGGTGTACAAATACCTTGGATTATGATGAGATTAATTTTGGGTGGAGCAGTAAATCCCCATTGACTCTGCACATGCCTCAGCACCCATTCAGCAGGGCTCACGTGCTGCTGCTGGAGTGCAGGGTGGCAGCCCCTCTCTCCCCACTGGGAGAGGAGAAAGCATCACAGGGTCCCAGAGGGAGAGCCTGTTACGTGCTGTTTTTGCAAAGTGCTCATCCTTCAAAAAGGAAACAACACTTGGTAAGGCGATGTTCCACCAGGCAGGTAACAAATAAACTGGGCAGCAGCTGCAAGGTGACAAATTTCAGCTTCTCCCTTCAGCTGACGTGACTTTTTCCAGCGACACTATTCCAACAAAATGCTCTTGGGGTTTGAGAAACCACCACATAACTACTGGCATTTCAGTTTTGAAAGTGAGTCATCTCCAAGCTGAGGAGCACACAATGATGCCTTTCAATGGCTTTTTGCATTTATAGATCCAGTTATCAACCTACAAGTCGGGCAATGGCAGGCATATAGGAAAATCAGTGGGGACACTGCTAATCCTTTATAAAGAAACGATAAATTCTGCTTTTAACGATACCAAAGTAATTGCTGTTGCTTGGGAAGAGGAGGCTGACAGCTAAAGATATTCTTGGCCCCTGGTTTGATAATCTGCAGCAGACAGGGCAGCCAAGGATAGCATCTTGCCTGTCACCTTGTTTCAATAGTTCATTGAATCTGTGCCTGAATCTGGATCTGAGCAAAAGGTTTTCTTTATGAAAAGCACATTTTAAGGCAAATCTGTAATCCACTTTGCACAGCAGTGAGGTGTTAACTGCTCAGATTTTATGTGTTAGGATGGTTGACACAGAATAACTTTATCCAGGGCATCACAATCGTGTAGAACTAAGTTCAAACTTCCATCTCTTCAGCTCCTTTGAAAATTTAGGACTCAAGGTCTGATCTGAGTTCAGTTAGAACCACAAACGCGGTCAGGCTTAAACCTGACTTCCAACTTGAGTGTAGTATAAATATATATACCACAGTCTGAAATTTTTTTTTGTCTCTTCCTTTTGCTTCTCAGGATTGCTATTGCAGTAACTGAACTGCTTGTCATCTCCAAATTGCTTTACATTCCCTGGATTTGAGACAATAGGGGTCTTTCCTGGCTAAGAGCTCAAAAGGGAGTTAGCTGGGCTGGCATGTTTGTTATTAGGGATTCTCTGGTGCCCTTTGTGAGAGGGCTCTTGGGAGGGATGAGTCAGGGCCCAGCCCAGACTCCTTGTAACTCAAATCATTGTTTGATTGGGTTTTCCCTATTTTCTGTAGTGCTTCCAGGACTGTGCTGCCCAGGGATCAGAGATGAGTGGCAGAGCTCTGCCGAGTTAAGCACTGTACGAACATGTGATGAAGAGACAAGTGCTGAAGAGTTTGCAGGCTATTGTTGGTGGGCAAAGCTCATGGTACAAACATTACACATTCTCTGAGCTGACTGTTTTTGGGGGGCTGGGGTGGTTTTTTCAAATGGCGAAGTCAGCTGGCATTTAGCAAAGGCAAAAAGAGCGATTCTGTTTTCTTCTTTCTGGCTTGACACTGGTAAAATGGCTTATCTGACAGCAGGACTATTTTTTTGCCCTGAAGACTAAAGACTAAGGGAATAGCTAAGCCCAGCTGAGCCCAAAGCTTTGCCTTATAAGGGAACTGCCCGAAGGCACAGATCTCCGGCAGGCTCTCCTCGGGAGAGAACTCCAGAAAGCAACGCGGCGGTGATGTGTCAGACCGGAGCTTGCAGGGACGGCCAGAGAAACAACACTCCTTTAAATAACTGCAAACTTCAGCGTGAAGGAGGCCACCAGCTTCCTTCTGAGGAGCAGTGTGTGCAGTCACACCAAAGAAACAGCAACAAGTTTGCCTGAACAGGAGCCTCCTTTGTAAGGGACTCAGTGCAGAGCCTCTGTTACAGGCTGGTACTTCAGCTGACTTCTCAGCTGGAAGCTATAAACACTTTCTGACTACTAGGCTCTTTCAGCTGGATGGAGAGACCTCTTTCCCCTGGTTCAGGAAATGTTCCTGGTTGTCACCCCCGGCACCAGTCTGAGCTGTCCTCTCTGACTGCTGGGGCAGATAATTCATGCCGTGGTCCATAAGAGCCTCACCTGTCTGCAGATGTGCCCAGGCAGCTCAGGGGTTCTGAGAGAGGGGAACAGTAGGTTCCCTTCTTGTGCCTCAGGTCCCTTCCTGAGTTCATGTGCTGTTAGGGAGACAGCAAAGATGCTTTGCAAAGACTGCTGGCTCAGCAACGAAGGTCGTACATTTACTAATTAAAAGGCTTAGTGGTTATGAAATGTTCCTGAAACCGGAATGTGAGTAGACATTGACAGCACCAGTTTTGTTTGAAGCATAATCAATTTAAATAGATCTGCTTGTGTCTGCCATGCAGCCATGTGACTCCCCTGGGTTTTGGCATGTCGGCTGCGAGACAGCGCTCGCAGAGGGCCTGCTGGAACAGGGCGGGATGAAGCACAGCTCTGGTGGGAGAGTACAAGGTCTTCTTTGTATGGGAGGCAGCCTCCCAAAGCAGAGCACCGTGGCAGTGCTCCAGCCCGCGGCTCTCCTTGTGCTGCCTCTGGTGCTGCCATGGCGGGCTGTAAAGTGTACTGTCAGACAGAAATGGAATTTGCAAGCGAGCAGATGTGGGGAACTTCCCTTCCTCATTTTAGAAAACAAGGGCCAAAAGTGGGAAATCCCCACCAGCTTGCCACACGTGCACGGACTGTCATCCAACAGGAGAGCTTCCCCTGGTCCCACTTGGTGTTGAGCCCAGCTTTGAAGATCCCAGCACAGGGCAGCGACCTCCAGCGCTTTGGGAATTCCGTTTGGTCAGGCCCCTGCTTTGGATCCTTCTGAGGAGCTGTTTAGTGCCAATTGTTGAGCCTGGTTATGACTTCTGGGGGAGCAGGTTCTGCTCTAGAGTATACCTTGAGGGCAAGTGTTCACATAACACACAAAACTTGCTCGTGAAAGCACTCGTGTACCGTCCGCTGCTGCTACTAGATATGGGTGATGTTACTGTCACATAGCTGTAAAACTGGGGTCATTTTTAGGTGTAAATGATGATAAGCTGGTGTTAATGAAAGAAAGCTTTAGGTCCCCTCACTAAAGGATCAACTGTAAAAACTGATTTAAAAACCCCATATATATATATACTGCTGTGCATGGAAAAAAATGTTTGTGCAGAGACATCTGATACCCAAGAGCTCAATTAGGTCTGATGAAGGAGTCTGAAGTCACATTTCAAGAGCAGCCTCCAGAAGTGCAAGGTTGTTTCCCCACATTAATTACATACACACGTAAGTGGCTCTGTAGAGGTCTGAAACATCATCTACTGAGCACAGGTGCAGGAACATTGCACCTTGTCAAGAACTCTTGACAGATTTTATCGAAACCTAAGGCCTAGGGATAATTAGGAACAATAAACTTTTTTTTTCACAGCATTTTCTCTATTAACATTGTAAAAATTTGAATTTAAATTAAATCAATCCCTCCCATATCCCCATCAGCACTTAGTGCAGGGTCCTTTCTCCCAGAGGGATCACTTCATTCTAAGTTGGTATTATATCTCCTGTGTGGGAGCAAGCCACACCAGAACCTGTCAGATCTAGAAACACTGGGAGGTACCTGCCTCTCAGGAAAGTTAAACCTCTACACTTTCATCTCAGGCTGGAGTTAATAATTGATGTCCCTCAGATGTAAGCTACCTGCTTCTGAGGAAATTAAAAACAAACATACATTCCTGCCCCAAACAAACATCCCTGTGCCTGAATTCGAACTGCTGATAAGTAACTTTAGCATGCAGTTCTGGAAACAGGTATAAGCTCTTCTGTTTAAAACCCTTCTTGGTTAAAACTCTCGTCTTTGCCTTTGAAAGTACTGCAGCATCTGGAGAAGTATTCTTGAGCATCTGTTTTCTGACCTATGCTCTCCCTAACCAATTTCCCCTACCTGGTGTCTATCCCTAAATGCACAATGTAGCTTTTTGAAGTGGACAGTCACACAGATGTGTTGTTTCAGGTGTACAGTATGATTTGTATTTGACTCATAGGTTCATCTGAGGCTCTGCTGTTGGTGGGTCTGGAGCAGCCTTGGCAGTTTGCAGGGCTTTGTCCAGCACTGCAGCTAAATGTTGACTTGTACGATATATTTTCTTTCACTGCAGAAGGAAAATCCCAGCTTCTCTCAAGGTGGTGTTACCAAAACCTAATGGTATGGAAAAAACACCTCACCTTGACAGAAAAAACCCATAAGGCTATTGCTCTGCTCTTCATGAAAGACAGTGTGTTTGAGCACCCATCTCTAACACTTGTCTGTACACACAGCTCAACCACCATGACCATCCCTTCTTGCATCTGGAAAGATGTATGGTGCACGGTCTGTGTCATTGTTTTCTCATTATAGCTACCTGCCTATTAACATGATCCTTTCATTGTCATTACACTGACAAATTACATGCTGGGTGCTGTTGCACACTCCAGCAAGGCAGATTCCTTCCAGGCATGGCATTTGCTCCTCCAGGATGACTGGCACTGCTCACCTGGAAGGGATGGAATCACACCTGGCAAGCCAGGGGTGTCCTGTCTCGCCGCATTTCTGTGCTTTCATTTATAGGTTCTATGTCATTTTCCTGAAACACAATGTCTTCCCTCTGATGTGTGTGGTTTTTTTCATTTTTAAGTTTATCCAAGATTCAGGGAACTCAGGCCTGACTTTAGTCTGGGGACTGTAGTTTTCACATTTACTTGACAGGGGATGGTTTGACAGGGTGGCTTTGACTGAGCACCTGTGTGATGGGGTGACACTCAGCCATATCCTAGTGCTGTCAGGATGCCAGTCAAGTCTCTGGTTAGAGAGTAAACTCAGAGGGTGTAGCAGTGCAAATCCCAAATGAAACCTGTATTACCTGATGGGCCTTTGTCCACAGAGCTGTGGAGACCAGGTGTCTATCTCAGTGTTTTGTGAAGACATCTGTTGTTTCAGCCTGGCTAAGATCTGAACACATTCTGTTATTTAAGCAGAGACTTCAAAGAATGCAGGTCAATTAGTTGACCTGGGCTGCAAACCTTTGTTTTTTATGTAGGTAGGAGTATTTTGGCTGTGCTGATACCTCCTCTAGACAGCTTGTAAATGGCGTTTGTATGAATCTTGTCTGGTGCTGCCACTCAAGGAGGTGATGATGACTAACAAGATGGTCAAGTTGCCGTCTGTCCCTTGGTGGCTTTACTGTGTCGTGTGTTCTGTAGGGCAACATTGACTCTGGGCAGCAAGTAAGGAGGAGGAACTTCCCTCAGTGCTGCCAAACCACATGAGTTATGCTGGACTCAGGCAGTATCAGGGGGTGACTCACAGGATGATATGTCAGCTGTGTGACCTTCTGAGCTGGGGCCTGGAGCCAGCTGGAGAGCACTGGCCAGCTCTGTCAAGATAACTCATGCTTTCTTTGTTACTGTCATGCAGTCTCTTCAGTGCCATGGCTGCTGTCCTCTGCATGTCCCAAATCAGCTGATGAAGCACTTGACTGCTGGTAGTCCTCTCAGTCCTCTAGCAGACCTTGAGTATTGAAATAAACGTGGAGGGGTAGGGGTGGGATTCACCTTCAGATGAATGAAAAGGATCTCTTCCACTTGCCCTGTGTCAGAGCTCTTGGGATGATTTAGTATATCAAAAAATGCAAGCAGTTAAACTAACTATCCATACTATTGCAAATGCTTTCCAAACAGAAGACACTGCATTTGTGTAAGTATTTATATAATACTGTGGCTATAGTATTATGGCCTCTTTTATCCCACACCTTTGTCGGGGCAGGAGAAGCTTGCTTTGTGCAGTTGTGGCACTATCAGGTTGCTGAAAGCCCTTGCTTCATTTATCTTCAGCTCCTTGGAAGTGCTGATGGCCGCCAGCCAGGCTGCGAGGCGAGAACGATCATAGCAGTCCTTTCCAGCAGCAGCTGGGGAGGATGTTTTTGTGAGCTGGGCACGCAGCACAGGTACACAGGCCTTGGCTGTGCACACCTGGGAGCATGGAGGGGAAGCCTTGCATGTGTCTGCTTTAATCTCTAGGGTCTAGAGACGAATATCTGAATATCTGTGTGGGTTCACGCTGAGTGTGTCGGTCCTGCACACGGGAAGGCTGCCCAGAAGTGTGGAAATGTGCCAGCAACTCTTATTTCAAATACTCGGATAGGTCACGTCTGTGCTGTGACTGACTGACTGAGCCGCGCGCCCGCTCCCTTGCATATCCTCCCTGTGTCTGATCCACACCGCCCCTGGGCATCCAGGAAATCCTTTCCACTGAGTCAGAGAAGGGATCCTGTTGTGTAACACAGGGCTCGCAATCCATCATGGCTTCAACACAGGATTAGGACAACATCCACAACATAGCCATCCAACCTAAACTAATCTTCAAGTATGCTGGTGGGGCTGGGGCAGCAAGCCTCCACGGGGATGTCCCTGACAGTGTAAAGGGAATTAAAGGGACACCGAAGCTCCTCTTTTCAGGGATGAACAACGGTCACAGAACTTGCCAGGGAGAGCCAACAGGCTTCAGGTCGCAGCTGCTTCCCATCACTTCCATTTCCTGGATAGCAGTGTTCATTTCCTTCCAGATTTTACTTGCCTGGGAATGCAGTAACATCTGTTCCTCTAGGTTTCATCAAAGATGAACTTCCTCATGGCAGAAAAGGCTTTTAGAACTTGTTTTGTCCTTCTCCCCTCCCCTCCCCTCCCCTCCGCTCCCGTCTCGTTTTGTTCTCAGAGCAGTGACTTCAAATGAGGTTTATCTCTAGAAGACAATTATAAAAATGATAAGCTTGCCTTGCCTCTGTGTTTGGCTTTTTGCTAAACAGTTTCTGCTCTGACTTACTCATGACACCAGCTCCAAACGCCCCTCTTCCCACTGTTCAGGGAGCTCCAAACGCCCCTCTTCCCACTGTTCAGGGCAGCAGGCAGAGCACCAGTGGCTGTGCCAGGAGCCCTGCTCCCGTGTGCTGCCTCGTTTCACACAAATGCTGGACAGATTGGCAGTGCCACTACAACATACTGTGCATACAGCATACAACAGCCAATTCTACTGAGGATTCATAAAATGCTATGGAGAGAAACCTTTCCCATGCAAAGGTATGTTCAATTTGCTGCAATAATGTGAGTTAAAAAACCAAAAATGCTCACAACAATGAGAATAAACAGATTATTTTCTCAGTAAAATGTACTGCTTTAAATGGCTGCTTGCACGTGTAAGCTTGCACTCAGAGTTCTGGATTTTTTTAGTAGAATGTGGCATAGTTCATCTCTATAGGATCACTTACGGAACTTACAAAAATTTTTAAATTCTTTCTTTCTTTTCATAAACACAAAACTGATTAGCTTTGTTAAGAACACTTACCTCATGACTACCCGTAGCATCATTCCTCATCACTTTTCTCTTCTTGTCATTTCATTATTATAGGGTTAAAAAAGTATGTAATTCTTTAGGAAGGAAGAGTGAAGCAGTTAAGAATAATTTTATTCTCATGCAGCCCAATTCTGAAGCATTTCAAGCACTGAGCTCTTAGTGTCTTCAGTGGACAGCTTTGTGACACCTCTGAGGAAGGGATTTATATAAATGACCTCTCTCTTGGGCCATGGCATGGCCTTTGCACACAGGCAGGCATGACCCAGTGGACTGACTGTTCCCAGGAGATCGCTTTCTGCTCCAGAGAGAGTGCCCTGACATCCTTCTGCCCACTCTGCTTCAAGGTAATGTGTAACAGACTGCCAGACATTTGGGAATAATCTTCTCTATCCATTTGCAGCTCTGATCTGAAAGCCTCTGAGAGCTGAAGGTTAAGCAGTTCAAGTTCTGGCTGGAAGATGCAGCTGCCATTCTATGTGAACTCTGGAATAGGCACTCAAAGGTTACACCTGTACCTTCGTGGCACAGCTGCCTCTTACTCATGCCCTTGAACTGAGAGGACCAGGAGGTAACAGAGGTGTGGACAAACCAGCTCTGTCCTGCTACGGGCAGGCTGAAGCCAGTCTGCTCTGCTGCTGCTCTCTTTGGAGCACAGCATTCCCAGTATGGAATTTCAGCAGTGCTTAACTTCAAAATTGGTCTGTGACTGATCTGACTGGTCAAAATGTCTGGGTGACAGCCACCTGGTGACTACACTGCTTCTACCTTCATCTCATGTGTACGATGTTCATCCAGTTTTTAAGATGGAGGTCTCAATGTGCCAATAAATGTGGCCTAGACATCAGAAGTATGCAAGAGACGAAATAAGCAGGCAGAAAAGCACAGCTGTAATGCTATTAAAGGTGCTCATTCTTCTTCTCCTCCCTGTAATGTTTATTTGGCAGCTTTGGAGCCAATTCTGTGCAATCCATTTGGGGATGCAAAAAAAGGCTACCAACATTTTTCAGAACTACTACGTGGGAAGAGCACCGTTCCTCACAGTTTTCTTTTTCCATACAAGCACTTATCCTGAGCCAGACTGAATGCTGTTCAGGTGGGGTGTGCCAGGCATCCAGAGCCTGGCCAATCCTCAGGAAATGATCAGCAGCATTCCACCACACAGATCCTTCTGCTTGTCCTGAAGTACAGGGTCATTGGACTGAGCTGGTGGATGTTTCAGCTCATTAGCTTCATAAGTTAATGGTTCTTGTTACTCAAATTAGTACTGAGATGTAAATTAACCTTTTCCCTCTTAACTGTTAAATAAAGAGTCTAATCTCTATATTCAGGATGTTTCTAGATGATTATTACTCACTACCATGTGGTTTTGATTGATTAGTTCCAGTCCTAGCAATCATTAACAACTACTGGTAGTTTAAGAATTACTTCTTATTTCAAAGGGTGGAATTTATTTGGCTTTACACCAAGGCAGGTTAAATAAGCTCTGCTGAGCAGTTACATTTCTCTTCAATCATACTTCTGTGTAAAAAGGCAATACATTCTACTGCTTGTGCTTTTTTCAACTCTGAATTTCACCTTTACTGTTGAAAACATGTTGACATATCAAACAATGTAACTAACAAGCAAAACAGAACAAAACAAGCCACTATTAAAGCTATTTTTTTCTTTTAGTCATTATGCTTTCCCTATTAGAATATATCAATCAAAAGACAGAAATACAGCTTAAAAGGTAGGTAACCAGAAGAATAATTTGCAGAAATGTGCAAGGCGAGATAAATTGGGTAGAAGAATTGCATGAAAATATACATAATGAAAGTCCAAGAAATGAAACAAATGTAACTTCTTGATTAAACATGACTAATAGGGCACATGTCTTCCTATCTTAAGAGTTTGTGACTCTGCTGCAATAATGATACAGTAAGTCAGTGCTGGAGAGGAAACAGAAAGGTGGCTGGATGATGTTTTCCTAACCATAAATACGTGAATAATTACACGTGTCTGTTCTGCATGCCTTCTGGCCCAAAATACTCAATTCATTTTTCATTTTTCATTTGTTGTCTTAAAGTATTTTTAGCTGAAAATATCCTCCCTACCACAGATGGGTTGCCCAACTATGCCACTGTTCTCTGACTGTTTTAGCAGAGCCAATCCTTGAGTGTCCAATGAGACTTTAGTCAAACACAGCACATATAGCAAAGAGCCTGAAGACAAAACAAAAATTCCTATTGAATGGACTACAGTAGGGCCTATTAGATTTCTTCTCAAATTAGGCCCATGATGTCCTGGGTGATTAGTGTAGGGTATTACAAGGTTACTTTCTGTGCAAATGTATGGAAGAATAAGGGGTGTTCCAGTAATTCCAGAACTTGTATTTCCTAAAATCAATATAATCTTATTATTCAGGTAGGCAACTGGTTTGGCTTCGTACTTTATTATAGGGGTATCTAATTGCCCAAAGCTCCGTTTGTTGATCAAGGAACCAGATGAAGCTTTATCTAAATATCCCAAATATCCAAGCACGTGGTCATCGTTTAAAAACTGCCTGTGACAGGAAGGCTGTGAAGTCTGTTGTCTGACAACATCCCTTTCCTGTGGTACGAGGCCAAGTGCACAGAGAGAAACAAAATTACCAGCATTTCTTGGCTGCTGCTCTTCCTTTGAGCCCTCCTACAGCATGTTAATTCAAAGCACCTCAAGGCATGTTTCACAGACTTGCTATGTGAAACTCCTCTTTCTCAAAGCAGAGCATGATGACCTGTCAATTTGTAACCTAGCTTGTTTCACTTCTGTTTTACAGCACGACCCAATTCAATAGCTGTCCCAGGACAACTGTGAGGGAGTGACAAGCCATGGCATGTGCGTGGGAATGAGCGACGCTGCCGCCAGAGATCATGTAATGGTAGAAACACTACCAATTTCCATGTCACAACCCAGTCAGTTTAGGTAAAAGCCCAAATAATTGGGTTTAATACTGCTATGAAAAGTATGCTGAGGGCTAAAAATACTATTTAAAAGGTAGAGATTCTTGTCTTGTACATTTTTCCATCAGCTCCTGACTTCAGTGAGCGTTGTTTCAAGCCCTCTCTGAAAAGATGGAGCATTATGGAGCAGTTAAGGATGATTTGAAGAAGTTCTGTGACAGCAATTAAAGAAGCACAAATCTTTGGCTTTCACAAATGTTTCAAATGCACCAAAAATACCATACAAAAATTTTGAATGTTTTTCTTCTTGGAATTTAGGATGAACATATACATGTTTAAGCACTAGACTAGTTATTAGCAAAAAACATGTGCTTAATCCAGGCTATTTTACAACCTTGATTGCTCTACTTTTTAAATTTTGGAATTCAGTTTTGCAGATCTTCAGTCCCCTGGCCTACTGTTGTGGAACTGTTCAAAAGTCCTTGGATAAACATTAAATACCCTTGGAGTGTGATGGTACACCGTGTGCTACTAGAAGTGCTGCTGGTCTTTCTCCCTTTCACCTCCCTAAGAAAGTTACATGTTTATAAAGAGAGAATTAGATGTGGGGGAAGGAGGGAAATCTTTCAAGGTTACATCCTTCAAGAACTAAAAATATTGTCTGTTTTGTCACTAGTCTTTATGGAACCTTCTGTTTTTAAGTCAACAGGAGACTTAAACACTCTTGCATCTTGGAAGGAGACTGGCAACTCACAGCAGCTGCAAAGGAAGGCTGAGGACTGAATCACCTGAAGTGGACATTCCTCTTCCTTCAGTGCAGCAACAGAAATGAGAGGGTGCCAAAAATATCAGGGCAGAAAGAAACATGTGGTTTTGCTGATTAGTTTGCCATTTCAGAGGCAGTGGGATTTTGTTGGTGCTGGCATTATACCCTGTACCCAATCAGAGTGGTTTCTATGTACTCCAGAGGAGCCTTCCGGAGGCTGAAGACTTCTAAACTATTTGGATTACCACTTATGATGGGACAGTTTCCATTACAGCCTGATTGCTTGTTTTGCTTGCTTCATTTTACCTTGTTTTGTTTTGTTTTGTTTTTCTGCAGGATAGGAAGCCCTCCTCTTAAGACTGGGTGTTCTGTTAGGCTTAAGCTTCTACATGGCCACAGGTATTTGTGAATTTGTGAAAGGGTGAAACCAGGGCTTTTCCTACATGGGACAATTAAATGGGATGCACTTTTATGCTTTGGCCTGAAAGACTGCACCTCTCCAAGGGTCTTTTTAATGTGCTGAAATTCAGAGCTGAAAGCAACCAGCTTAGGACAAGGGAAGATGCAGCGCACACTGGCTTCTCCACCACTTCAGGGCTGAGGTGGCACATGCAGATCATGGAATGGGTTTGGGTTGGAAGGGACCTTATAGATCATCTCATTCCAAACCCCTTCCATGGAGAGGGACACCTTTCACTAGACCAGGTTGCTCCAAGCACCATCCAGCCTGCCCTTGAACACTTCCAGGGATGTGGCAGCCACAGCTTCTCTGGGCAACCTGTGCCCTGAAGCCTCATCAGCCTCACAAATGAAGAATTTCTTCCTAATATCAAATCTAAACCTGCTCTCTGTCAGTTTGAAGCCATTCCCCCTTGTCCTGGCACTGCATGCCCTTGTCAAAAGTCCCTCCCCATCTTTCCTTAGGACCCTTTAGGGGCCTAATATCTAAGGTGTTAATGGTCAGGCAGTGACTGCTGTGGAGTGCTGTGGAGCTTTGTGTGTGATGAGTCAGCTGGTGGTCAGCCCAAGTGCTCCAACCTCTGCTAAATGCCAGCACCAATTTCCCATGTCTGTTCTCAAGAGCAGCGAGACATGAGCCTATGGGCTCCCCTGAACTCCCTCATGCATGCTCATCTCAGGCAGATGATGCAGCAGTTGGACAATGTTGTCACTTGTTTCTATTTGCTTGCACAAGGTTACCAAGGCTAATATTTGAGGACTGGGAATGCAAACAGAAAATCCAAATTTTCTCCTGCTCCCTGGCCTCCTGTAATATCAAGACCTGGACTGCAGTTTAAGAGATGTCATCAGAATTAAGCATTAAATGTGATCGTGGGTGGAATGCATGGGGTACGTAACAGTATGATTTAGATATACTGTAGTGCAAATAACATGCAGTGTGCTGGTTGCAGCAAGGAACGCTTCTCTGGTAGGTAAGCTGTTGGCTTCTGAAGGTGAATGTTCTGATGTGTGAAGAATTTTACATCTGAGAAATGCTATGACTGATAATGAGCATGAGGAACGATGGTGCTGCCTCACCAACCAAGATGAAAGGAAGCAGGTTAACAAATAGAATAATAGGAAAAAATTGTGCCAGTCTTTGCAGATCACTCTCAATAACCCTACCTCTGTGATTTGCTTGCTCTTGTTATATATGCCAGAACACATCATATGTTGTCTGTTAACCACGCTAGGAATGTCCCAGGCCCTTGTAGTCTCTTTTCGTGTCAGTCTCGGCAAATCCTCCAAACATTCTTCCCTTTGAATTAATTTCTCACTGCCTCTGTTTGCCTGGAATGTGAGTGATATGAACTGAGCTATTGACTCATCGATGCACTATGCAGGGAGGGCATTTTTGATTTTATTTTTATTGCTTGTCACTTGAGGTCACTTCCTCAACCATTACTTTCCAGTTAAATAAATCCTCTGAATGTTTTCCTCCTTGTTGGATTTCTGAGCTATTATGTCCAAACATTTGAACATTCATTTTCTGAGATTAAATAGTAACTATTTACTGCTTATGCTTCTGTGCTCAGAGGAAGCTGTTCCATATCCTCTGTACAATCCAGCGGGGAACATTTCTTGTGACTGAACACCTTTCACTTGAATCAATATAAATATGTTACCCAAAGGTGCAGCAAGTTAGCCTCACAAAAGAAAAAAGTATTCTAAGGAACTGCTGCTAGAATGGGTAGAAATACTTGAATAGATAACAGTTGTCTCTGGTCCCCAGTTCTCTTTCGGAAAGCATTACCCAGCAACAAATGAAATTGAGCCAAAATAACCATTTAAAATAGCAAAGTAAACAGTTCATGCCGTAGTCAAGATAATCCTTAATTTCTGCTGCTTATCTGAGATCTGGCCTGCTGATCTGATGGGAGGATTTAACCTTCCTGAAAGCTGTTATCAGTGTGTGTGCTTGAACTGGGAAGACCTCTTTCCACCTGCTTTTCAGAGCCCTTTCTCCTAGGAGATTAATGCTGCTATGCCCCTTTTAGAAAGGAAAACCTTTAAAATATGGATTATTTTTAGAGAGCTATACTAGGAATATATTGCTACAATACAGCTTAAGGGAAATACTTAAAAAATAATGCCTATTTAAAAGATCCTCTTTTTTTTTCTTTCCTGAAGAACCTTGTTGTCTTAAATTCAAATAATTTTTGTCTTACAAAAGAAGTATATGTATAGTTGTGGAAATTAAAAAGAGAATAATTGGTTTATGGTTACTGGCTGTGTAACAACTCAAAAGAAAAGCTATGGGGAATTTTAATTTCAAATTTCTTTGCACTGTGTGGAAACCATTTTGTAATGTTCTATTTCTCTTGGGATACTGTGTGAAACACAGAATGGCAGAGCAGATGGCGTGTCTTCTCTTTCCAAAGAGACGAGTAACATCACTCTGTTCAAAGGAGAAGTCTAAAGGGGGTTTCACTGGGATATGGGAAAGCCCAGTCTAACATCTGAAACAATACAAAAATCAGTGTCAGTTTAAGAGGTTTAATGTGTAATGCTCTTCCCAAGCAAATGGTTGTGTTTCCGATGCTATTTTTACTACATTTCTTATGGCTCATTTTAAATTAAAAAAAAAAAATTAAAAAATATCTGTCTTTAGATTAAGACTCTGGTATACCTGTGCCAGTGGGAGGAGGGGAGAGAATCAGTGGGTGAAACGTCTCAGGCTTAGTCATAGTAGAAGCAAGGAGTGATGGCCTGAATTATGCAGCAAAAGTACTCAGAATAGCGAATGAGTCACTATTGCCCTTGAACTTTCTGGATCTGAAACTATATTTATCATTTTGCATTGTTCCCAAGCTGTGTATTTGTAGTCCCACACACAGAGCAACTTGCGTTTTCTGCCCTCACGAGCTAAAACACAGACAGGGGAATTTCCAGGGAGAGAAGTCGAGGATGAATTTCTTTCAGTGAGTTTTAAGAAAAGCTTTAGTGAAGAAAACCTGCACTGGGAGACAATTAATTTACTAATGTGAAGGCAATATTAAACGGTTAAATAAAGGAATAAGGCAATAGTGTACAAAGTGAAAAAAAAAAAAGGAAAAAAAACAAAGGAAAAAAAGAGGAAGTGAGTAAAATTAAGAGTTCCTGTAGGGTCAAGAACCTGTAGCGTGGGGTACTGTTTTGAGAGGCAAATATTTTTGTGAATGCAGTAGCTTTTCCTTTTCCTTCCTAGCACCTTGCCTGCAACGTTCTGAACAGAAACTGGAGCACTAAAAGGAAAGATCCAGATCATTACATTTTTCATTCTTCCGCTTCTTCTCCCCCTACAGTATAAGAGGTGAATTAGACAAGCTTTTGTACCAGGGTGTGACTAAACAGCTGGCTTAGAAAAGAGCACAGCTGTACACCGAACAACCACCTTGGCATTAGAATTCATAATCTTGTAGTGTCTGCAGAACTGTGTGTTCGATTAGTGACCAAATGCACATCCTGGAAGAGACAGCACTCACTGTGTCTGGTCTTGGAGCAGCAGACTCTGTAGAAAGAATGGAAAAGGTGCTTGAGAGACTTCTATCTTTGGAGTATTTTACACAACGGAATTTTAAAAATGAGAAATGTTATTATTGGGCATCAGGATAAAAGAGGCAGTACCGGCTTGCCAAAAAGGACTTAGCGAATGGAAATCCAAAATTAGTTCCAGGAAATATAATAGGTAACGTAATAAGTACGTGAGAATTGCAGGTAATTTGCATTTTTGTATGTGAAGTTACTGCAGCACAGGATTACACATCCCACACTGGTATTTCAAGTTTCCTTGTTCAGTGGGAAGAAAAACCATTGGTGCGTGGAGGCTCATTTCATAGGCATAGATTATCAGCTATCTTTATATCTTCTTCCAAAACCCCTCATGGCTGTTGTGACAATTTATTAGCATAGGGAACCCCTGTGGGTATTTGTGCTGCCGTGTAAGTAGAAGCACAAGGAAAGACTATTCTCCATGTCTATTTGTAGTTATTTCAGAGTGCATGAAAAATGGATAAAAGAACCTTCTCTGTTCTATGGGGGTCTCTAAGAGCAATTTACTGTGCCTAGACAGAGGAAACTTTCAATTTGGGGGGTGGTGGAAAACAAAATATCAGTATCTTCAGAGTAAAACACTTCCAATAAAGTGTGCAGCAAGACCATTTTAACTCAGAACTACAGCTTTTCCGCCCCCACTTCTGCCAAACATAATAAACATACCAGATGAAATAAACCTCAATGCATGGGGAAATTGTTCACAAGGAAATTTAGCAGTAATAGACTCACAGCTCCACAAGTATTTACATTTTTGCTCAGAAAATTAAGATTCCTAAACTGAGAAGACTAGGGACAATTAAAAAACTGGTTTGTGTGTTGGCATTACTGAGGAAGTAGGATGACAAGAAATCTCCTCTTCTACTGTTACCCATAATGGATACAATTTGCTGATATAGATTTGTACTCATCTAGGACAAATTTAGCAGTTGGTGATGTGAGCAAAGTTTCACCAAGTAACTGCAAAATCTGTGACTTCCAAAATGCTATATCCTGACAGCTGTGACAGAAGCTTAAGTGTATATAAAGAGTGACATTTACACCTTGTGCTGAAGCCGTGCAGTTATTTTCTGCTCCTCTTTTCTGCTACACTTTTGCCTTTAGAACTGCACTACCATGGGTCGGTGGTTCCCAAACTGGGACCTGTAGGTGAGCAGCAGCAAAATTTCCACACTCTGATTAAATGGTGATGTGAATGCGAAGAATGGCTGCACCCAGTTCACCTGGGCATCCAGGTGGTTGATTTTTGTGGGTTTGTGTTTGGTTTATTTATTTTTTCCTAAAAACAAAAAACTTCAGACATTTGACCAAGACTTACAGCCTCCACTGTAAGTTTTGGCAATGAGCTGCACAGTTATATTTTTATTGAAAGTATGTGGAAACCCCTTAGTAACTCTGCTCATTGCCAGAAGTGTTTGGCCCAAAGAATGTGGGAACAAGAATTCCTGCTGATGAGGGTATTTTCCACTGGCTCCTCTTTCCTGAGCCCTTTCCTAGGGTACTTGGTGGGTGGGTGGCTGACATAGGCCCTGTGCATCCTTCTCTCTTCTCTATGGTGACCAGTGACAGGATCAGAGGGAATGGCCCGAAGTTGTGTCAGTGGAGGCTTAGTTTGGATATTAGGAAAAGGTTTTTCACCCAGAAGGTGTTCGGGCAGTAGAACAGGCTCCCCAGGGAAGCGGTCACAGCACCAGCCTGACAGACTTCAAGAAGTGTTCGGACAAGGCTCTCAGGCACCGGGTGTGGTTCTTGGGGTGTCCTGTGCAGGGCCAGGAGTTGGATTCGATGATCCTCGTGGGTCCCTTTCAACTCAGCATATTCTGTGATCCTGCCGGCACGGCAGAGGCCGTGCACTTCGTAATCAAAACCATACAGTTTTAAAAAACGGCCATATCCATGGCAACCTGAACCCGACACCGCCGCAGCCCAGCCCGCTCCCAACGCCTTTACACGTCGCAGAGCGAGGGAGGGAGGAAAGGAAGGAGGGAGGAAGGGAACGAGGGAGGGAGGCGGTGCCCCGGAGCCCCCCTCAGCGCGCCGGGTCCGCCCGCTGGGGGCGCTGCTGCTCCCGCCCCGCCGGCCGCGCGCGACACCAGCGGCCCCGCGGGGAGACTCGGTCCGCGCCGGGGGCGTGGCAACGCCCCTGAGTGGCGTCCCTGCCGGCCAATGGGCGCGCCGCGGGCCTGACAGTTAGGCGGGCTCGACCAATGGCGCGCGGCGGGGGGCGGG